>OW052223.1:14440995-14852720 GCA_932526605.1 Nephrotoma flavescens
ATATATATATATATATATATATATATATATATATATATATATATATATAATATATATATATATATATATATATATATATATATATATATATATATATATATATATATATAATATATATATATATATATATATATATATATATATATATATATATATATATATATATATATATATATATATATATATATATATATATATATATATATATATATATATATATATATATATATATATATATATATATATATATATATATATATATATATATATATATATATATAAATAAATTAAAATATAATAATATGATTAAATAATTATAATAATTATTCTTAGCTTAAATAATTTAAATGAAATACAAAATCTAATCAAATATCATTTAAAAATTAAAAGTCAGACGGTGCCTTTTTGCCATAAAACATGTTGCCCAAGGGTATCCAGGTACAGTTATGTCTGAACATATATATTTTATTAAGAAAAAATATTAAAATGGAAATTTACAAAAAGATCCCATAAAAAGGAAAATATAGTGACAATTGTACATGATTAGTTTTTATTTATTAATTTACTGTTACTATTAATATTATTGAGAAAACAAAACTATTGATAAACATAATTTTCTAGTCAAGATTTTATTTTTATTTTAAAAGATAAAGGATCAAAGAAAAATGGATGAAATTCATTTAAATTTAATTTAGTGCATAATTATAATTAATTTATTGTTTAAAACTATTTAAAACAAACAAAAATTCCATATATGTTGAATTATTTATTTATTTATTTTATTTATTTATTTATTTAAAAATATTGTACTTAAGTTAGTAAATTCTAATATTTTATTTAAAAAAAAAAAGTAAAATTTAACATTCCATGGATGCGTCTTGATGTATGTGAAACAAAACCTCTAGCCGATATTCACAGGAAATACTTAATCGATATTGCGGAGATGATATTTTTGGTGCGAATGTCGATTAATTATAATATCTCTTGGTTCCTAGAGTTTTTAAAAAGATAAAATAATGTTTCATAGAAATATAGTTATCTTTATTAAACAAATCACACATCAAATGCATAACTCCTTTTATTATATAAATTTAGATTTAAGAACAATAAAAAATATTAATGACTAGTGTATAAAAAAATCGTTTTATTTAAAATAGCCGCCACTATGAATTGAAACAAAATGGCTGTATTTTATATTTTTTTGTATTATTTATAATATATTAATTAATTTATTTCAAAATAAACCAAAAATTAAACAAAAAAGCTGTAATACTTCTTTACTTATTTAATTTTAATGGCTTGTAAGAAAAATGAAAACATAAGCAATTTTAGTTATAATTTGCAAAAAAAAAAAGAAAACTAGATTATAAAAAATAAAATAGTTCAATGTCACTGTATTTAAAAAAAAAATTTAAAAAAAAAATTATAAAATTTCAAAAAAGTAAAACGGTAAATTGAAGTTAGAAATTAATTAAAAATAAAATTTAATATAAAAATAAAAAATCATAGCTTTCGTGTAAATATTTAAATTTGATTGAACAGGGTTTGAAAGATAAAAGTTATAACCTCGAAAATCTACTATCCTAAAAAGGATTTATCTTAGCTGGATAGAAACACGTGTCACTGAACGATTAGACATCTTAAATTAGAATTTTACTCACCTAATTTTATGAGGCATTATTATTTTATTTACAGTTATTTCATCTCTCAATCATTCAGTGGTACGTGTTCCCGTCCAATTTGACATGTTCAAATTGAGAATCGGGTTCCTAGAGTGGCTATTTTTGCCTAAATAACGGATATCCCTAAAACGACGTGACGAAGGAAATGCGATACTCACTTAAAATATTTTAGTTTATTAAGTCACCATCATTTCGTTTTAGTTCGCATTATTTGGAGAATTTTGAGGCATACTAAACTTAATGAGCGTACGTATATGAGTCTATCTATAAATATTTCACCATATATGGTTCAGGAAAAATGTTTGTGTTAAAATGTTGCAAAGTAAACTTCTTGCCACAAATGGTTGTGTCCCTCATTCTTTTATTATATGTAAAACCAGTGGATTCAAAATTGGTGGATTTTATAGTCGGGTTAAGTAAATAAATAGCACGTCCGGCATTTTTTATTCAGTCTCTCTTGAATACGTTAGCAACATTTAACATCATTTTATTTTTCTAAGCACTGTATATACTCGGTTTATTAAATTATTTAGTTTATTACAGAACATAATTCATTAGATTACCTATTTGTGCAATAAATAAAATCATTTCAAAAAAAAAAACTTTGTAAAAATTATAAACTTTATATAAAACCAAACAAAAAACAAGAAGATACCTATAAATAAATAAATAAATTTTAATTATCAAAAAAAAAATATATATATATAATAATTAAAATTTAATAATTAGTAATGTTTAAATTATAAAATTAACAATGAAGACTATAATTGTATAGAGCTGAATTTGCACCAAAAATATAAATAAGAAAAAATAAATAGCTAGTTTCATTAAACTATCATGTAATATGTACCATATTCGTAATATTTCATTTATTCAAAAATTATTTTTCTCACAATATAAGGCCTCTAGAAAATCGTCAATCTATACAATTTTGGTCTGAAAATGATGTAAAAATTCAATCGTTAAAAACCTAGAAATGGCTAAATTTGCTTCAAAACCTTTCCAAAATACACTAACGATATGACGATTGGAGCAGACACCGATAAATCCTTACACTTTTCGTACGTCATTGGCTGTGCCCGGTTTTCGGCACACATATCCAATTTTAAAATTTCTTACGGTACCATAGACACCAACCATAGACAAGTCTGTGACATGCATTTCAAAAAATTTAACAGATGTTGACTCTTGACAATGATGTTGACTCTCAATGCCACGATTGGCTTAATAGTGTTCAAAATCTACTGAAATTCTTGCTATAAAAAGCCCAATCATGTATACTACTGTTTTCAACCACTGGTTGTACGAGTGAAAACTATTGCTGTTATCAACCACGTCACAAAAAGAGAGTAAAATGTGTCGTTAAAAAACAAAACGAATCTTGCGCAAGCGCAACTACAATACAAAAATGTCATTAATGCCCGGTTTACATGCGACCAACATTTTTCTCCTGCAAAATGAGAAACATATAACATTGACTTTTTGCACATGAGAGACAAAAAATTTTGCAGGAGATTTTTTAGTCAATACACAGCAAAATGTTGCCATAAAATTAAAATGTTGCCATAAAATATATTCGATCCGAGTATTTTTATGGCAACATTTTTAAATTTAACAAGGAAAAAAATTATTCCGTATTTATAAATGTTAAGGATTCATAATAAAAACAAACGCCATAGATAAAAATGTAAATTTCGCATTTTAATTCATCAAAAATAAATTAATAATGATCCTATAAAAAAATTGCGCCATTACTATATACGTTTATTTCTTCCTGGCATATTGAATATTTTTATATAGCGGATTCTTTCTTATTTACCTGCAAACATTTGTAGAAGAAAACAATTTTCTACATGTAAACCGGACATAAGGAAAACAAAACCATATTTTTAAAATTTTGTTTGTAAAGTAGAACAAAGAATAGAGAGTAAAAATCTCAAATTGTAGTTATCAGTGTGTGTGATGCCATAAAGCAAAATATACATAAGAGAACTCATTTAAACATTTCGAGGTTAATCTATTTTACTATTGGCAATCTGTATAAGCCTAAAAAGAATAATGAACTATAAAATAACTATGCGATATGTCTACAAGATACATATATATGGATTAAATAGAGAAAAAAAAATCAATTTGTGTATATAAATATATCAAAACTATAAAATAAGACGTCCCTTATGCTAGCAGAACCCATAGAGCAGAACCTTACAAGAAAGTATGGATAATTATAGGCTAATAATAGGCTAATTAAATGCTCTATTAAAAAGTGTGTCTGTACTACGTGTACGGACATATGACGTGAATACGTGAAATGTTTCGAGAAGCAAATGGCCTTGAAAGTACACTTTTTGTGGCCATATTCCAGAACTTCTTCCAAAAATCATTTAACAATCTCATTTCCGACCAACAAATCCAATCCCATCATAATCGGTTAGTAAACTACCAAGTTCCGCCCCATCAGGTCATATCCCAGAGCTTCTTCCAATCATTTAAGAATCCCATTTCAATCCAACATACACAATGCCAGCATAATCGGTTAAGAATTGATTGAGTTCTGACCCAGATAGCCTTATTCCAGATTTTCTTCCAAAACTCATTTAAGAATCATTTTAGGTGGCCGTACTCCAGAAATTCATTCAAAAATCCTTTAAGAATCCTATTTCCATCCAATATACCCAATCCCATCATAATCGGGTTATAAATTAGCAAGTTCCGTCCCAGGTGGTCATATTCAAGAACTTCTACCAAGAATCATTTAAAAATCTTATCTTCAACCAACATACCCAATTCCATCATAATTATGGTTAACAAATTACCAAGTGCCGCCCCAGCAGGCCATATTCCAAAACTTCTTCCAAAAATCGTTTAAGAATCCCATTTTAATTCAACATACCCAATTTCATCATAATCGGTTAAGAAATTACCGAGTTCCACCCCAGATGGCCATATTTCAGAACTTTTACCAAAAAACATTTAAAAATAACAATTTCCAACCAACAAATACAATCCCATCATAATCAGTTAACAAATTACCCACAAATTACAAATTATTAATAACAAAAATCATTTAAGAATCTATTTTCCATCAAACATGCCCACTCCCATCATAATCGGCTAAGAATTGATCGAGTTCCGTCCCAAGTGGCCTTATTCCAGAATTTCTTCAAATAATCATTTAAGAATCCCATTTCTGTCCAATATATACCCAAACCCATCATAATCTGTTTATAAATTACCGAGTTCCGCCCCAGCAAGTCATATTACAGAACTTCTTCCAAAAATCATTTAAGAATCTCATTTCCGATCAACATATCCAATCCCTTCATTATAGGTTAACAAATTACCAAGTTCCGCCCCTGATAGCTACATGCCAGAAATTCTTCCAAAAATCATTGAAGAATCCTATTTCCATCCAACATACCCAATCCCATCATAATCGGTTACGAATTGATCGAGTTCCGTCCCAGGTGGCCATATTTAATAAATTATTTCAAAAGTCATTTAATAATTCCATTTCCAGATGGCCACATTCCAGAACATCTTTCATAAACGATTTAAGAATCCCATTTCAATCCAATATACCCAATTCCATTATAATCGGTTAAGACATTATCGAGTTCCATCCCAGGCAGTCATATTTCAGAACTTCTTCCAAAAATCATTTAAGAGTCCCATTTCCATCCAACATACACAATTCCATCATAATCGGTTAAGAAATTACCGAGTCCCGACTCAGATGATCATATTCCACCACTTCATCCAAAAATCATTTAAGAATCTCATTTCCATCCAACATATTCAATTCCATCATATTCAGTAAACAAATTTCCGTGTTCCGCCCCAGATAGCCATATTCCAGAACTTCTTCCAAAAATCATTTAAGAATCCCATTTCCATCAAATATGCCCACTCCCATCATAATCGTTTAAGAAATTTCCGAGTTCCGCCCCATTTGGCCATTTTCCAGAATTTCTTCCAAAAATCATTTAAAAATCCCATTTTCATCAAACATACACAATTCCATTATAATCGGTTAAGAAATTACCGAGCTCCGACCCAGATGACCATATTCCATTACTTCTTCCAAAAATCGTTTAAGAATCCCATTTCCATCCAACATACCCAACCCCATAATAATCGGTTAAGAATTGATCGAGTTGAGCCCCAGGTGGCCATATTCCAGAAATTCTTTCAAAAATCATTTAAGAATCCCATTTCCATCCAACATATCGAATCCCATCATAATCGGTTATGAAATTACCGAGTTCCGCCCCAGGTGGCGAAATTTCAGAACTTCTTCCAAAGACCATTTAAGAATCCCATTTAAGACCAGCATACCCAATACCATCATAATCGGTTATGAAATTACCGAGGACTGCCCTAGCCGGCCATATTAGAGAACTTTTTCCAAAAATCATTCAATAATCCCATTTCCATCCAATATACCCAATCCCATCATAATCTGTTAAGAAAATATAGAGTTCAATACAAACGCCGAAAATTAAAATGGCGGTGCTTCCCCCTCCACGGCAAGCAATGTGTCAGAGGCCCCACTCTACGTAACAAATTCTTTGATCCTTTAGTTATCGAGTGGTGTAATTAAGTTTTAGATGTAGATGATAGGTACATAGCTGCAGCATCAATCTGTATCGCACTATTTTGTTATCATCAGTTTTTTAACTGCCCCCGATATGAAAGCAAATTTAAAGACGTATGGGCTCGTGCTAGGAAAAGCATAAGGTTTTACCACTTAAAAGCTAGCAGAACCCAAATCGAAAATCGGATCAAAACCGAAATTAGAACGCACAACAAGATCAATTGACATACAAATAATTTTAGGCTCATTATCGCCTAATCAAATGCCCCATTGAAAAATGTTAGGCTTCACTCGTTCTTGAACAAACTTCATGTAATTTAATATATAGCTAGCAGAACCCAAATCGAAAATCAGACGAAAAACCGAAATTAGAACGCAAAATAAGATCAATTGACATACAAATAATTTTAGGCTCGCTGCTAGCTTTAGTTTAAATGAACTGTAGTTTGGTCAAGAACGACTGGAGCCCAACATTGTTCTATGGGGTATTTGATTAGACCATAATGAGCCTAAAATTATTTGTATGCCAATTGATCTTGTTTTGCGTTCTAATTTGATTTTTGGTCTGATTTTTGATTTGGGTTCTGCTAGCTTCTAACTGACAAAGCCTTATGATTTTCCTATAGAACGAGCAGAATAATTTTTTTTTAATGAGGCATTTAATTAGCTTAAAATTAACCTTTAATTTTCCAAGTGTTTTTAAATCGTTTTTCAAAACGAAACAAAATTTTTAATAGATCATTTAATTAGCCTATTATTAGCATATAATTTCTGCTAGTTTAAGAGACGTAAAATAAGATTAACGTCGGAGAAATGGGCTTATAAAATTTGTACTATTTGATTTCTCTTATATTTATTTCTCGATGGTGATGCATACATTGAGTGGTGCGAGTGATAAACAACTAAATTTAAATATTTTATTTACATATACGGTTTTTCGTAGTGATTAATACACCTGAAGGTTTTAAATAAGTATCTGCGTATCAGCAAAACAGCAGTTTTCTAGAAAGAATTATATTTTAGCAGGCTTTGTAGTGTTTTATTTTTTCTATCATTGTTCAACAGTTGATTCGCAACTAATTTTAGATTATTAGTCAAAATGAATGAAGAAACAGGGCCTATTGTAGCAGATATCAATAGGTATTTTTGTATTTTTTTAGTTTTGTATAGTGTAGAGGTTTGGCATTATTCAATGATTGTTTTATTTTACATGTAATTAATTGTACTGTATTTTGTTGTATAAGGTATCGTGATATTAATCCGTTGGGTATAAATTTTGAGCGGGCATGTTTGCACGACACCAGCACGATCAAGATATATATTTGACACGCCTGATCGCACCGTACGATCCAGGACAACGTCGGCAGAGTAAGGTGGATCAAATCAAACGCAGGAATCGTTTAATGAGTACGGCATACTTCCTTAGTAAAAAAGGAAATAAAATGAGACCAGTATGTGAAGCTATGTCGATGATCACTTTTTCTTTTTTTCTTCGCCTGCAAAACTCAGCTAAAACGGTGTTTGAAGGAAACACTCCCAAAGAAAAACTAGGACAGGAAGTCATCAAAATATGCCGCAAAAAGGAGAAACTAAGACGATAATAACCTGCAAGTGAAAGTCATTATAACAGATCGAAGTCTAAGAGAATTTATCTATCGTGTAACTTAACACAACGAAAACTAAGGCAACTATACAATGATTCGGTTCCTCGATACCATCATGTGACAAAAACCATCGGATTCAAGAGTCCTGCTTGTGACGTTTGTTATCAAACAAAATAAAAATGGCTTCTAGCCCTAACGATAAACGCATCCTGATAGTGCAAAAAAGAGTTCATAATTTACGTGCTAAAGTGTTCTATAAGTTATGCAGAAATGTAGATCCTGACTCGGAAAATTTTTGTTTTGATCTACAACAAGTCCAACCATTTGTTACGATCGGCTGTACAACGTGAAGCAAACGCTAGCTGTAGCCAAACAAAAAAAAATGCATTATGCCTAACTGTTGGCTATGTTGTATTTGTTGTATATGATAGATATAATTAATTCTTAAGTACACAGAATGGTAGCAAGCAATAAGAGTTAACTGATACAACCGGTGTTTTCTGTTGGTAACTGTGATGGGTTAATATACAAATTTATCATAAAGACAAACGATAAAAGCAACATGATACCGAGGTATTGTACAACCCAGCAAACAAACGCTGATAGCAGAATGAAATAGATGGAAACATTTGCACACGTCGAAGCGAGAAAACAAATAAATTTACTCCGGTTTTATTCTGTGTACTGCATTTTTACCCCCACCCAATCTATTGTTTATCAATTTCATTTCAAAAATTGTTATTTCATTTCTATTAGTCTCCAGATTTCAGCTGAAGGTAATAGACGTTTGTAAATGTTTTTCAGGTGGAAATACATGGATAACATATAAAGTAAGTATACAAAATTAAAAAAATGTGTAGTTGTATCTGAATGACAATACACATTTGGTACATACAACAAAAACCAAACACAATCAATAATATATGATTGTGTTTGGTTTTGATACAACAAAAAACATTAAAAAAATATTATTTTCTGGTAAACCAACGGTTAGCAACAATTACAGTTTATACTCAAATCGAAGTGAAAGAGAGATAAATTAATTTGTAGGGGAAATAAAGCCGAGTTTTCGGTCGACAACAATACGAATAGCATGGAATTAGGTGCATCAATTTGAAGTAAAAATTGAGCGCTCTAATTATATGCTGTTTATGCGCTCTTTGTGCGCTGATTTGTACTACTGGGAAGTATTTGTGACAGAGATTTTTCGTTGAGCGCGCGAAAAGATGATTTGGTGAGATGATGATTTTTTGGGCAGGCAGTCGAGTTTTGGAATTGGAAAGACACATCATCATAAAATCATAAAATTTTGAAGATATTTTATGTACAAAATTAATTTAATTTAAAAAATTGCAAAAGCTTGAATGTAATAAATATAATTGAAAAGTAAAAAAAAATGTTAAACTTTGAGTTATAACTACATTTATATAATGGTTGTAATGAAATAAAAGAAAATCTATTAAAGTAAAGCGGTGCACCTGGCATACTACAGACCACACTACTTGCCATTACTTACCATCGCTCTCGGACTCATTTCAGTAGAAACAGTTTTGGCATTTTACACTTTTTTGGCCAAAATTAAATAAAATAAAACATTGAATTTTACACACATTAATTTTAAATAACCCGATTGATTTGTATAAAAAAAAATTAAAGAACATGGTTTGAGACTACAGACAGAGCATTAATCATTATATTTGTAAATGTAAAGGGCATTTTTTTAATCAGCTTTGGCCCAAAAACAAAGTTAATATTGAATTGAAATAAATAAAGCGAAGATACAAAAAAAAAAAAAAAAACACTACTTGCCATGTCATTATATTTATGTCTGTTGTCAAAGGTATATACAAAATAATCAACACAATAGGCACACCATATCGACGACATACTAGACGACCTCAGTTCAGCAAAACACCGACGGATTTTACGACATTTACTAAACCCCAGCAAACAAACGCTGATAGCAGAATGAAATAGATGGAAACATTTACACACGTCGAAGCGAGAAAACAAACAAATTTGCTTCGGTTTCTTCTATCCACTGCATTTTTACCCCCACCTAATCTCTTGTTAATATAATTGTCATTACATAATATGGATTATTGGGTATCTAGGTTAAGTGGGTTAATGGGGAATAGTAACGTTGTTGTAGTAGTAGTTAGAGAAACTCGGAATGACGAGTTGGTTATATTCTGTATCTTACGAAATGTATTAAAAATTGTTACTAGAATAAATAATAAAAGTATTTATATTTCTTAGTAAAGAGTTATTAAGATTTGCTGCTCCTAAAATTACAATAATTGGCGACGAGGATGGGATGATGCCAACAATAATTAAAGATTAGTGTTTGCTTAAAAAAAAAAGAGTGATTATAAAGCACATGCGGTATACATATCGCTTACTTACGTTGTTACATTACATTACATTACATAATATTGTTGTTGCATTCAGTGCAGAATTATATGGTATAAAAATTACAATTATACATTTAATAAAAATGCAAGCAGCGTTTCAAATTGATAAATTCGATAGGAATACATATTCCTGGGATCGATGGCTCCAACGACTGGAAGGGGCATTTGAAGTGTTCGAAACAAAAGAGGAGCGCAAGTTGCATTTATTGTTGCATTTTATCGGACAGGAGGCATATGACCTTGTATGCGATAAATTGGCTCCGGATTCACCATACAAAAAGAAATACGAGGAAATTAGTAACGTGTTACGGGAATATTACAACCCGGCTCCATTAGAAATTATGAAGAATTTCAAATTCCAATTGAGGAAACAGAAGGATGGCGAAACAGTACAGGAGTATCTGGCAGCGTTACGGAAGGCAGCATTACATTGCAATTTTGGAAATTACTTGGAGACGGCATTACGAAACCAACTTGTATTTGGTTTACGAAGTCAAGCTATTCAAAACCGTCTACTGGAATCAAACAACTTGACGTTAAAAAAAGCAACCGAAGTCGCGGGCGCATTAGAAGTGTCGTCGAAGAACGCGGCAACACTACATCGTGCTACAGGCGAATGCAATGCAGTTATCCAAAAAGACAAAGGGGATAAACGAAATTTAGTACAATCTAGGAGTAATTCGGTAAGATTTCAAAATAACACTAGTAGTGGTACAGTGAATCATAATGTTGATAATACAAATAATTTATATTGTTTTCGATGTGGCGATAAAACTCATTTAGCGCCTAGATGTCAATTTATTAAATTAAAATGCAATGTTTGTGGTATTGTAGGGCATTTAGGGAAAATGTGTTTAAAGAAAAATAATAAATTTCGTGGCGAACAAAGAAATGTAAATCAAATAGAATCGGGTGTCAAAGATGACAACGAAGTAGAGGAGCTAGTTTTAGCAAATATTGATCATTTTCAAAATGCGCATTGCCCAAAATTGTTATTTTCAATTGTGGTGAACGGTAATTCGGTAGAGTTTGAAATTGATACTGGGTGTCCGGTTACAATTTGTGGTATAAGGCATAAGGAACTATTTTTTTCAAAATTGCGAAGTTTTTGACACAGATTTAAAGTTAATTACATATTGTAATACAAATTTAAAGATTACGGGTTACATTAAGGTCACAGTTACACATGGTGAAAGGAATTGGTTGCTTCCATTGTATATCGTAGACACTGATCGACATGCTTTACTGGGACGTGAATGGCTGAAATATTTAAAAGTAGATTGGAATAGAATATTGAATGTAAACAGTGTATCGGAGATTTTAGGAGTTCAGGATAATAGATTAAAAGCTTTATTAGAGAGGTATAAGGTAGTTATGGAGGATACAATGGGAAAAATTACTGGAATGCAAGCAACATTAAATTTAAAAGCCGATGCTCAGCCAATTTTTTGCAAAACGCGTTCAATTCCATTTGCAATAAAGTCTAAAGTGGAAGACGAATTACATAACTTAGTACGTGAAGGCATATTTGTCAAGGTTGACCGTAGCGAATGGGCCACCCCATTGGTCCCCGTCATGAAGGCAAACGGGACTGTACGTTTGTGTGCTGACTACAAAATAACGATCAACAAACATTTGATCGTTGATGATCACCCTCTGCCTACGGTAGAGGAACTATTTGCATCACTAGCGGGAGGTGATAAATTTACCAAATTAGATTTGACAAAGGCCTATTTGCAACTTGAGGTCCGTTCGGAGGACAGACATTTATTGACGGTTAACACCCATAAGGGGTTGTTCCAACCTACAAGGCTAATGTATGGAGTGGCATCAGCACCTGCCATTTGGCAACGGCATATGGAGATGTTATTACAAGACATCGAAGGAGTAGCAGTTTCCCTTGATGACATCCGTATAACAGGGCCGGACGACGAAACGCATTTAGATCGATTAAGAACAGTATTAGGGCGGTTGAGAGACCATAATATGCGGGTGAAGGTTGAGAAGTGTGAATTTTTCACGGATAGTATCCAATATTGTGGATACTTAATTAATAAGCAAGGTATCCATAAGTTGAAGTCCAAGATACAGGCGGTACAGGACATGAAACGTCCAAGTAATGTTGAGGAAGTGCGAGCGTTTGTAGGGTTGATAAATTATTATGGGCGATTCTTACAAAATTTAAGTGCGATTTTATACCCAATAAATAATTTGCTTAAAAAGAATGTTGATTTCAAGTGGGATGCTAGTTGTGAAAAAGCATTTATACAAGTAAAAAAAGAAATGCAATCGGACGTTTTCTTGATTCACTACAACCCGAAATTACCTCTGGTATTGGCAACTGACGCAAGTAGTTATGGGGTTGGAGCAGTGTTGAGCCATATCTTGGAAGATGGATCAGAAAGGCCTATCCAATACGCATCACAAACGTTGTCAAGTACACAACAAAAGTATACCCAAATAGGCAAAGAAGCTTACGCTATAATATTTGGGGTTCAGAAGTTTTCGCAGTATTTGTTCGGTAGGGAGTTTATTTTATATGTGGACAATAGACCACTAATTCAAATATTATCACCACATAAGAGGCTACCAACATTTTCTGCATTGCGAATGCAGCATTATGAATTGTTTTTACGCAATTATTCATTCAGTATTAGATATCGTAACACGAAAGAGCATTGCAATGCAGACGCGATGTCGAGATTACCCGTATCCAAAGTTGAAAACAATATACAAGAACCAGATATTGTGGAAATAAATTTGATTGAAACCTTGCCAATACGAATCGCAGATTTGAGTGAGGCTACGTTAAAAGATAAAACAATTAGTAATTTATTGTTAGGATTGCGAACGGGAAGAGAAGTTGAACCGAATCATCGTTTTCATATCAACCAAAACGAGTATTCGTTACAAGAAAACTGTTTGTTGAGAGGATCTAGAGCCTATATACCTGGGTTGCTTCGGGGAAAGGTAATGACCGAATTGCATTCTGGCCATTTCGGTATATCAAGAATGAAGCAGTTAGCACGAAGCTATTGTTGGTGGGAAGGGATAGATCGTGATATTGAGGAAGTAGTAAAAAATTGCGCAAAATGTCAATCACTACAGCCGAACCCACCTAAAGAGACGTTCCACTGCTGGCAAACACCAACAAATCCTTTTGACAGGGTCCATGTGGATTTTGCGGGTCCATTCCATAATCTATATTTCTTTATTTTGGTGGACGCATATAGCAAGTGGCCAAAGGTCCACATACTACAGAACATAACAACATATAAGACAATTGAGATTTGTCGGAGAATATTCGCCACATATGGTTTACCGTCCGTCTTAGTGAGCGACCACGGCTCCCAATTTACTTCGAAAGATTTTCAGGATTTCTTAAGGGTGAATGGAATAATTCACAAAATGGGTGCTCCATATCATCCAGCGACAAATGGGCAAGCGGAGCGGTATGTACGTATGATCAAAGAAAAGTTAAAAAATTTGGATTGTCCAAGAGAGGACATAGAAAAACAGCTGCAAAATATCTTATTAGCATATCGAAAGATGGTTCATCCAAGTACCGGGAAATCACCAGCCATGGGCATGTTTAATCTAGACATAAGATCAAGATTAGATTTGTTGATACCGTCCAAAAATATATATGTAGAAAAGAATGTGTACATATCAAATAGGGAATTCAAGGAAGGGGATAGGGTTTCCGTTAGGGAATATTTACGATTACGAGTAAAATGGAATTTCGGTACAATAATAGAGAGAATTGGACAAGTTCAGTATAAAGTGAAGTTAGATGACGGTAGAGTTTGGGAAAGACATGCGGACCAAATTAGAGCCATTGGGGAAAAGATATTGGGCAGGGAGAGTTTAGACGATTTACCTTCGGAGGTTGAGGATTCAGTGACAGAACGTGTTACTGTTAATCGTGAGACGATAGAAAATCCCGAGTTAATTGAGGAACGAGGAAGCGACGTTGTAAAGCCAATCACTTGTGTTTCTGGCCTTACTTTCGGGGAAAATTCGGAGGAAGTGAAAGATGCTGCAGTTGAAGATGCAGTTTTGGGCGGTACCTTGCGAAGATCTAGTAGAGTTAGAAAGATACCACAAAGATTTTATTTATAAATTGATTATTGTTGTCAAAATTAATATATAAGTTTATATTAGTATAAGCTAAGAATATGATAGATACTTATTTTAAAATAAATGAATTGAGGGAAGAACTAATATAATTGTCATTACATAATATGGATTATTGGGTATCTAGGTTAAGTGGGTTAATGGGGAATAGTAACGTTGTTGTAGTAGTAGTTAGAGAAACTCGGAATGACGAGTTGGTTATATTCTGTATCTTACGAAATATATTAAAAATTGTTACTAGAATAAATAATAAAAGTATTTATATTTCTTAGTAAAGAGTTATTAAGATTTGCTGCTCCTAAAATTACAATACTTGTTTATCAATTTCATTTCAAAAATTGTTATTTCATTTCTATCAGTCTCCAGATTTCAGCTGAAGGTAATAGATGTGCGTTGATTTGAAACATATTCAATGCATACGTTTGGCGATGTTTGTAAATATTTTTCAGATGGAAATACATGGATAACATATAAAGTAAGTATACAAAATGAAAAAAATGTGTAATTTTATCTGAATGACAATACACATTTGGTACATACAAATACAACCAAAACCAAACACAAAAATACATTTAAAAAATATTATTTTCTGGTTAACAGTTACATATTATACTCAAATCGAAATGAAAGAGAGATAAATTAATTTTTAGGGGAAACAAAGCCGAGTTTTCGGTCGACAACAACACGAATAGCATGGAATTAGGTGCATCAATTTGAAGTAAAAATTGAGCGCTCTAATTATATACTGTTTATGCGCTCTTTGTGCGCTGATTTGTACTACTGGGACAGTAAGGAAATACAATCCATTTACGACATACTATCCAACGACCACAAAGAAATTTTAAATCCGAATAATATATACGACCGATGTAACCAGTCCAAAATTGTACTAGGTATTCAGGTACCTACATTCTTAGAATCAACATACGGTTATAACAACATTAAACATATCCCCTCAAAAAACCTAATGATCACTCCTATTCCCTCATCCAATATCATCCTTGATGAACAAAATCATCAATTCGTACTGGAACCATGCAACGAGATGGAAAACATATACTATTGCCACAAACAACCACTACTTCAACAACCGGCCAGATGTAACCACAAGAAACATCGATCAGGAAGACGAAATTAGCGAGCTTGTAAAGGAACGGCACTGTAACGGTTTGGCAGTGAGCGCCACTGTAATGGAATCTACCATTTCGCGCTACTGTAACGGTTTGATCAGACTCAAAACAGGATATTTGCTCCAGTAACAGAATGTCACTGCAATTCTTTATACATGTGATAGCAGCACGTTTGCGAGGCACTAGTTGCAGTAACCTTGATGTGCTGCCGCGTTGTGTTACCCATACTGATGATATTGCAAATGAAAATTTATATGAAACGAGATGATTAAAAAAAACAGGTAGTTAACAAGAGATATTCATAATTCACTAACGTTATTTATTTGATTGAGGAAATAATCAACCACGCTGCAAATAATTTAATTCAAAAAAGGTTACTAAAACAAACAAAAATAAATTACACAAAAGTGAAGTATGTACAGTCATTTTATTAGCGTGATCAAGGTCGTTGTAGACCACATGCTCGCTACCCCTTCCTATAAGCAATACCATGCATCAAATTTTAGGTATGCTTCCCTGATTAACGTGTTAGCCTTAACTATCTAATAAAATTTACTCAGACATGGTAATATCCCAACACACTACATTAAACTACAAGAAAATTCAAGGAACATTATTACACCACACGAGAGTAAGTTTTTTTTTTAACAATTTACTTTATTTATTGAATCTTTCAAACATGAAAATAACAATAAGTTTTCAAATCTTAATAACGAAAGAAAGTAAATTATAAATAATAGTATCGTGACAGAAGCAACAAAAATACTTAAATTTGCATGAAATAGATAAATATTGGAATAATTCAATCAACATATTTGTCTTACAATTATATTATATTATATAAAGTAGTTGAAAATATAATTTAATTAAGTACTTTGTACATCATAATTACAACTATAATAATAAGACCAAGAAATTTGTAATTGTAACATACAAATTTGATTATTTTTATAACTAAATTGTTTTCCTTTTTTTTGGGTCCGCGGCCCTATTTGGATTGAATAAATACACTAATGATAAACATATGATAATTAATAAATTATAAGTCAAGAAACTATAATAAAGATGATCATTAAATAAATAAATAATAAATAAATAAAATCATAATTAAATACATATAATTATAAGTAAATCATTGTAAGTATGTATATATGTAGTTAGTTATTCATATAGTTTGTAATTAAATTGCTTAGTAATTATTACATACTCCACAGATTTTAAGTTGTATATGTGTAATAAAAATATAATATGTTATTTATAATATGTAGGAATATATAAAAACTTAGCTAATTTAGGCATGCGAAATATTGTAACGACGTCGCGGCCGACGTCGTTCCCAGTGCTGACTTTTGGTAAATTTCCCCAGTTTGGGTATGATTGGATTTTGGTGTTGACCGAGAGGAAAAAAAGATTATATTTTTTTGCAATTAAGGAGAACGAAAAAAAATAAAACGATTGAACGGCAGTCTATTTTTGGTTCGCATAGTAAGCTCTAGCTCAATGATAAAGTAAAGCTTAAATTATAAAGTGAATTATTTTACTTGTTTTTTTTTTATATAATAAAATAAGAATCCCTGTGAAATTAATATACGCGTGGGGATCGCGTTTTCATTATTGATATCTTATTTTTGATACTAATGACCAGTGCATTTTTGTGATTCTTCTAATCTATCGTTCTTTATAGACGTAAAAAAGTGAATTTCTAATAACATTAAGTGGCCGCATGTTTCGGCAAGATCTCAAAACCTAATTACCGTTATGATCGTGTGACATTCCAAACGGGCGATTTTCGATCATTCAGGTTTATAACGAACCATTAATTTCAATAAAATGTGTATTTTTTTTCACTCTGATAAGACCTCTCTCTGTAATATTGGTGACTTTTCTTTGTGAACATAGTCAGTGTTTGTCAATAATTAAAATATACAAAATTGCAAATAGAAACGGTATAAATACAGAGCATGTTGTAACGCTTTGTAATGGTCACCCGGTACAGATGAACTTTCTTTTGTATAATTATAAACGGTTTGTTTTTATTGTAGGAAAAAAATGTGAAATTAGATTTTTTTGACAAAAATGATTAAAATGAAAAAGACAAAAAAAAAATAAAAAATGTTTGCGGATCGATCAGGCAGTCGAACTCAAATAATTAAAGAAAAATTCCTACAGCATTGACTGGGGTTGCAAATTGTTGAATTAGCAATTAGTAGATAGTTTAACTAAATTAAATAAAAATTATATAAGAATAGTTAACGTGGTGCTGTTAAATGTTAAGTGCCTGATTTGATTGAATGTATACACCCGCATGGGATAAGAAAACTTTAGTGCTAACTTAAAGATATAAGATTATAAAGTTATCTAACGGTGTGTACTGCAACAGAAAACAAAACAATAAATTCGAAGGCATATGAATAAAATATAACGTATTATTCAGTACGCAAGCCTGAAAAGTGATATACTTTTACCCGTGCAATACAAAACCCTTCATTCATGGGTTTTTTTTTTTGAAGAACGGGGTTGATAAGTGCAATCGTTTTGAAATCTAGTAAAATGTGTGTTCATATAACCAGAATCGCATAAAACTAAACTTAAGTACGATAAACTAATACGAATAATACTTAATAATTAATAGATTAGAAAAGCTGCTATACACAAATTTAATATTATACGACTTAAAAAAAAAAAAAATCATATTGTCGAAATATAATTATTGTGTAATTATTACGGGAGCAGCTGATTAAGCAGTTACCTGAATATTGATCATTATAAGTATACATGAATTGGAACCACCTTAAAACTGACGAGATAATATATAGTATGCTGCTAGAATTCGACCATATCTGCTATCGGATCCGCAACGCAACGTATAATTTATATCTAGGGTGCCGGCTAGTAAGTTAAGTTTAATTTAATTTAGTTTAAGAACATACAAAAACAAAAAAAAAGGTTTAATAACAAAAATAAAAATTCTTGGATTCAAAAATAAAATCATTACTTATTTTACATTTATTTTTGTCATAGTTTTTTTTTACATATATTGGTTAAATTTAGTTCTTCGAGAATGACTGGCTGATCGAAAAAAATTATTACTAGTGATGATGGTGGCGTGCCGAAAAATAGTGAGATAGTTTTGAATAATTCTTATTTATTTAGACCTTTATAATTTATTTGTACAATGGCCAAAAGCGTGAGTAATAGGACCCCCCGTGATTCCGGACGATGCTACCCATTGTTACAATGTGTTAAAACTAAAGTTACTACTGTAAAAATTTGAATAACCGAAATCGTTAAACACTAATTTCGCCTTCGGCAGTTAAAGTCATGTTGTAAAATGTTGTATGCCCTAGTTATGTTGGTGGCTAAAATTTATATCGAATAAGTTTTTGTTGTTGTTCAAATACAAGTTACTAATTCAATCTTGATGATGAGAAAAATTTAAAAGTGATAAAAAAAAAATTTAAAATAACAAAAAATATATATACATATAAATATTTCTACGACATCACCCTTACCAGTGGTTGCGGTATTATGGTAGCAGTACAAACAAAACATCTTTAATATTGGATATTCTACTACGAGAATTTTTTTTTATTCTACGTTATCAACTACATCCCATAATCCAAGGTAGTCCTACAAATACCACAACCAATGTGTATAATTTAAATATACACCAAGTCTACAAACAGCGTGAACGGCATTATCGGGAGATGGTTATTTAAACTTTAAATATAATTTTTTATTATTCTAATTATATTATAACAATTATATATATATATATATATATATATATATATATATATATATATATATATATATATATATATATGTATATACATATATAGTATATATTTTCTAATAATTAGTTTGCTATTTTCTTAGTGTAAACACATTTTTTTGTGAATTTTTTCTTACTTTAATTTAAGTTTAGTGGTAGTTCTAAAAAAATAAAACATAATATTATATGTAATATCACCTTTTTGTATATCTTAATTAAGCTTCTTTAAAAAAAAAAAAAAAAAAAATTAAATTATAATTGAGAAATGAATTCAAAAATATTAGTCCTGACTTTAGAATCTTACGCTAATGTTAAGTAGTTTTAAATATTTAAGTTCTTCTTGTAAATATTTACCATTTATATTTTAGTATATTGGTGACAACTACAGTCATGTTAATTAAAACAAAATTCACCAATACCATTTGATATATTTTCTATTGAAATACAAATTGTTTGTAATGTTGCTAAAATTAATTTTTCCGTTCTATTATTTCGATTGTTCGTTACTTTGTCCGAGAATGTGCTAAGATGACAACTTAATTTGGGAATGATAGGTCCAGGTAAGTTGGTATGTCGCGTATAGGAAGTCCGTTATGTCTCATTCCCAGCGGTGTATGCAAGTATCATACATGTTTCTGTAACCCCCACGACCCCAACCGGGAGCTCTAGCCGGCTACCTATCACTGCTCAGAAACCACTGTATGATAAAGTCTGTTAACAAAATTTAGTTTTGTTACAGTATCGGTGGTTGATGATGATGCTTATCAACAGTTAGTACAGATATCCAAACTTTTTTATCTCGATTCACAGTTTGCGTTTTAATTATGGATATTTTCGCCGTTATGGATATTTTCTTTATGGCGTGATTCACTTATACCCGTAACTGCGTACCGTTGTGATGAAATAGAACCGGCAATCGAACAAACAAAATAATCGGAGAGGCCAGCCAATAGCGTGGTTCCGCCTAGGCGAATACCACCTCGATTTTGATGTGACTCTGTAGAACCAGAAAATTAAAGCAAATTGTCACAATCATACTAAACATGGTAATGATGTAAGGATCAGAGACAACTTTACTATTAAAACCGTCCCGTTCTGATGAACCGGTACTTTTACCTGCAATATCCACGAAAAAAAAAATATCCAATTTGTTTCGTATAATGTGGCACAAAACTATATACGCTCGTCATGAGTAGCGTTTAAAAATAATTCACACGCACGATTTTATGACTGTAATTTATACAACACTTGTAACTAAAGAATTACTAACTTTCGAGTTTACTTTGGTATAACATTGCCAAAAATGGCTTGTATTTAATATTAGCTGCTGAATGCACACCTTAAATCGTCTGTTCTTTATTATTTAAAACACAATCACCGAATGACTGACAAGATTGTATACACAAATAATTTCAAGTTTTCGGTGGGGAAAATAACAACAAGACACTGTCCAGCATCATCACCATCTATTATCATATTTTTAAATCATTGCACCAATAATTATCACCATCCTAATCAAATTAGGGCTTTCCAAAATAACTATATATATCAATAATGTTCTATCTCTTTAGATTTTGTAATATACACATGCGTGTGTCACGATACTATCAGACAGTAGACATGAAATATAGTTAAGCTATTTTATCATGAAAATTCGAGCAAACTTATATTTTTAGGCTACTGGAACATTACCAATGTTACAAGCTTACAAATAGAAAGCTCTACATAGATACAATGGAAGTGCTACAATTTACATCAACATGCCATTAACGGGTAAAATCCATACAAGGTCAATTTCTAATGGAATTCAACAACTGCCAAGTCAATATTCAAGGCATCACATGTACGATAGTAACAAATACATATATGAAGAAGACGAAACAATCATATTGCCATATCACGATGTCGAAAGTCATCAACTAATTCCGTCGCTATCCATACCGAAAATGACAAATTCGACGCTGAAAAACAGAGATCAAATTCAACTAGTACAAGAAAAAACTTTATCTAACACTTCCTCTCCACCTGACATAATTGCCTGCCATAACATTTTCATAACTGGTATACAAAATAATAAAAATGGCGTCGTGTGTAAAAAATCATTTGTGTTTTGGTATTGTTTTGTTATATTAAAAATTTATTGTGAAAATACTTTCTAAAAAAAAAATTAAAATTGCACTTGGTTTGAGAGTTTTGTGTGAGTTAAAGAAACTTCAAGAAATTAAATTAAAAATTGAAGAAGCAAAAAAGAAACGAAAGCAACCAGTGTTTTGGGTTAATCCTTTTTGAATGAACCGGAGAGATCATGACATGTAAATGCATCTTTTAAAAGATTTAAACTGGGGTTCTGGTAACAATTTTCAGAATTTTACTAGAATCCATGTAAGTCAATTCGAAGAAATTTTGGCTTTTGTGAGTATTGTGTGCATTAAAATATATATATATATATTTTATTTTTTTTTTTAATTTTTTTAACACTAATATTTTATTTTGACAATTTGTTATAGGTGGAACCGGGAATTAAAAAGCAGGATTCCGTTATGCGGGAAGCAATCTTGTATACGACGTTAGTTGTGGACTGTATTTTAAAAAGGTCGATGAAATCAATAATTATGTTTTTACATAAATAAAAACTATTCACACATTTAATTTTTTTTATATAAATTTTATTTTAATAGTTTTCGCACAATTTTATATACAATGTGTTAAATCAATTATTTTTTTCTTTGCCTTCGATTCGATAATATGGGTTTCGGCATCTTATCTTGTACTCCATTTTAGTACAATTTTTTAATTTTCTAAAAAGGATGATATTTTGACTTCCGCCTTCTTTATGTTTTAGTTCGTGTGTGCTTGTACGAAGGAAACCATGTATAATTTGTTAACCATCAAATAAAGAATAAATAAAATTAAAAGTTGTCTTTATATTTGAATTTGATGCATCGAAAAATACAGTCCACACTAAAACAAAATAAAACCATTACATTGAACATTTGGTCCGTACGAGCCGGATAGTTGGATTTTTATGTATAATGTGCAGCACACATTTTAAAACGCGACGCCATTTGCAAATTTAAAAAAAATATTGTTTGTTTCAATTGTGTTCGACGCATTTTTATATTGAAGCAATATTTGTAAATCACCGCAGTTTCCAGCACGGAAATTACACGGAAATAAGTATTGAATTATACGTGGTCTAGGCATTTTTTTATATTGGCGCTGCTTGATCGCTGACATTTATAAGGTCATTCATCATCTGTAACCTTCAAATTCGGGCAACATTGGGTTTTAATAAATATTTCATCAGGTAACAATATTATAAGTTAGATTATAGATCACATTTATATATATATATATATATATATATATATATATATATATATATATATATATATATATATATATATATATATATATATATATATATATATATATATATATATATATATATATATATATATATATATATATATATATATATATATATATATATATATATATATATATATATATATATATATATATATATATATATATATATATATATATATATATATATATATATATATATATATATATATATATATATATATATATATATATATATACATATATATATATAAATTAAAATGTCCGAAATTACGAAATGTAAGAATTCAATTGGTGGGATTAAGGGACATATTATAAAAATCTGTTAGATTCAGAGACCGAATTTTCACAGGGTGAATACGAGTCGATGTTAGATCGCATAAAAGCCCTATATGTTAAGTTTGATGAAGTGCAGTCAAAGTTGGAAGATTTCGATCCCGTTGAATTTGAAAGTGGTGCTCGTGATGATTTCGAAGCGCGTTGCAGAAATGTAGAAGCGATAGTGAGAAACAAATTACGTGAATTGAATAAAGATCAGTTTTCGTCGCAGGTCACAGATTCTCATTCAAATTTGATTAAACCGTTGTGTATACCACTTCCAGAAATTCCTTTACCAAAATTTAACGATAGTTTTTTGTCTTGGCTTGAGTTCCGAGAAATTTATTTACAAAGAATACATAACGATTGTAGGTTAAGATTCGCTATTGAAATTTACTTATTTACAAGAGTGTCTTAAAGGAGGTTCAGCTTATCAGTTTATTGATGGTATGTATTCCCAATACCGAGCAAAATTATGATGCAGTTTGGAAGTCACTTTTCAAACATTATGAAAATGAACCTCGCATCAAAACATTACACATGCAATTACTGTATGATTTGAAACCAGTGAAACAAGAAAATTGTGCGGTTGAATTGAAAATGTTTGTCGAGTCATTCTGGAAACAATTTAATGCTCTCAAAGCTTTGAAAGCACCTGTTGAACACTGGGATTTATTTCTTGTGTATCATGTTACTCAATTAATCGACGTATCGTCACGTCAACAAATCGAAATCATACGATCTTTGGAGGAGGACCTAACCATAACCGAAGTAATGGACATTTTGAGCAACCGGGCTCGTCTTTTAGAGGCCATGTCTCCAATTGTTTCTAAAAAATACGAATATACAAATAAATACAGGTAGAACTCATAAGCCGGTTCAGTCACTAGTGTCTAATATTGACAATTCAATTTCTTGTAATTATTGTAAAGCGAATCATTTTATTTACAAATGTGACAAGTTTATAGCATTGCCTTGGAAAGAGAAAAACCAATGGGTGCATGATCGAAAATTGTGTATAAATGGTTTTGGGTCTCATTACGTATCGAATTGTAAGTCAAAGGTAACATGCTTCAAGTGTAAGCGAAGACATAATACGTTATTGCATATTTCAAATTATCAACCGTTCTCAGGTCAATCTAAAGATAATACTAATGTCCATGACACTGAGTCCATAAAATCACAACCAATTAAGTCAGGTACACAATCAAGTGTTAGTAATGATTGTAGTAAGTCGGGGAAATCAGTATCGTCGAAGGCAACTGAGTTAAAGGGTTAAACGTCTGTTGCCACCATTAGTTTGAATCGTACATATTCCCTTCATGCGTGTGCTTCTCAAGTACTTCTCTCCACAGTATTAGTTTGGGTGGAAAGTGATACTGGAATAAAAATGCAATGTCGCGCGCTACTTGATTCAGGGTCGCAATCAAATTTTGTCACCGAAAACATATGTCAAAAATTAAAAGCAAACAAAAAGTATTTGTATTCCTGTAACTGGAATAAATCAAAATATTATCGAAATAAAAAATCAGGTCAATCTTTCGGTGGAATCTCGTTTCCAGAAATACAAAACACATCTCAACTTCTTGGTTTTGTCAAAAATTACTAGAGATTTGCCTTTGCATCCAATTAATTTTGATCCAGATAGTTTTCTTAAATCTATAAATCTCGCTGATCCAAAACTCTTTACACCTGATCGAATTGATTTATTGCTCGGAGCAGAAATTTACGCTGAGATTTTTCCGGGCGAGAAAATTAAAAGATATGACGAATTGCCACCGTTTCAAGAATCAGTTTTTGGTTATGTCATTTGTGGAAGAATCGAAACGCCAATTACACCCCAAACTGTTTCATTGTTTTGTTGTGACGTAGATCGAAAAGAGGTTCAGAAATTTTTGATGTGTAAACATCTTTACTCGCGCCTACCAAAAATTTTTGTATTAGAGTAAACTTGTAAATGAAACGAACGGAAATGACGTACCTACTTCGTTTGAAAAAAAAGCAACAAACTCAATAAAAACAATTTTGTACTATACATGGCATGCTTGTATGGATATATATAATAGTAGGGAAAACAAAAAAAGTAATTTAGAAAATTAAATAGAAACTATCGACATTTCCATCGATCAGAAAAATCAAAAAAAAAAATTTACGATACGAAATACGATTACGAAATTACATACCCTTACGATTAAAAAAAATCAACAACTTGTGTATGTTGCTTTATCACGAGTAACGAGCCTCTAGGAGCTGTTCATCACATCGGCTATCAATGATCATGTCTTCTACTAAATGGGGTTATAATGACGTCTCGATATTCACATTGAACTGCCAAAGTCTAAGGTCACAGTCACGCAGGTATGCTCAATTCATTTGCTTTCAAGTTGCTTGAGACCTGGCTGCGCAATGACGAGCATGTTAATATTCCTACGTTTGAATGCTGCGTTCAGTTCAAGAGAGATGGTCAGTGGGCTGCCGGAGTAGTAATTCCTTGAAAAGATCCATAAAACGAGCATAGTGGATACAAATAGTTTGCCGTACGGACTTTCTCTTGTCATAGGTTGGCCTTACTTTCTCGAAACCAATATTGACGTAACAGATGGACTGGCGAATGGAACTATGGGCTGTCTGAGGTATATCGAATGCAGCCATCCTGACCGGGATAACGAGAACGATGAAAACGTCAATAGTAAAAAATGTCAAACGACTCTGGATGGATTTCGGTACAAATTCATAAATTGGCAAGAAAGCCAGGCAGCTTAAAGCTGGATGGGCGCAGAAAACGAATATCAGCCGATGTTTGGTGCCCATTCCTAGAAAAAGCTCAAGAGTTATTCGAAACAACAATCGAACAATTAATGTTAAGCGTATAATCATTTTCCAGTCGTACCTGCATGTGAGACCACAATTCATGCATCACAGGGTGGTACCTATAATTTCGGTTTGGTGCTATATTTGTTTTGAAATCAAGCAATAAGCCTATTTTTTATAATGCACCATTTTTCACAGCAATCTTGAGATAAATGCGTTGTATTTATTATTGAATTAAACTCATGGACTATTTTCCTTTCAAGTAACAATTTTATTTCCAATAAAACAAGAAACGACAGAAAACTGTATAAGGATAATAATTACGGACTGTGTACTGTATGTACTGTATGTGTACTGTAAAGCTTCTACAATTTTTTATTTTATTTTTAGTCAGTATACTCTTACGATAAAAGGCGCAGTCAACAACTTATGTATATGGCTTCATCACGAGTAACTAGTCTCGAAGGACTGTTCATCACGTCGGCTATCGATGATCATGCCTTCTACCATGGATGTAAAAATGGGACCTCAATGGGTCTTCTTCAAAATGAGCTATCGCGCCTCACTACAAATCCGCTAAGTATAACAACTCAGGTTGTAATGGCGAATTTTGAACGAGACCAGACATTGTCTTTAATATTGAACTGCCAGAGTCAGGTCACATCACCTCGACCTAACTGATACAGTCACGCAGGGATGCTCAATTTTCTTGCTTTTCGAGATTTGCGAGTACGCAATGACGAGCATCTTAATATTATTAATTTTGAATGCTGCGCTCAGTTCTATAGAGATGGTCAGTGGGCTGCTAGAGCAGCAATATATAAAAATACAAATGGAACTTATACAGTCACGTCGCATAAGGAAATCATTGTTCGACAAACAACTGCGGTATGAGCTTAACAACACAACTCATTGATGATACATACACGGCTATACTTCAACTTCTCAATGGGAATAAGACACTTTCTGTAACTGTATTCACCTCGCCGAATAAATCTGTCGAAGACATAATGAAGTTCATACATTTCGTCCTTGCTCCATATTCTAAAAGAATTTCAAAAATTCTCCAAGGAGACTATCATCTTTTGCCGATGATTATGAGCGGGGATTTCAATATTGCTGTTCCTCAAGCTGAACCACTTATAAACTTCCTGCGAGACGAATTCGATTTGCACATGAAATCAGATCGAAATATGTCGACTACGAGATATGGAACGACCATTGTGCAGTTTTTCAATGGCTGATGCCACACTAGGGTAACTGGTATCCGGTAACTCGTTTGTTTCCCCTTTACCAATAAAATCAATCAAAAAATTGCGGCGCAGATAAAACCGATTTTATTGGTAAAGGGGAAAGAAACGAAAAAATTACCAGATAAAAGTTACCCTAGTGTGGATATGCTAAATGAAAATTAGAAAAGTTATAGCCGACAGTATATGTATCTTATTTCAGCTACCATAATCCAATTGCGTCGATTATACCGAAAGAGTAATAGACCAATTTACGAAAATAAACAAATGAAAACCCCTGGTTAGTAGAATTGCATTCCTTTTTCCTTCAAAGTAAACTGTACATACGCGCTGCTATAGACACGGCATGTTTACACATCACACTGAGAGTACTAATACTAATGAACTCACTCTTTTTTTTGCAATCGAAGATGTTGAACCCAGGAATAATTTTTCTATCGAGGAGAAAGCATATGAGTTGCATTATACTACGAATGTAAAGCGTGATAGAAATGGAAAATATAGTGTCGCACTTCCTACTAAAGAAAATATTATCAACCTTGCTCGTAACAAGCAGAATGCATTAAAACAGTTTTTATATTTAGAAAAAAGGTTTGTAGCTAACCCCAAGTAGAAGGATTTGTATTGTGAGTTTATTGAAGAATACATCTCTTTAAATCATATGCAGCTTATTACTAACATAGATTCGGGTTTATCATATTTTCTCCCACACCACGCTGTGATGAAAGAAAGTTCCACCACAACCAAACTTCGCGTGGTTTTTAATGCATCGTCAAAATCCGAATCAGGGATTTCTCTAAACGATTGTCTAATGACGGGACCTACCATACAGCCCGATTTGTTGTCGTTACTTATTCGGTTCCGAAAATATCCCATTGCTTTAACGGCAGACATTACAAAGATGTACCGTCAAATTAACGTTCGCGAAGCTGATCGACAATTGCAACAAATTTGGTGGCGCAAATATTGCATTAACTAAAGGGAATATCGTAATTGATTTAAAAAAGAAAGCAGTATTATTATTGATCTCTCAAATATTTGACCCTCTTGGACTTTGTGGACCGGTGGTATTAATTGCAAAGACTTTTATGCAAAAATTGTGGTCAATTCCACAACTTAACTGGGATGGCGAAGTACAAGAACCATTTAAATCGGAATGGATCGAATTTTGTAAGCAACTGAGGGAATTAGGTAGTATTAACGTTCCAAGATTCATCATGAGCTCAAATAAAATAAAACGCATGGAGCTCCATGGATTTGGTGATGCGTCGCAACTTGGTTACGGGTGTTGCATATACGTTCGAACTGATTTCTATTAAATCCATTCGTAAACAAAGTTCAATTTGTAAATTAGATCCGTTTGTTGATAATAATGGCATCCTTCGTGTTGGTGGCCAGTTACGGAATTCTACGTTGTCGTATGATCAGAAACACCCCATTCTACTACCACCTAATAATCCATTTTGCGTATTATTAGCTAAGAGTGAACATATTAGAAATTTGCATTGTGGACCTCAAGCATTACATTGTACGTTACGGCAAAAATTTTGGATTATTAGAGGGCGCAGATTATGTCATAAAATTTTTCATAGTTGCATTTTATGCTTTAGATCGAAGCCCAAATCAATTGAACAACTGATGGGTCAATTATACCTGCGGAACGTGTAGAACCATCTCATGCGTTTCAAAGTGTGGGAATTGACTTCTGTGGACCTTTTAATGTTGTCTATAAAATACGCTCAAAGGTTACATCAAAGGTTTACATAGCTGTGTTTATATGTTGTGTTTATATGAGACTGCGCAATAATAATGTTCAGATATTTACACTAACAAAACAACTAGATAAAGCAACAAAAACGTCGACATAGCGTGTCGTCATCATTTGGTGTAAGCGGCCTGTAGTTTAGGAGGCATTGATACTCGAGTACAGTTCGGCTTGTAGAACACATTTTCGTTGGTTCCGATATACGACATGATACACGCACACATCAAATAGAAATAAAAACAAAACTAAAAACAATAACAAATAGAAGAAAAATCTAAAATAGAAGTGGAAGAGGTGGTCACATTTCATTATAATTTCAAATTTGATTTTTTATTTTGTTTAGTGTGGATATTGAAGCGAAGGCGAAAAGTTATCAAATTTCGGTTTGGTGCTATATTTGTTTTGAAATCAAGCAATAAGCCTATTTTTTATAATGCACCATTTTTCACAGCAATCTTGAGATAAATGCGTTGTATTTATTATTGAATTAAACTTATGGACTATTTTCCTTTCAAGTAACAATTTTATTTCCAATAAAACAAGAAACGACAGAAAACTGTATAAGGATAATAATTACGGACTGTGTACTGTATGTACTGTATGTGTACTGTAAAGCTTCTACAATTTTTTATTTTATTTTTTTTTACACATTGTTTCGTTTTTCTTGAAATGTTTTCTTCTTTATTTATACACAATACCATGATACAGTCGACTGAAAATTGTGTATGCATTCCAATAATATGGCTTGTAGAATACATTCTCGTTGGTTCCGCGTATATTTATTATTAAATGTTGTGAACTTTTCCTGTATTTTTTATACTAATACAAATAAATAGATGACCGAAATATTTGATAGGATCGGTGTATACTCGAGTACAGTTCGGCTTGTAGAATACATTTTCGTTGGTTCCGGTATTACCATATATTATTATAACTTATATATGGGACGTTCGTGTACTTTTTTTCTCTTAGCTTATCGCATTTACCATAATTAGAATTTTTGTCACGGTGTCGCTTTTGTCGTTTTTTTCGAACTTTAGCCGTTGTTTGTTTACTTTTTTGTTTAGACAACTAAGCTAAACAGTTGAAACAGTTAAATTTAGTTTTACTTTCACCAGCTGTGTTGATTTTTGAGTTTTTTTCGAACTTGTACTAAAACAGCTAACTTCATTCTTGTCTTATAGAAAAAAAAAATTTGGAACACGATTTTACAAGTCAATGTCCTATATTGATACTATTTAATATTTGGTATTACCAAAATATAAAGTAAAGTATATATACAGTATATAATATACATAAATACATTTTAACATAGAAAGAGAATTATGAATTAGATTGAGTAAACAAGATCGCCCGTGTGTCAATCTAATTTAGTTACATAGAAGTAAATATTAATGTTTCATTCGTATTGTATTATTGATGTTTATATATTAAATTATTGTCTTTGTACATAATTATATAGATCACAGAATTTTGTGTATTTATGTATAACAAAATAATAGGGTGCATCTGGGATACCATATAGTGTTTTGTAATAACACTATATCACTCACCCTGCAGATATAGACTCACTTGGCGAATATTATTGTAAAAATTGAAAATTTCTTAATCTTTGAATGTGACGTGGCGCCTTACTGTATTTCTCGATGATGATGATGTCAGTCGGTCGATAGCAATTGATTCTTTCTTACCTTTGACCTTTGTAATCAATTACGAAATATTTGCGCAATCTTCGCAGAACTTTAAAAGGCCCCTCATATGGTGGTTTTATAATCCCGTATTAACTTTGTCCACTCGAATGAAAACAAAGTCGCTGTTCGTTAATTCTTTCGTGATGTAAATGTGGTTCTGAGGGGTATTTCGCGTATCCTTGGGAACGACGTTACGCATCGACTCGTGTAACTTATCGACCATTGAAGTTGGATCTGCCGATTGCGTGGGATTAGAATCTATTACTAGTTCTCCTGGGACCTTTAGCGTCGGCAGGAGTGCATCCGAGGTCAGTCTTTATCGACCTTCTAATTCCAAGAAGTACGAATGGCAGTTCTTCACTCCAATTAATGGTGTTCGATCTAGCATATATTGATGCTTTTAAATGGCGATGCAAACGTTCTACCATTCCATTTGCCTGTAAATGATACGTTGTTGTGCGTATTCTATGATAATCTAACAATTTTGTCAGTTCTTTAAACAGATTGCTCTCGAACTGACTGCCTTGGTCAGTGGTTATCTCCAGTGGAATGCCGAATCTCGAAAATATTGGTCTATGAAAGCTTTCGCTACGATAGAAGCTCTCATATCAACCAAGCGAATTCTGTCGATTATCGTTAGTATATAAACCTTTTCGTTTGATAGAGGTAGTGGTCCTACCAAGTCCAAATGTATATGTTTGAACCTGCCCCGTCCGTATTCAGAGCGCGTATGTCGGCTAACTTTTGACTTCTGGCAAGCGATGCATGTTTTGGACCAGGACCCCGTATCCACATTCATATTAGGCCAATAGTACTTGAACGAGATTAGTTTTCGTGTGGCGCGAACTCTTGGATGAGAAAGTACGTGAACCATCTCGAAGATATTTCGACGCATTCCACTTGTAATGTAGGGGCGTATTGCACTGGTAGAAGTTTCGCACCAAAGTAAAATACCTGATCTAAAATCGGGTATGAGTTCGAACTTGCATCTCAGACTACGAGAGTTTTTGTTTGCTCTAAAAGAGTTTTAAGCTCATCATCTGTTGCTTGCAGTAAAGCTAATTTATCTACATCGAGCGCAGTATGGCGTATTCGTAGATATTTCGGATTCATTTGGTCGTGACAAAGTATCTGCCACAACGTTACTTTCACCTTTCACATATCGTATATCCGATGTAAATTGAGATATGTAATCAAGTTGATGACTCTGACGAGAACTGCCTTTCGATTTAAATGCGATTGCGGTGGTCAAGGGTTTATGGCCGGTGTTGATGAAAAATTCTCTACCTTCGACGAAACAACGAAAGTGTTTAATGGCGCGATATATGGCCAAAAGCTCTCTGTCAAAAGCAGAATATATCTGTTGGGGAGATGGAAGCTTTTTAGAAAAGAAGGAAAGAGGTTTCTAATTTTTACTTTGTAATTGCTCCAATACAGCGCCCACAGCAACTCCAGAAGTAGGGTGGATAAGAAGTGTAGCCTGAACGAGGGCAACTTTAGTTGAATTTAATGCTGCTTCACATTCATGTGGCCATGAGAATGGATTTTTCTTATTTACTTTGCCTAGATTGCTTAAGTGACTGCGTATTGGAGCTAGATGTTCGGCTAAGTGAGGGATGAAGCGATGATTATAATTAATCATGCCCACGAAACGCTGCACTTGCCTAAGTGAAGTTGGTTGGGGAAAGGATTGCATTGCCAAGATTCGATCCACAGAGGGTTTGATACCATTTTTGGTGAATTCATGGCTAAGAAAGTTTAAGGCAGTTGCACCGAATTCACATTTTGACAGCTTGATTGTGAGGCCATAGTCTTCTAAACGTGCAAATAAAATATTTAAATGGTTTCGATGTTCTGATTCGTTTTTGCTGGCCACCAATATGTCATCGATATAAACAAATACAAAATCGAAACCTTTTGTTACTTCGTCCATTAGTCGTTGAAACGTCTGTGCTGCGTTTCTCAACCCGTATGACATTCTTGTAAGCTCGTACAAGCCAAACGGAGTGGTAATGGCGGTTTTGCAGATATCCTCTTTCGCGGCTGGTATTTGGTGATAAGCGCGTACGAGGTCAATTTTTGTAAAAATGGTGCAGCCTTGAACGTTAGGGGAGAAATTATGGATATGCGGAAGGGGATACCTGTCAGGTATCGTAATTGCATTTAATCTGCGGTAATCCCCACAAGGTCGCCAGTCGTTGCTGTCACGTTTCGGCACTAAGTGCAAAGGCGAAGCAGCACTGGAAGAACTTGGTCGACATAATCCTAGACTTAGCATATACCCGAATTCGGTTTTTGCGATTCTATGTTTTTCGCTATCTAACCGACTTGGACGATCGCCTTCATTGACAACACTATGTTTCATGGAAACGTCATAACGAGATTCAAGCTCTGATATTGTCGAAGAAGTTCACCATATGGACTATTGATAGAAAACAATCGAGGTGTAGTCTCGTCGAATACTGTTTCATTTATCGCGCTGACTGATAATTTTGTGGAAGTATCCAATAACCGTCTCTGTTTCAAATCAACTATCAATCCGAACTTTACGAGAAAGTCGGAACCGATTATAGGTCTAGTGACTGCGGTTACAATAAATGGGTGTCGGAATTCTCGTCTTACACCTAAATTTACAAGTAATAACTTTTTCCCGTATGTGGTGATAGTGGACCCGTTAGCTGCAACTAATCGAGTTTCTGAATCGTGCGGAAGATTGTTATAATAATTTTTTACTACAACTGAAACGTCCACGCCAGTATCGATGAGAAATCGTAACTTAGTTTTTGGACATCTAATACACTCAGAAAAAAAATATGATAGATACATGATTGCATTTACCATAATATCATCATTGTAGGTATGTTAAATGCAATTATATATTTAAATGATTGATTTTATCATACTATATATGATTGATTTTATCATACTAGGATATTCTTGATCATTCTTCTTGATCTTCTTCATCCTAACAATGATGATCACTGAAAAAAAAAATTTTTGAGTGATCATCATTGTTATGATGAAGAAGATCAAGAAATATGATCAAGAATACATTTAACATACAATGAGGATATTATGGTAAATGCAATCATTTATTTATCATATTTTTTTCTGAGTGTAGCTAGGCGACGATTGTGAAACGTCCATCGCTCGTTGCTTGCACTAAGGGACGGCTTACTTTCCCGCATTGGGTTGTGCCTGCGAGTTAGGCTTTTTCCCATATGTACAACCTTCACATTTTCTGGCCCGGTTACGAAATCTTTTGTGGTACCAACAAAGCCAATTATCACTTTGTTGTCGTGTTTTACTACGCGATATCAATCGTTTACTAGTTCTGCTAGACGATCGTAATCTTGACCGAGCCCGATTATTAAATTCGCGACTGAACCTAGCTGTTAATTGATCAACTGATTTCTGCAAGTTTATAAGTGAAATTTCAGATTGATCTGATTTAGATTTTGAAGGTTTTGCAGATCCTTGTTCGAAAGCATTGAAAACGTAATTTGGCTTATTTATTTCGAATATACGATCAGCGAATTTTGTTAGATCATTAATTTTATCGGATTCACGTATTGCTACTATAGATCTGATTGAATCCGGTAGTCAACTTAGCCAAACGGTTTTGAGGAGTTCAGCATTCACAGCCGTCGAGGAATCTGCCTTCTCCTCGAGATGTCTGTAAAAGTCTGATGGAATGAAATCACCCATATCGGTGGATTTAAGGAGATTTTCGATTCTTTCTTGTTCTGACATGGATCTACGTTTAATAATTTCGTCTCGTAGCGCTTCATATTTATTTGTATCAGGCGGATTGCGTATGATATTGAGCGATGGAATGACTTAAGTTGTTTAAACCACAATTCTGGAAGATCTCTCCAGAAATGCGGTATTGGAGCCGCTGCTTCATTCACAGAAATATATTTTTCTTCTTCGTTATCACACATTTTAATTTATTTAATAGAAATTATAGTGAACGTTTGGAAAATGAAAATGTTTGAAGAAAGTTGCGTAATCAAATGTAATTATGTACAAATTATATTGTGGAAAATAAAGTAACGCGACACGAATGAGAAATTAATAAATTACTTCGTATATAACTCAACCGTTTAAATAAAATGATGCTTGACTTATTTAAGGTTTCAGCTCAACAGACCAACTCAAATTCTTTTCCTTTACAATTGAAAATGATTAATCTACAATAACAATTGAATTACTGTTAAAAACACAAAAAAGTTAAAAAGACAAAAAACTGCGTTTTAATTGTAACAGTAATTATAAATATTTTTCCATGCGAAATACAAAGGAAAACTAAATATATACATTTGTAAATCTTGCCCATAACAGATTGATAGATTGGACTGTAAGACCAAGTACTTGACAAGTGTCCCGGATAACGCCGGACCTATTCATACAGCTTGTTTACACATAACAATAGGAAGGATAGGAAAGGTATTTTTTTTGGTATGGAACGACCCGGTTTCAGGCACCTAACTAACCTACTTCTAATCTACTAAAGGAAGGATAAAGGCTTAATAGGTTTAATGTTTGTGCTATAATGGTTGCAACCCATTTTTAGCCTTGCCGTTAACTTTTGTCACTTATAAAATTAAATTAAATTACTTTGATAAAAACACTTGTAAACATTTTCTATGGTGACAATATTTATTTATTTTCAGGAATATCGTATTAGTTGTAAAAGGAACTGAAGAAGAAATGATTTTCGAAATCGATATCCCTAAAAACAAATAAATATTGTCACTATAGGGAACTTTTTACAAGTGTTTTTATCAAAGTAATTTAATTTAATAGGTTTAATGGATAACGATGGTATTGGTCTTCAACAAAAATTTTGAGATTCGGCTATAATAAATGGAGCTGGGCTAGGATTCTAATACAAAAAAAAGAATCTGGTATGCTGAACTGAATTGAGATTCCAACATAAATCATGGATGAATTTTCAGATTTTTCTACAAAATAAACATGAAAATAATCGGCCAAGGAATTATCCAGTTCTGTAGAGCTGCGCTTGGTTTGTGGCGGTGGCCGCAATAATGAGGCACGTGGTCGCCTTATATAACGATTTTTTACCACAAGCGCACAACCGCATGAAATTCATTAATCCACAACGCTGGATTTTATTTATTTATTTTTATTTCGTTTATTTAACTTTATTTTATTTTATTTAATTTTTACACAAATTACATTTTTATTTACATCGACTTTGTAACTGTGATGATTAATTGTAGATTATCAAAAAGCAAAAACGTCATGTGTCATCGCAAGAAAAAAGACAAGAAGTTTTTTCTCTTTCCTCCATGTTGTTCCTACTGGCATCTCGCGGCAAAGTAGAGAGGCGGCCGCTTCTAGTATTGATGGTAGATGTCTCTATTAGCGGATTTTTAAATCGAACCGATTTTACTGATAACCTGTGAACGCCACAGCTCCTACATTCACCATAGCCGAACCAAACTTGGCCTTAACTCACTACGAGATAACCCAGTCAATTTGAGCTTCCCAATCGTACCCAACAAGAACAGAATACTGAGACTAACCATAATAACCATTGCAGATATGTTATTTATTATGGACCAACAATAAAACTCCAGATTTGGAGGTTTCAAATTTAACTTCCAAATATTCCATTTAAAATCAAACTCGCTTAACTCGCAATTAAAACTATGCTTTTTGTCTAGATTTCAGACAAACTAAACTAACAGTAAGTCCATACGAGTTATTGATAAATGTATCTCGTGTTCAGATCCAAAAGGTGCCTGATATTTTTTACGAAAATGCAAACTTAGTCATCAATCACCGATTATAAATGTTTATATGATTGTTAAATTTTAAATTATTTAGCGAACTTTAATAAAACACCAGATGCGGTGTGTTTTATGCCATATTTGTAGATATAATTTAGCTCACAGCATCACGCCTAAAAGTAACAAACAGCTTCAATGTTATCGAGTGTGAGTTAAGGTGATCTCCGTAACGATCGATATATCATATACTCAGTTCCATCCCAACATGCTGAGAAATATACTCGTTTGATTGAAAACGACCATTTTCGTTAATCACATCCGGAACTCAAAGAGGAATTCAATTTTCATCATAGTTTTATCACAATCAGTTCAGATGAGTTTGGTTAGTTCAATCTAGATTTATTTATTTATTTCATTAATCATGTAAAATACATAGTTTGACTACTATCAACACCACCATAGTAAAATACAATAAAAACAAATACTAAATATAAATTTTAAATAAAAAATAAAACAAAACAAATAGTCAAGCGTGTTCACTGATGATTTTCTGACATAAAAAATCGGTATATTTTTGACGTATTTTACCCCGGCTAACTTCGCTTCAGTAAAATATACCAATTTTTTTTTATTACATGAGTGAACGCGTTTATTTTTAGCTTGGCATATAAATTTGACACTTCAGTATTTTAAACGCTAATTTCCTTTACTAGAGAATTTAATATAGTGATATATTTCCTAAAGTGTTGTTTAAATTTTAATAAAATATTAACGAAAATGTTTACGATTGAATCAAGTTTAGCCGGCTATTAAAAATTGAGTTTTTTCAAAACAAAACTCAGATGTCAAAAAAACCCCGAAAAAATCCAAAACAAAGTGGAGTTAAAAATATACCGATTTATAGGGTGCGCTCGGCTTGTAGCTAAAAAAAACCGGATATTTTTTATCCTCTTGTACACGAGTGAACACTAGGAGTAATAAACGTTTTTTGAGCAACTCTCTCGAAATGTGAAAATCGAAGCGATTGAAACTCTCGCCAAACGTGATAAAAACTTTTAACGATTGCTCTTAAATTTATATTCGTGGTCATCATCGAAAGGACTGCGGAAAAAATTAGCGAAGGCACAAATAACTTGAGTCTTTGTTTTAATGATAGAAAAAACTGTTTGGGATTTTAGCAAATTTTGTTCTCCATCAATAAGTTGTACAATTTATATAAGAAATCATTTAAACACTTTACACAAATCGCAGAACTTTATTTTAGCATTAATGTCACAGGTCGTTTATAAACCTTAAATGCCTTAGACTTGCGATTAGCAATATTTTTCAAACGGAAATGACGGAAATTTACCATTCTTCATGAAACAACGCAAAGGCGCTTACTAGATTACAAATCAAAATTTGCATCAGATTTTCGATATAAAATTTGAACTGATTCGAATCAAAGGGTATCATGAAATACGGCAAATATTGTAATCATTACACAGAAGTAATCAATAAATTGGAGTAGTCTTGGATCCCACTATTATTATGATAATAGATATGAAACCCGTTTTTGTCGTACGTTTTTTTGCTAATGTTCATTGAATTAAGCGCGATTTCCACTCCAAAAAAGTTTTTTTCAGCAAAAAAATAAAAATGTTATCCAGTAAAATTTTACTGGCAAAATTATTGTATTAGTAGTAGTGTACTGCCATAAAAAATTGGAAAAAATACTCAACGGAGTACTTTATATGGCAACAGTCAAAATGAACAAAATTCTACACACCACCAAACCTTTTTTGAATAGTTCATTTATGGTTTGATTTTGTCATTCGTGTTGTGTTCTCTACGGTTTCAGATTCAAATTAAATAATAAGAAATAATATAATATAATTTATGAAATTAAGAAAAAATTATGAAATTTTTTGGTTAGGTTGTCAATTGTTTAACTATAAAAATTTGCTATAAAAAAAATAAACAAAATGTAGTTTCGCTTTCTCTCTGTTGTAGATTTAATATTACCTTTCTGTGTTCGTTTTCTCAGTATTTTTTACTAAGATAAATTTTTTCGAAATGGAAATCGCGCATTATGAACACTATTAATATAGCGAAAAACTCCAGTATTTTATCAAAATATAAATAAAAACAAGATTTTTTTTAAATGTTTTAACTCTTTAAAATTAAATAATTTTGAGTACAATACATAAATTGGAAAACAATTAAAATTTGGTTAAACTACTTTTATTTTTAATCACAGCTTTATAGGTTTTTAACTTCAAATTCGGAATTACCAACATCAAAATCAATTTATTCGGAAATGAATTCATACTATCGTATATGAAATTCAAAGTTTTCCCGTTCAAGATAATACTAACGCAAAACAAAATTCAATTTTAATAATTTCAAATTCATTAAATTTAATTTTGATTAAAATCGACATAACAATGCGCAATCGAACCAATCACAGCAACCAGTTGCAAGTGCCTCCACAAGCAGAATTGATTCAAGTTCTGGCGACACAATTGATTTGGATATATAACTAACGCGACCACGAAGAGCTACCACATACAATAGGGTAAGAATGGATGCAAAAAAATGTTAATTTGAAGCCGCTACAATTGCCGGGATTAACACAAGCACTGTACATTCAATAATTCAGAGATTTTTTTAAAGACGGCGAGGTTATTATTGAAAAAAATGTGGCTGAAAACGAAAACCAAATATAGGAGCTAAAATACTATCAAAAATTTTATAAATACTCGAAAAAAATTTGGCGATTCCTTTAAAAAATATTAAAGCAAAAATCGTCCAATTATATAATGTTGATTTAAGTACGACAGCCATAGAAAACGCGCTAAAACCTTAAAAATAACCATTAAAATTGCACACATTCAAGGGGATCGATTAAACTTGAACCATCGAGTTAAGGAAGTAATATGCATTGAGTTATTCGGAAAACGCTCCAGTAGAACGAGAAAAAAATATTTTTCAGGATGAATCGTGGTTCAATTATCATTTGAGAAGGGCCCAGGCTAAGTCAACAATTAACACGCCAGCGCGTGTTACAGTACCCACCGTAAGAGGACGCAACATCTCTCATCGCAGCTATGAATAACCAGGGCATTATTTGTCAAAGAACAGTAGCGAATTCATCACAACCATATTTTATGAATTTTTATGAAAACTTTTTGAATCGCTGGAGTCACGAGGGTCATGCTTGACAATGTAGTGATACACAATACAGCGGAATGTCGCGATTTGATTGATAGTACATCACACATTTTAAATTATTTGTCCCCATATTCCCCTATGCTTAATCCCATAGAAAACATATTTTCAAATATCAAATTGTCAGCAAAGAGTTTGTTGACTGCTACATCGCCAAATCTATCGTTGCTCAATGTAATTGACCAGTCAGTCGGGACAATTTTGCCAACGGATTGATGTAGGCACTATTTTTTAAACATGACAATAAAATTACCTACAGTGGCAGCAGGACTTCTTCTACATTAATTATTTTACTATATATATTTATTATATCTATAATTTGACGCATTCAACTTTGTAGAACCATAAATACAAATTGAAAAAATAAACGAATTTGAAATTATTAAAATTGAATTTTAATTTTATTTTTGCTAATTTAAACTTTACATGATTGAATTGGTTTTGCGTTGTTATTATCTTGAACGGCAAAACTTTGAATTTCATATGCGATAATATGAATTCATTTTGGAATAAATTGATTTTGATGTTGGTAATTGCGAATTTGAAGTTAAAAACCTTATATATTGCGAATTTGGTTTCTCCATATTTTTTCACTTTTATTTTTTTAGGGTGAATACTGTAGGATTGGGGGTTTTATATACGTTGGACTTCACTAAGGACCAACAATTCTCGATCGGGTTTAAATCCGGAGAACTGCCACGCCAAGAGAGGATGTCAATATTTTGGTTAAGGAAGACATTCTCTATTAATTTTGTGGTATGGGAAGGAACTCCATCTCGCATAAAAGCTTAAGAGTATTGGCCTTGAGGTAGCGACCTCATGTAAGGAAATAATTTGTAAATCCTGCCCATAATAGATATAAAAATTTAGTGCCCATGCTAGTAGGTTAATGTAAAAATGGTGCAATAAAGCTTCTTCGAGCACTCCCAATCAATCAAATATCAATTCCGTATCTATTTAATATATTTTCATTGGTTATAACATAAAGCGATTGTTTAATCGCTTCTGCACAACTTTTTGTTGAGTTAATCTGTTAAAATGTCGACTGCACATTTGCGCAAATTCAAAAATAATAGATTTTGTTAAAATCGTCACACCTGTGTTGGTATTCTTAATGGAGATTTGTGGAGTGCCAATTACAATCACTACTTTGTAGAATTGGTACTGCCTGCGATGCATATTTAAATCAGGACATATTGTTGCTTTCAAATGCAGAGAGAAATAAGCTTAAATATTATTTGCGTCGGAGTGAAATCAAACAAATATTTTTCTAACGTATTTGTAGTGAAATTTCAAATGGAATTTAAGTGTATTATTAAAAAATTTGAATTCATGTGGCACTCTCAAAAATGTTTAAACTTCACTATAATTTTTTAACTATTCTTTTAAACATTTGTTTTCAGCTTCGATCAATAAATCACGAGTAATTTTTTTTTTATTAGTTCTTCGTGTAGAGTGTCTTCAAGATATACGAATTGTAATAAATTCCCTAGACATTGAAGTTTAAGTTCATTTCTGATAAAAATGAAAAGTAAATATTTTGTACTGTATCAATCTATATATACGTATATGCGTATATTTAAAAAAAAAAACGTTAAATTATAAAACCAAACTTTTATGCCTTGCGGTACTGATCCGCCCTTTTCCTTGTACCAGAAACAAAATTATACTATATACAGGGTGGCGCACGAATCGTGCTACAAAAACAAAACGTAATAACTTTTTTTCTGTGTGACTAATCGGCTTTATTTTTTTTTATTGTATAGATAATTCAATTTTATTTTTATTTAACTAATTAGTTTTGAAAATGATAGACCGTAAATGACCTCCATGCTCATTCACGCATGTGCGACACCTGATCAGAAAATATTATTCATTGCGCACTGAAGGGTTGAAGTCGGGATCGCCTCAATTATTGTTGTAATGGACTGCTTCAATTCAGTCAAATTCCTTGGTTTCGTTTTAAACACCTCTTGTTTGACATAACCCCATAAAAAAAAATCTGGTGCAGACATAAACAAGCAATTTATGAAGTTGTTGTCTTCTTCGGCCATTTCAATAATTTTCCGGCAAAATTCCAGGCGAATAGGCAAATCCAGAGGTTTTAATTTGCTTGTAATTTGGATTTTGTACGGAAACAAGTTTAAGTCATCATGAATTATCCGTTGTAATGACCGTCTGCTAACTCCAATTTGCGCCGATAACTCTCGAGTCGAAACACTTGGATTTGCCTGAATTGATGATGCTACAGCTGCGATTGTGGCTTCGACCCGAACATAGGGATCTCGATTGTACGGTCTACGTGCGATGCTTCCAGATTCAGCAAACATGCGTACCAACCTCATAATGGTCCATCTACTCGGGGGAGTGCCGCCAAACTCTCGCCTAAATTCCCTCTGGACGGAAATGATGGACTGCAAAGCATGGTAGCGCTGCACTATCCAAATCCTCGTTTCGGTATTCCAAGCATCCATTTTAGTAAATTTAAATAATAATCTGCAAAATAAAAAAAATAAAAAACAGATTAGTCACACAGAAAAATAGTTATTACGTTTTGTTTTTGTAGCACGATTCGTGCGCCACCCTGTATTATATATAATATACTATATACTATATATTATATATATATATATATATATATATATATATATATATATATATATATATATATATATATATATATATATATATATAATATATTATACTATATTATATATATATATATATATATATATATATATATATATATATATATATATATATATATATAAATGACTGACTCAAATGGTATCGGTGGATCAATTCCTTGACCAATGCGACAAACTATACTTGAACCACTTCACACGTAAATGCCCGCCTTTCAAGTTATAAGCATGTAAAAAGGCATTTCACCGAAGTAACCCGTGTTGATAAATCTGCTTTATCCATCAAACCAGTGATTACAATTTCGTAACATTATATTCATTTCAAAACTTATAAAATTGCTCTCTAAAAATCCAAATTTTTCGTTTTGCAAAGGCCATTAAAATTTTTCTATGGTTTAAGATATTTCCAAATTTAAATGAAGTCCTACCTAGAAAACATCTGTGGTTTTTTTGGAAAACCATTTAACTGCAAAAAGTAAATTGTTCAAAAAACGGATTTGAAATAAAATGTCGCAGTAGCTTTTAGAAGTAAATATTCATTTTTATTTAGATTTTTCGGGGGAATGAAGGAAAAGATTGGAAAACTGAAACTTATTTTTGAAAATTTAGAGGGTTCTCGAGTTATTTTCATTCATTACTCAAAATTGATAAAAATGCAGTTAACTGGTTTTCCAAAAAAACCACAGATTGTCATGGTTGTGATTATACCATTATCTAAAATGAGTGAAAGTATGAACGAAAAATTTGAATTTATATTTACTTACGTATTAGTAAGAATTCAATTATTATCGGTTCTCTACACTAACGCTCATTTCTTTTTTGTTGAAAAATTTGATATTTCTAAATTCTTACTTAATCCGGATTGTAAGAACGATGATAAATAATTAGTTGCTCGATTAATCATAGTTTGCTGTATATGAACACCAATAATCAATAAAGTTAATCATTGGTTTATTTTTTAGCATCAGTTTTGTCATCTGTTTTTTTTCACAACTAATGCGTGAATTCCACAGTGATACAATTTTTTTAAGTAAAATTAATACGAGATAAAAATATAAATCCTTTACTTGTTAGAAAGAAATAAACAAAAATCAGTAAAATTTACTGGGGAAAATGTTGGCTATGTCATTTTAACGTAATTTTAATATATTATGTTCTCAGCTCATTTCTGTTTCTCAGTATTTTTTACTGAAAACAATTATTTCACTATGAAACATACTTTAATTTTGCGTGAGGGTGTCGCCAAATTTTTATTTATTTGCCATAATGCTGAATTGTATGGACGACGTCAAATAAAAATCTATTCTGTCTTTTATTGCGTTTTATAGCAGTTTTTATATGACTGGCAATACTTTTTCTTTGACCTTTATTATTTATAAATTTTTATTTTGATAAATCAATATTATTTACATACACATACATTTTTAAGTCAAATAAGAAAAATAAATTAAAAGCAGTTTTACGATGTGTGGTTGAAAAAAAATGAAATTAAATAAAAATGTATTTTATTTTTGCTATAAAAATACACAAAATTTTAACTCATTCTCAAATAACAATTAAATGTTAAATAAATATAAATTTTGAAACACCCTCACGCATCAAAAAAAAATAAAGTATGTAGTAGTTCTGCTCTCTGATTAAATCGTGAAAAAGAGAAGATAAAGCAGGCGCTATAAAAAATCAACGATTAATTTTCTTTATTATTAGCGTTCATAATAAAAATTATAAATGTATGTCTATGTACATAATATTTATTTATCAAAACAAATATTTATAAACATAATAATAAAGGTCATAGAAAAAGTATTGTCAGTCATATAAAAAACTACAGTAAAAGAGAGGATAGATTTTTATTTAGCGTCGATCATACAATGCGCAAAAATTAAAATCATCGCGTAATGATTAATCATTAATCTCGATTTTTTTTAAATTGAGCATCATCCATACAATCGGGCATTAATGTAAAATAAATAAAAAAAAAACGTAACACCCTCACGCGACCAAAAATTAAAGTATGTAGCAGTTTTGCTCTTCTACCCGCGGTCTCCATTATGCAAATTCGCTGATATTTTATGTTTGTATGTGTGTTTTTTTATTCAAAGTATTGAAAAATATTCGTCGACGGTATATCATATCTGGGGATGTTACTATCATGATAAAAAATAAATATATTTATTCCACTATAAAAAAACCTAAACTAAATGCGTAAATCAAAGAACTGGCATTATCCGTAAAAAACAAAAAAAAAACTCGAAAATATTTTAATGTCACCCTAAAATAAATTTAAAAAAATGAAAAAACATCACCTGTAAAATATGACATTTCGTAATAATTATCATGATAGTTTTTGAGAAAATATAAGCCTGATAAATATCTGCTAGTAAAAAAAATTTTGTAAAGGATACTCGCACATATATTAACAAAATTACTAGCACGATAGTAAATATCAGCAATTTTGCATTGTGGAGACCGTGGTTGAAATACATTATTTGTTGCACTCACTTTGTATACCAATTTGTTTGGCTTTGAAATGAATATAATAAATATAACACTTACATAATTATAGTTCACGTTCATAGCATGTTCTTCATCTCAGGGTACTTCAGTAAAAGGCTTTCATGAAACGCTTAAAACTTGATAGGCGAGCATCCACGTGCGAAGTGGTACATGTGAGGAAGTGAACGGTATCATTCGAGTCAGTCAGTTGTGAGACACTGATATATATATATATATATATATATATATATATATATATATATATATATATATATATATATATATATATATATATATATATATATATATATATATATATATATATATATATATATATATATATATATATATATATATATATATATATATCTGTGGAATTAAACAAAAACAGGATATCTGCAGATAACCACTTTTCCAGTTTTTATAACCAATCGGTGCGGAATTAGTAATTCTATATATTACACAGAACAGTTTTTAAAAATGTTCATTATTTTCATAGAAAATCAACAAAACTTCGATTTCCTTCCATAGAAATACACTACGACTTCAAATTTTAAATGCGATTTTCCAACATTTATGTTTTTGCAGTTATCTTGTTTTTGTTTAATTCCACAGAATATATATATATATATATATATATATATATATATATATATATATATATATATATATATATATATATATATATATATATATATATATATATATATATATATATATATATATATATATATATATATATATATATATATATATATATATATATATAACTATATATATATATATATATATATATATATATATATATATATATATATATATATATATATATATATATATATATATATATATATATATATATATATATATATATATATATATATATATATATATATATATATATATATATATATATATATATATACAATATATATATATACATATATATATAAATATATATATATATATATATATATATATATATATATATATATATATATATATATATATATATATATATATATATATATATATATATATATATATAAATAAATTAAAATATAATAATATGATTAAATAATTATAATAATTATTCTTAGCTTAAATAATTTAAATGAAATACAAAATCTAATCAAATATCATTTAAAAATTAAAAGTCAGACGGTGCCTTTTTGCCATAAAACATGTTGCCCAAGGGTATCCAGGTACAGTTATGTCTGAACATATATATTTTATTAAGAAAAAATATTAAAATGGAAATTTACAAAAAGATCCCATAAAAAGGAAAATATAGTGACAATTGTTCATGATTAGTTTTTATTTATTAATTTACTGTTACTATTAATATTATTGAGAAAACAAAACTATTGATAAACATAATTTTCTAGTCAAGATTTTATTTTTATTTTAAAAGATAAAGGATCAAAGAAAAATGGATGAAATTCATTTAAATTTAATTTAGTGCATAATTATAATTAATTTATTGTTTAAAACTATTTAAAACAAACAAAAATTCCATATATGTTGAATTATTTATTTATTTATTTTATTTATTTATTTATTTAAAAATATTGTACTTAAGTTAGTAAATTCTAATATTTTATTTAAAAAAAAAAGTAAAATTTAACATTCCATGGATGCGTCTTGATGTATGTGAAACAAAACCTCTAGCCGATATTCACAGGAAATACTTAATCGATATTGCGGAGATGATATTTTTGGTGTGAATGTCGATTAATTATAATATCTCTTGGTTCCTAGAGTTTTTAAAAAGATAAAATAATGTTTCATAGAAATATAGTTATCTTTATTAAACAAATCACACATCAAATGCATAACTCCTTTTATTATATAAATTTAGATTTAAGAACAATAAAAAATATTAATGACTAGTGTATAAAAAAATCGTTTAATTTAAAATAGCCGCCACTATGAATTGAAACAAAATGGCTGTATTTTATATTTTTTTGTATTATTTATAATATATTAATTAATTTATTTCAAAATAAACCAAAAATTAAACAAAAAAGCTGTAATACTTCTTTACTTATTTAATTTTAATGGCTTGTAAGAAAAATGAAAACATAAGCAATTTTAGTTATAATTTGCAACAAAAAAAAAAGAAAACTAGATTATAAAACATAAAATAGTTCAATGTCACTGTATTTAAAAAAAAAAAATTAAAAAAAAAATTATAAAATTTCAAAAAAGTAAAACGGTAAATTGAAGTTAGAAATTAATTAAAAATAAAATTTAATATAAAAATAAAAAATCATAGCTTTCGTGTAAATATTTAAATTTGATTGAACAGGGTTTGAAAGATAAAAGTTATAACCTCGAAAATCTACTATCCTAAAAAGGATTTATCTTAGCTGGATAGAAACACGTGTCACTGAACGATTAGACATCTTAAATTAGAATTTTACTCACCTAATTTTATGAGGCATTATTATTTTATTTACAGTTATTTCATCTCTCAATCATTCAGTGGTACGTGTTCCCGTCCAATTTGACATGTTCAAATTGAGAATCGGGTTCCTAGAGTGGCTATTTTTGCCTAAATAACGGATATCCCTAAAACGACGTGACGAAGGAAATGCGATACTCACTTAAAATATTTTAGTTTATTAAGTCACCATCATTTCGTTTTAGTTCGCATTATTTGGAGAATTTTGAGGCATACTAAACTTAATGAGCGTACGTATATGAGTCTATCTATAAATATTTCACCATATATGGTTCAGGAAAAATGTTTGTGTTAAAATGTTGCAAAGTAAACTTCTTGCCACAAATGGTTGTGTCCCTCATTCTTTTATTATATGTAAAACCAGTGGATTCAAAATTGGTGGATTTTATAGTCGGGTTAAGTAAATAAATAGCACGTCCGGCATTTTTTATTCAGTCTCTCTTGAATACGTTAGCAACATTTAACATCATTTTATTTTTCTAAGCACTGTATATACTCGGTTTATTAAATTATTTAGTTTATTACAGAACATAATTTATTAGATTACCTATTTGTGCAATAAATAAAATCATTTCAAAAAAAAAACTTTGTAAAAATTATAAACTTTATATAAAACCAAACAAAAAACAAGAAGATACCTATAAATAAATAAATAAATTTTAATTATCAAAAAAAAAATATATATATATAATAATTAAAATTTAATAATTAGTAATGTTTAAATTATAAAATTAACAATGAAGACTATAATTGTATAGAGCTGAATTTGCACCAAAAATATAAATAAGAAAAAATAAATAGCTAGTTTCATTAAACTATCATGTAATATGTACCATATTCGTAATATTTCATTTATTCAAAAATTATTTTTCTCACAATATAAGGCCTCTAGAAAATCGTCAATCTATACAATTTTGGTCTGAAAATGATGTAAAAATTCAATCGTTTAAAACCTAGAAATGGCTAAATTTGCTTCAAAACCTTCCCAAAATACACTAACGATATGACGATCGGAGCAGACACCTATAAATCCTTACACTTTTCGTACGTCATTGGCTGTGCCCGGTTTTCGGCACACATATCCAATTTTAAAATTTCTTACGGTACCATAGACACCAACCATAGACAAGTCTGTGACAAGCATTTCAAAAAATTTAACAGATGTTGACTCTTGACAATGATGTTGACTCTCAATGCCACGATTGGCTTAATAGTGTTCAAAATCTACTGAAATTCTTGCTATAAAAAGCCCAATCATGTATACTACTGTTTTCAACCACTGATTGTACGAGTGAAAACTATTGCTGTTATCAACCACGTCACAAAAAGAGAGTAAAATGTGTCGTTAAAAAACAAAACGAATCTTGCGCAAGCGCAACTACAATACAAAAATGTCATTAATGCCCGGTTTACATGCGACCAACATTTTCTCCTGCAAAATGAGAAACATATAACATTGACTTTTTGCACATGAGAGACAAAAAATTTTGCAGGAGATTTTTTAGTCAATACACAGCAAAATGTTGCCATAAAATTAAAATGTTGCCATAAAATATATTCGATCCGAGTATTTTTATGGCAACATTTTTAAATTTAACAAGGAAAAAAATTATTCCGTATTTATAAATGTTAAGGATTCATAATAAAAACAAACGCCATAGATAAAAATGTAAATTTCGCATTTTAATTCATCAAAAATAAATTAATAATGATCCTATAAAAAAATTGCGCCATTACTATATACGTTTATTTCTTCCTGGCATATTGAATATTTTTATATAGCGGATTCTTTCTTATTTACCTGCAAACATTTGTAGAAGAAAACAATTTTCTACATGTAAACCGGACATAAGGAAAACAAAACCATATTTTTAAAATTTTGTTTGTAAAGTAGAACAAAGAATAGAGAGTAAAAATCTCAAATTGTAGTTATCAGTGTGTGTGATGCCATAAAGCAAAATATACATAAGAGAACTCATTTAAACATTTCGAGGTTAATCTATTTTACTATTGGCAATCTGTATAAGCCTAAAAAGAATAATGAACTATAAAATAACTATGCGATATGTCTACAAGATACATATATATGGATTAAATAGAGAAAAAAAAATCAATTTGTGTATATAAATATATCAAAACTATAAAATAAGACGTCCCTTATGCTAGCAGAACCCATAGAGCAGAACCTTACAAGAAAGTATGGATAATTATAGGCTAATAATAGGCTAATTAAATGCTCTATTAAAAAGTGTGTCTGTACTACGTGTACGGACATATGACGTGAATACGTGAAATGTTTCGAGAAGCAAATGGCCTTGAAAGTACACTTTTTGTGGCCATATTCCAGAGCTTCTTCCAAAAATCATTTAACAATCTCATTTCCGACCAACAAATCCAATCCCATCATAATCGGTTAGTAAACTACCAAGTTCCGCCCCAGCAGGTCATATCCCAGAGCTTCTTCCAATCATTTAAGAATCCCATTTCAATCCAACATACACAATGCCAGCATAATCGGTTAAGAATTGATCGAGTTCTGACCCAGATAGCCTTATTCCAGATTTTCTTCCAAAACTCATTTAAGAATCATTTTAGGTGGCCGTACTCCAGAAATTCATTCAAAAATCCTTTAAGAATCCTATTTCCATCCAATATACCCAATCCCATCATAATCGGGTTATAAATTAGCAAGTTCCGTCCCAGGTGGTCATATTCAAGAACTTCTACCAAGAATCATTTAAAAATCACATCTTCAACCAACATACCCAATTCCATCATAATTATGGTTAACAAATTACCAAGTGCCGCCCCAGCAGGCCATATTCCAAAACTTCTTCCAAAAATCGTTTAAGAATCCCATTTTAATCCAACATACCCATTTTCATCATAATCAGTTAAGAAATTACCGAGTTCCACCCCAGATGGCCATATTTCAGAACTTTTACCAAAAAACATTTAAAAATAACAATTTCCAACCAACAAATACAATCCCATCATAATCAGTTAACAAATTACCCACAAATTACAAATTATTAATAACAAAAATCATTTAAGAATCTATTTTCCATCAAACATACCCACTCCCATCATAATCGGCTAAGAATTGATCGAGTTCCGTCCCAAGTGGCCTTATTCCAGAATTTCTTCAAATAATCATTTAAGAATCCCATTTCTATCCAATATATACCCAAACCCATCATAATCAGTTTATAAATTACCAAGTTCCGCCCCAGCAAGTCATATTACAGAACTTCTTCCAAAAATCATTTAAGAATCTCATTTCCGATCAACATATCCAATCCCTTCATTATAGGTTAACAAATTACCAAGTTCCGCCCCTGATAGCTACATTCCAGAAATTCTTCCAAAAATCATTGAAGAATCCTATTTCCATCCAACATACCCAATCCCATCATAATCGGTTACGAATTGATCGAGTTCTGTCCCAGGTGGCCATATTTAATAAATTATTTCAAAAGTCATTTAATAATTCCATTTCCAGATGGCCACATTCCAGAACATCTTTCATAAACGATTTAAGAATCCCATTTCAATCCAATATACCCAACTCCATTATAATCGGTTAAGACATTATCGAGTTCCATCCCAGGCAGTCATATTTCAGAACTTCTTCCAAAAATCATTTAAGAGTCCCATTTCCATTCAACATACACAATTCCATCATAATCGGTTAAGAAATTACCGAGTCCCGACTCAGATGATCATATTCCACCACTTCATCCAAAAATCATTTAAGAATCTCATTTCCATCCAACATATACAATTCCATCATATTCAGTAAACAAATTTCCGTGTTCCGCCCCAGATAGCCATATTCCAGAACTTCTTAAAAAAATCATTTAAGAATCCCATTTCCATCAAATATGCCCACTCCCATCATAATCGTTTAAGAAATTTCCGAGTTCCGCCCCATTTGGCCATTTTCCAGAATTTCTTCCAAAAATCGTTTAAGAATCCCATTTTCATCAAACATACACAATTCCATTATAATCGGTTAAGAAATTACCGAGCTCCGACCCAGATGACCATATTCCATTACTTCTTCCAAAAATCGTTTAAGAATCCCATTTCCATCCAACATACCCAACCCCATAATAATCGGTTAAGAATTGATCGAGTTGAGTCCCAGGTGGCCATATTCCAGCAATTCTTTCAAAAATCATTTAAGAATCCCATTTCCATCCAACATATCGAATCCCATCATAATCGGTTATGAAATTACCGAGTTCCGCCCCAGGTGGCGAAATTTCAGAACTTCTTCCAAAGATCATTTAAGAATCCCATTTAAGACCAGCATACCCAATACCATCATAATCGGTTATGAAATTACCGAGGACTGCCCTAGCCGGCCATATTAGAGAACTTTTTCCAAAAATCATTCAAGAATCCCATTTCCATCCAATATACCCAATCCCATCATAATCTGTTAAGAAAATATAGAGTTCAATACAAACGCCGAAAATTAAAATGGCGGTGCTTCCCCCTCCACGGCAAGCAATGTGTCAGAGGCCCCACTCTACGTAACAAATTCTTTGATCCTTTAGTTATCGAGTGGTGTAATTAAGTTTTAGATGTAGATGATAGGTACATAGCTGCAGCATCAATCTGTATCGCACTATTTTGTTATCATCAGTTTTTTAACTGCCCCCGATATGAAAGCAAATTTAAAGACGTATGGGCTCGTGCTAGGAAAAGCATAAGGTTTTACCACTTAAAAGCTAGCAGAACCGAAATCGAAAATCAGACGAAAAACCGAAATTAGAACGCAAAATAAGATCAATTGACATACAAATAATTTTAGGCTCGCTGCTAGCTTTAGTTTAAATGAACTGTAGTTTGGTCAAGAACGACTGGAGCCCAACATTGTTCTATGGGGTATTTGATTAGACCATAATGAGCCTAAAATTATTTGTATGCCAATTGATCTTGTTTTGCGTTCTAATTTGATTTTTGGTCTGATTTTTGATTTGGGTTCTGCTAGCTTTTAACTGACAAAGACTTATGATTTTCCTATAGAACGAGCAGAATAAATTTTTTTTAATGAGGCATTTAATTAGCCTAAAATTAACCTTTAATTTTCCAAGTGTTTTTAAATCGTTTTTCAAAACGAAACAAAATTTTTAATAGATCATTTAATTAGCCTATTATTAGCATATAATTTCTGCTAGCTTAAGAGACGTAAAATAAGATTAACGTCGGAGAAATGGGCTTATAAAATTTGTACTATTTGATTTCTCTTATATTTATTTCTCGATGGTGATGCATACATTGAGTGGTGCGAGTGATAAACAAATAAATTTAAATATTTTATTTATACGGTTTTTCGTAGTGATTAATACACCTGAAGGTTTTAAATAAGTATCTGCGTATCAGCAAAACAGCAGTTTTCTAGAAAGAATTGTATTTTAGCAGGCTTTGTAGTCTTTTATTTTTTCTATCATTGTTCAACAGTTGATTCGCAACTAATTTTAGATTATTAGTGAAAATGAATGAAGAAACAGGGCCTATTGTAGCAGATATCAATAGGTATTATTGTATTTTTTTAGTTTTGTATAGTGTAGAGGTTTGGCATTATTCAATGATTGTTTTATTTTAAATGTAATTAATTTTACTGTATTTTGTTGTATAAGGTATCGTGATATTAATCCGTTGGGTATAAATTTTGAGCGGGCATGTTTGCACGACACCAGCACGATCAAGATATATATTTGACACGCCTGACCGCACCGTACGATCCAGGACAACGTCGGCAGAGTAAGGTGGATCAAATCAAACGCAGGAATCGTTTAATGAGTACGGCATACTTCCTTAGTAAAAAAGGAAATAAAATGAGACCAGTATGTGAAGCTATGTCGATGATCACTTTTTCTGTTTTTCTTCGCCTGCAAAACTCAGCTAAAACGGTGTTTGAAGGAAACACTCCCAAAGAAAAACTAGGACAGGAAATCATCAAAATATGCCGCAAAAAGGAGAAACTAAGACGATAATAACCTGCAAGTGAAAGTCATTATAACAGATCGAAGTCTAAGAGAATTTATCTACCGTGTAACTTAACACAACGAAAAATAAGGCAACTATACAATGATTCGGTTCGTCGATACCTTCATGTTACAAAAACCATCGGATTCAAGAGTCCTGCTTGTGACGTTTGTTATCAAACAAAATAAAAATGGCTTCTAGCCCTAACGATAAACGCATCCTGATAGTGCAAAAAAGAGTTCATAATTTACGTGCTAAAGTGCTCTATAAGTTATGCAGAAATGTAGATCCTGACTAGGAAAATTTTTGTTTTGATCTACAACAAGTCCAACCATTTGTAACGATCGGCTGTACAACGTGAAGCAAACGCTAGCTGTAGCCAAACAAAAAAAATGCATTATGCCTAACTGTTGGCTATGTTGTATTTATGATAGATATAATTAATTCTTAAGTACACAGAATGGTAGCAAGCAATAAGAGTTAACTGGTACAACCGGTGTTTTCTGTTGGTAATTGTGATGGGTTAAAATACAAATTTATCATAAAGACAACCCAATGATAACAAAATTCGACTATTTTGCCATTTTTCGAAGTAAAAACTTATATTTAGTTTCGACTTTGACCTAGTTTTGCTTTCGACTTAGAATAAGATCCTGTATGAAAAGTGTCGCGATTATTCGAAACTGGACGAAATTCAATAAAGGAGAATTGTATACATGCATGTGTGAACAGAAAAGACAAAAAACAAAATGGCGGGAGCGAGGTTGTACATGAATGTAAAAGGCTATATTTGAAAATGTTAGAAGAAAAAGATGGCGGCATCCAAATGTTACAGAGCAAAATAAAAATTTAGGTTTAAAATGAATATTTAAATTTTATTAAATTTGCGGTATAAAAATATAAATCCATATATACATATATACAAATCTAAATTATATTTTAGTTAATTTTTTAATTATTTTTTATTATTACACAAAGTAAAGTAAACTTTAAAAGTTTAAACAATTTTCCAAATAGCTACTAGGATTATTGCACATCGTTTATTATTTTCACATTTGTTTTCTACCTAAAAATGTAAAACAACTAGAAATTAATTAATTTATGAAAACAGTTTTTGAATAGATATAAAATATATTTTGATGTAATTTTATTTAAATTAACTCACATCTTTAAATTTTTTTAACAAAATCTCTTTTATAAAATTACCAAACTCATGTCGTGAACATGAAAAATAAAAACAAACAATGTACATGCTATACACATTACTACGAAAGATCTGGTAACACAGTATACATACAAGTATAACACAGTATACAGTAGCAGTGCCTTCTATAGTACTGCCTGTGACAACATTCATTTTTTGTCGATGACGTCAACGTAAGTCGACAATCAGATGTCAGCACAATTAAGTAAATATAATACACCTTGCCTCCTTATTACTACGGCAATAAATTTCACAAACTTAACAGATAAAAACCTAAATTATTATAAAATAAATTAATAAATTATGAACAATTTTAGTGTAATTGATTTTCTTAATTCATTAATTGAATTTTTCCTGAGCATTTAAAGAAATTGCGTCTATTTAGATAACGCAATACGAAGTTTTAGTGTATTCCACTATAAAAATATAAATACAACCGTGAGAGCAGAGAATAATTTGTGATCATTTTGTTTATATTTCGTCATTTCGATTTCATTTCTGTATTTCTATTTTATTTAGTGTCACATAATTAATCGAAGACTTATGGTGCATTTTTTCTGTGTTTTACATAATATCCGTAATTCTTTTGCTATTTTTTTATTGAATCTACGTGCCAATTACAACAATTTCGAATACCTTGTTAAAGTTAGCCGACTCGCTCCAGCCGAAAGATAATGCAGATAGTGTCTTGACTATTATTGAACTATCTTTATACTCTCGCTCCTATCGATTTTTAAATTCCTACAAACTGAAATAATTTCTCCTTCACCCGAATGATATAACCCGGTCCTAAATTCTCATAAATTCGAGTTCATGACTTATTTTTGCTGTATTCAAGTTCATTCGAATCTGCATTATCGACATTATTCGGCTGGAGCGAGTCGGCTAACTTTAACAGTATATTTCGAATTAAATGGTATTACAAATCGACTTATGGTAGATAAAAATGACAAAAAAACGCCAAAATCTAAAATAAAATGTACATGCATTACTATAAAAATTAAAAAAGCATATCCTTCGGCTTCAACAGTTTGTTCCAAACTAACAAACAACAAAATTACAAAACAACTGGAGAGAGAAATAATATACCTATTTTTGTATTGTTTTATAATTTTGTATGACGGACGAGACGAATGACGAAATTTATTTTGGTTTTATGAGAACGAGGTGTAGACAAAAACTAGAAGAAACTGGAAAACCAAAATAAAAAACAAATAACCGTCTACTTCGATGTAATAATTACAACTAAATATATTTTGTAATGTAAATTTCCTTTTTAATATTTATCTGCCATCTAGTTGAACCGTCGACTTAGCGTGTCGTCATCAGTTGGTGTAAGCGGCCAGTAGTTTAGAAGGCATTGACAGTAGTAACAATAACACAGTATACATATACGCACCACTACTAAAAGTATTAATTCTTCGACTTTTTTCTAATATTTCGAAGGCAAATACGATAGCTCAATTTTGAGTTTCGTCTTGTTATACTTGGGAAACGATAAAAGCAACATGATACCGAGGTATTGTACAAGTATTTGTGACAGAGATTTTTCGTTGAGCGCGCGAAAAGATGATTTGGTGAGATGATGATGTTTTGGGCAGGCAGTCGAGTTTTGGAATTGGAAAGACACATCATCATAAAATCATAAAATTTTGAAGATATTTTATGTACAAAATTAATTTAATTTATAAAATTGCAAAAGCTTGAATGTAATAAATATAATTGAAAAGTAAAAAAATATGTTAAATTTTGAGTGCATATATCATTGTTAATTAACATTCAAATTATAACTACATTTATATAATGGTTGTAATGAAATAAAAGAAAATCTATTAAAGTAAAGCGGTGCACCTGGCATACTACAGACCACACTACTTGCCATGTCATTATATTTATGTCTGTTGTCAAAGGTATATACAAAATAATCAACACAATAGACACACCATATCGACGACATACTAGACGACCTCAGTTCAGCAAAACACCGATGGATTTTACGACATTTACTAAACCCCAGCAAACAAACGCTGATTGCAGAATGAAATAGATGGAAACATTTACACACGTCGAAGCGAGAAAACAAACAAATTTGCCTCGGTTTCTTCTATCCACTGCATTTTTACCCCCACCTAATCTCTTGTTTATCAATTTCATCTCAAAAATTGTTATTTCATTTCTATCAGTCTCCAGATTTCAGCTGAAGGTAATAGATGTGCGTTGATTTGAAACATATTCAATGCATACGTTTGGCGATGTTTGTAAATATTTTTCAGATGGAAATACATGGATAACATATAAAGTAAGTATACAAAATGAAAAAAATGTGTAATTTTATCTGAATGACAATACACATTTGATACATACAAATACAACCAAAACCAAACACAAAAATACATTAAAAAAATATTATTTTCTGGTAAACCAACGGTTAACAGTTACATATTATACTCAAATCGAAATGAAAGAGAGATAAATTAATTTTTAGGGGAAACAAAGCCGAGTTTTCGGTCGACAACAACACGAATAGCATGGAATTAGGTGCATCAATTTGAAGTAAAAATTGAGCGCTCTAATTATATACTGTTTATGCGCTCTTTGTGCGCTGATTTGTACTACTGGGACAGTAAGGAAATACAATCCATTTACGACATACTATCCAACGACCACAAAGAAATTTTAAATCCGAATAATATATACGACCGATGTAACCAGTCCAAAATTGTACTAGGTATTCAGGTACCAACATTCTTAGAATCAACATACGGTTATAACAACATTAAACCTATCCCCTCAAAAAACCTAATGATCACTCCTATTCCCTCATCCAATATCATCCTTGATGAACAAAATCATCAATTCGTACTGGAACCATGCAACGAGATGGAAAACATATACTATTGCCACAAACAAGCACTACTTCAACAACCGGCCAGATGTAACCACAAGAAACATCGATCAGGAAGACGAAATTAGCGAGCTTGTAAAGGAACGGCACTGTAACGGTTTGGCAGTGAGCGCCACTGTAATGGAATCTACCATTTCGCGCTACTGTAACGGTTTGATCAGACTCAAAACAGGATATTTGCTCCAGTAACAGAATGTCACTGCAATTCTTTATACATGTGATAGCAGCACGTTTGCGAGGCACTAGTTGCAGTAACCTTGATGTGCTGCCGCGTTGCGTTACCCATACTGATGATATTGCAAATGAAAATTTATATGAAACGAGATGATTAAAAAAAACAGGTAGTTAACAAGAGATATTCATAATTCACTAACGTTATTTATTTGATTGAGGAAATAATCAACCACGCTGCAAATAATTTAATTCAAAAAAGGTTACTAAAACAAACAAAAATAAATTACACAAAAGTGAAGTATGTACAGTCATTTTATTAGCGTGATCAAGGTCGTTGTAGACCACATGCTCGCTACCCCTTCCTATAAGCAATACCATGCATCAAATTTTAGGTATGCTTCCCTGATTAACGTGTTAGCCTTAACTATCTAATGAAATTTACTCAGACATGGTAATATCCCAACACACTACATTAAACTACAAGATAATTCAAGGAACATTATTACACCACACGAGAGTAAGTTTTTTTTTTAACAATTTACTTTATTTATTGAATCTTTCAAACATGAAAATAACAATAAGTTTTCAAATCTTAATAACGAAAGAAAGTAAATTATAAATAATAGTATCAAAAATACTTAAATTTGCATGAAATAGATAAATATTGGAATAATTCAATCAACATATTTGTCTTACAATTACATATATCAAGTAGTTGAAAATATAATTTAATTAAGTACTTTGTACATCATAATTACAACTATAATAATAAGACCAAGAAATTTGTAATTGTAACATACAAATTTGATTATTTTTATAACTAAATTGTTTTCCTTTTTTTTGGGTCCGCGGCCCTATTTGGATTGAATAAATACACTAATGATAAACATATGATAATTAATAAATTATAAGTCAAGAAACTATAATAAAGATGATCATTAAATAAATAAATAATAAATAAATAAAATCATAATTAAATACATATAATTATAAGTAAATCATTGTAAGTATGTATATATGTAGTTAGTTATTCATATAGTTTGTAATTAAATTGCTTAGTAATTATTACATACTCCACAGATTTTAAGTTGTATATGTGTAATAAAAATATAATATGTTATTTATAATATGTAGGAATATATAAAAACTTAGCTTATTTAGGCATGCGAAATATTGTAACGACGTCGCGGCCGACGTCGTTCCCAGTGCTGACTTTTGGTAAATTTCCCCAGTTTGGGTATGATTGAATTTTGGTGTTGACCGAGAGGAAAAAAAGATTATATTTTTTTGCAATTAAGGAGAACGAAAAAAAATAAAACGATTGAACGGCAGTCTATTTTTGGTTCGCATAGTAAGCTCTAGCTCAATGATAAAGTAAAGCTTAAATTATAAAGTGAATTATTTTACTTGTTTTTTTTTATATAATAAAATAAGAATCCCTGTGAAATTAATATACGCGTGGGGATCGCGTTTTCATTATTGATATCTTATTTTTGATACTAATGACCAGTGCATTTTTGTGATTCTTCTAATCTATCGTTCTTTATAGACGTAAAAAAGTGAATTTCTAATAACATTAAGTGGCCGCATGTTTCGGCAAGATCTCAAAACCTAATTACCGTTATGATCGTGTGACATTCCAAACGGGCGATTTTCGATCATTCAGGTTTATAACGAACCATTAATTTCAATAAAATGTGTATTTTTTTTCACTCTGATAAGACCTCTCTCTGTAATATTGGTGACTTTTCTTTGTGAACATAGTCAGTGTTTGTCAATAATTAAAATATACAAAATTGCAAATAGAAACGGTATAAATACAGAGCATGTTGTAACGCTTTGTAATGGTCACCCGGTACAGATGAACTTTCTTTTGTATAATTATAAACGGTTTGTTTTTATTGTAGGAAAAAAATGTGAAATTAGATTTTTTTGACAAAAATGATTAAAATGAAAAAGACAAAAAAAAAATAAAAAATGTTTGCGGATCGATCAGGCAGTCGAACTCAAATAATTAAAGAAAAATTCCTACAGCATTGACTGGGGTTGCAAATTGTTGAATTAGCAATTAGTAGATAGTTTAACTAAATTAAATAAAAATTATATAAGAATAGTTAACGTGGTGCTGTTAAATGTTAAGTGCCTGATTTGATTGAATGTATACACCCGCATGGGATAAGAAAACTTTAGTGCTAACTTAAAGATATAAGATTATAAAGTTATCTAACGGTGTGTACTGCAACAGAAAACAAAACAATAAATTCGAAGGCATATGAATAAAATATAACGTATTATTCAGTACGCAAGCCTGAAAAGTGATATACTTTTACCCGTGCAATACAAAACCCTTCATTCATGGGTTTTTTTTTTTGAAGAACGGGGTTGATAAGTGCAATCGTTTTGAAATCTAGTAAAATGTGTGTTCATATAACCAGAATCGCATAAAACTAAACTTAAGTACGATAAACTAATACGAATAATACTTAATAATTAATAGATTAGAAAAGCTGCTATACACAAATTTAATATTATACGACTTAAAAAAAAAAAAAATCATATTGTCGAAATATAATTATTGTGTAATTATTACGGGAGCAGCTGATTAAGCAGTTACCTGAATATTGATCATTATAAGTATACATGAATTGGAACCACCTTAAAACTGACGAGATAATATATAGTATGCTGCTAGAATTCGACCATATCTGCTATCGGATCCGCAACGCAACGTATAATTTATATCTAGGGTGCCGGCTAGTAAGTTAAGTTTAATTTAATTTAGTTTAAGAACATACAAAAACAAAAAAAAAGGTTTAATAACAAAAATAAAAATTCTTGGATTCAAAAATAAAATCATTACTTATTTTACATTTATTTTTGTCATAGTTTTTTTTTACATATATTGGTTAAATTTAGTTCTTCGAGAATGACTGGCTGATCGAAAAAAATTATTACTAGTGATGATGGTGGCGTGCCGAAAAATAGTGAGATAGTTTTGAATAATTCTTATTTATTTAGACCTTTATAATTTATTTGTACAATGGCCAAAAGCGTGAGTAATAGGACCCCCCGTGATTCCGGAAGATGCTACCCGTTGTTACAATGTGTTAAAACTAAAGTTACTACTGTAAAAATTGGAATAACCGAAATCGTTAAACACTAATTTCGCCTTCGGCAGTTAAAGTCATGCTGTAAAATGTTGTATGCCCTAGTTATGTTGGTGGCTAAAATTTATGTCGAATAAGTTTTTGTTGTTGTTCAAATACAAGTTACTAATTCAATCTTGATGATGAGAAAAATTTAAAAGTGATAAAAAAAAAATTTAAAATAACAAAAAATATATATACATATAAATATTTCTACGACATCACCCTTACCAGTGGTTGCGGTATTATGGTAGCAGTACAAACAAAACATCTTTAATATTAGATATTCTACTACGAGAATTTTTTTTTATTCTACGTTGTCAACTACATCCCATAATCCAAGGTAGTATTACAAATACCACAACCAATGTGTATAATTTAAATATACACCAAGTCTACAAACAGCGTGAACGGCATTATCGGGAGATGGTTATTTAAACTTTAAGTATAATTTTTTATTATTCTAATTATATTATAACAATTATATATATATATATATATGTATATACATATATAGTATATATTTTCTAATAATTAGTTTGCTATTTTCTTAGTGTAAACACATTTTTTTGTGAATTTTTTCTTACTTTAATTTAAGTTTAGTGGTAGTTCTAAAAAAATAAAACATAATATTATATGTAATATCACCTTTTTGTATATCTTAATTAAGCTTCTTTAAAAAAAAAAAAAAAAAAAAATTAAATTATAATTGAGAAATGAATTCAAAAATATTAGTCCTGACTTTAGAATCTTACGCTAATGTTAAGTAGTTTTAAATATTTAAGTTCTTCTTGTAAATATTTACCATTTATATTTTAGTATATTGGTGACAACTACAGTCATGTTAATTAAAACAAAATTCACCAATACCATTTGATATATTTTCTATTGAAATACAAATTGTTTGTAATGTTGCTAAAATTAATTTTTCCGTTTTATTATTTCGATTGTTCGTTACTTTGTCCGAGAATGTGCTAAGATGACAACTTAATTTGGGAATGATGGGTCCAGGTAAGTTGGTATGTCGCGTATAGGAAGTCCGTTATGTCTCATTCCCAGCGGTGTATGCAAGTATCATACATGTTTCTGTAACCCCCACGACAGCAACCGGGAGCTCTAGCCGGCTACCTATCACCGCTCAGAAACCACTGTATGATAAAGTCTGTTAACAAAATTTAGTTTTGTTACAGTATCGGTGGTTGATGATGATGCTTATCAACAGTTAGTACAGATATCCAAACTTTTTTATCTCGATTCACAGTTTGCGTTTTAATTATGGATATTTTCGCCGTTATGGATATTTTCTTTATGGCGTGATTCACTTATACCCGTAACTGCGTACCGTTGTGATGAAATAGAACCGGCAATCGAACAAACAAAATAATCGGAGAGGCCAGCCAATAGCGTGGTTCCGCCTAGGCGAATACCACCTCGATTTTGATGTGACTCTGTAGAACCAGAAAATTAAAGCAAATTGTCACAATCATACTAAACATGGTAATGATGTAAGGATCAGAGACAACTTTACTATTAAAACCGTCCCGTTCTGATGAACCGGTACTTTTACCTGCAATATCCACGAAAAAAAAATATCCAATTTGTTTCGTATAATGTGGCACAAAACTATATACGCTCGTCATGAGTAGCGTTTAAAAATAATTCACACGCACGATTTTATGACTGTAATTCATACAACACTTGTAACTAAAGAATTACTAACTTTCGAGTTTACTTTGGTATAACATTGCCAAAAATGGCTTGTATTTAATATTAGCTGCTGAATGCACACCTTAAATCGTCTGTTCTTTATTATTTAAAACACAATCACCGAATGACTGACAAGATTGTATACACAAATAATTTCAAGTTTTCGGTGGGGAAAATAACAACAAGACACTGTCCAGCATCATCACCATCTATTATCATATTTTTAAATCATTGCACCAATAATTATCACCTGATTATTTAACCACTTAAATTAGGGCTTTCCAAAATAACTATATATATCAATAATGTTCTATCTCTTTAGATTTTGTAATATACACATGCGTGTGTCACGATACTATCAGACAGTAGACATGAAATATAGTTAAGCTATTTTATCATGAAAATTCGAGCAAACTTATATTTTTAGGCTACTGGAACATTACCAATGTTACAAGCTTACAAATAGAAAGCTCTACATAGATACAATGGAAGTGCTACAATTTACATCAACATGCCATTAACGGGTAAAATCCATACAAGGTCAATTTCTAATGGAATTCAACAACTGCCAAGTCAATATTCAAGGCATCACATGTACGATAGTAACAAATACATATATGAAGAAGACGAAACAATCATATTGCCATATCACGATGTCGAAAGTCATCAACTAATTCCGTCGCTATCCATACCGAAAATGACAAATTCGACGCTGAAAAACAGAGATAAAATTCAACTAGTACAAGAAAAAACTTTATCTAACACGGCCTCTCCACCTGACATAATTGCCTGCCATAACATTTTCATAACTGGTATACAAAATAATAAAAATGGCGTCGTGTGTAAAAAATCATTTGTGTTTTGGTATTGTTTTGTTATATTAAAAATTTATTGTGAAAATGCTTTCTAAAAAAAAAATTAAAATTGCACTTGGTTTGAGAGTTTTGTGTGAGTTAAAGAAACTTCAAGAAATTAAATTAAAAATTGAAGAAGCAAAAAAGAAACGAAAGCAACCAGTGTTTTGGGTTAATCCTTTTTGAATGAACCGGAGAGATCATGACATGTAAATGCATCTTTTAAAAGATTTAAACTGGGGTTCTGGTAACAATTTTCAGAATTTTACTAGAATCCATGTAAGTCAATTCGAAGAAATTTTGGCTTTTGTGAGTATTGTGTGCATTAAAATATATATATATATTTTATTTTTTTTTTTAATTTTTTTAACACTAATATTTTATTTTGACAATTTGTTATAGGTGGAACCGGGAATTAAAAAGCAGGATTCCGTTATGCGGGAAGTTGTGGACTGTATTTTAAAAAGGTCGATAAAATCAATAATTATGTTTTTACATAAATAAAAACTATTCACACATTTAATTTTTTTTATATAAATTTTATTTTAATAGTTTTCGCACAATTTATATACAATGTGTTAAATCAATTATTTTTTTTCTTTGCCTTCGATTCGATAATATGGGTTTCGGCATCTTATCATGTACTCCATTTTAGTACAATTTTTTAATTTTCTAAAAAGGATGATATTTTGACTTCCGCCTTCTTTATGTTTTAAGTGGGAACTATAGATAGAATAAAAAAAATAAAAAAAATAACGTAAGAGAGCGAGAGATAGGATTTAAATGTATACGACCATACTCAGAATAACAAAAATAAAAAGTTTAAGAGAAATTGCGTTTTAATTTTGCTGTCACGTAAAAAGAATAGCAGAGCGAAAATTTTCGTGCAAGAATAAAAAACTTAACAATTACAACAACAAAATTCAAACAAATTTTTGTGCGTTACAAGTAATATGCATTTTTATTATTTTATATATGGGAATTTGGAATAATTGGTGTATTTTATGTTTCCTATTTATAAAATATCCATGTATACATATACTAATATGAATATAAAATCAAAAATAATTTTCACTACACTGTATAATTGTATTTTTTTAAAGCAGACCTAACAAAATAATTTATCGAATTGCGGTAATTTAAACCGCATATAAATAATTTTTGTAATTTTAAACACATATATTTGTTGAGTATAATTCGTTTATACTCGAAACTATTGTAGTTTCACTCAATACTTTAGCAAATACATTAAAAAAATATTACATGAAATATAAGAATGAACTTAATATTTTAAGTAATCTATAGCCGAAAAGTCAAATTGGAATAATATTTTTTTGTCTTCGTTTCTTACGTTTTTCTGTTATTTTTTTTATTCTATCTATAGTTGGCCCTTAGTTCGTGTGTGCTTGTACGATGGAAACCATGTATAAGTTAACCATCAAATAAAGAATAAATAAAATTAAAAGTTGTCTTTATATTTGAATTTGATGCATCGAGAAAAATACAGTCCACCAAAACCAACAACAATTAAAAGCCCTGAACAACGTCTGAAACGCAGATACCAATATACAACAAACTACAGAAGATTATGTTGGTTACACTAACAATCCCATGTTAATTTTTTTCTTTCGCACCACTACTTATTAAACTAGTGCGCACACACAATGTACACATATGTTCTAATGCAACTATCTATAGTGCAGTTTTTTCTGTATTTGTTGCATTAGCATGGCTTTATATTGTTGTTGGTTTTGAGTCCACACTAAAAGAAAATAAAACCATTACATTGAACATTTGGTCCGTACGAGCCGGATAGTTGGATTTTTATGTATAATGTGCAGCACACATTTTAAAACGCGACGCCATTTGCAAATTTAGAAAAAATATTGTTTGTTTCAATTGTGTTCGACGCGTTTTTATATTGAAGCAATATTTGTAAATCACCGCAGTTTCCAGCACGGAAATTACACGGAAATAAGTATTGAATTATACGTGGTCTAGGCATTTTTTTTATATTGGCGCTGTCTTGATCGCTGACATCATTGTGGAAAACCAGAGGATATATAAGGTCATTCATCATCTGTAACCTTCAAATTCGGGCAACATTGGGTTTTAATAAATATTTCATCAGGTAACAATATTATAAGTTAGATTATAGATTACATTTATATATATATATATATATATATATATATATATATATATATATATATATATATATATATTGTATATATATATATATATATATATATATATATATATATATATATATATATATATATATATATATATATATATATATATATATATATATATATATATATATATATATATATATATATATATATATATATATATATATATATATATATATATATATATATATATATATATATATATATATATATATATATATATATATATATATATATATATATATATATATATATATATATATATATATATATATATATATATATATATACATATATATATATATATATATATATATATATATATATATATATATATATATATATATATATATATATAAATTAAAATGTCCGAAATTACGAAATGTAAGAATTCAATTGGTGGGATTAAGGGACGGGTTACATATTATAAAAATCTGTTAGATTCAGAGACCGAATTTTCACAGAGTGAATACGAGTCGATGTTAGATCGCATAAAAGCCCTATATGTTAAGTTTGATGAAGTGCAGTCAAAGTTGGAAGATTTCGATCCCGTTGAATTTGAAAGTGATGCTCGTGATGATTTTGAGGCGCGTTGCAGAAATGTAGAAGCGATAGTGAGAAACAAATTACGTGAATTGAATAAAGATCAGTTTTCGTCGCAGGTCACAGATTCTCATTCAAATTTGATTAAACCGTTGTGTATACCACTTCCAGAAATTCCTTTACCAAAATTTAACGATAGTTTTTTGTCTTGGCTTGAGTTCCGAGAAATTTATTTACAAAGAATACATAACGATTGTAGGTTAAGATTCGCTATTGAAATTTACTTATTTACAAGAGTGTCTTAAAGGAGGTTCAGCTTATCAGTTTATTGATGGTATGTATTCCCAATACCGAGCAAAATTATGATGCAGTTTGGAAGTCACTTTTCAAACATTATGAAAATGAACCTCGCATCAAAACATTACACATGCAATTACTGTATGATTTGAAACCAGTGAAACAAGAAAATTGTGCGGTTGAATTGAAAATGTTTGTCGAGTCATTCTGGAAACAATTTAATGCTCTCAAAGCTTTGAAAGCACCTGTTGAACACTGGGATTTATTTCTTGTGTATCATGTTACTCAATTAATCGACGTATCGTCACGTCAACAAATCGAAATCATACGATCTTTGGAGGAGGACCTAACCATAACCGAAGTAATGGACATTTTGAGCAACCGGGCTCGTCTTTTAGAGGCCATGTCTCCAATTGTTTCTAAAAAATACGAATATACAAATAAATACAGGTAGAACTCATAAGCCGGTTCAGACACTAGTGTCTAATATTGACAATTCAATTTCTTGTAATTATTGTAAAGCGAATCATTTTATTTACAAATGTGACAAGTTTATAGCATTGCCTTGGAAAGAGAAAAACCAATGGGTGCATGATCGAAAATTGTGTATAAATGGTTTTGGGTCTCATTACGTATCGAATTGTAAGTCAAAGGTAACATGCTTCAAGTGTAAGCGAAGACATAATACGTTATTGCATATTTCAAATTATCAACCGTTCTCAGGTCAATCTAAAGATAATACTAATGTCCATGACACTGAGTCCATAAAATCACAACCAATTAAGTCAGGTACACAATCAAGTGTTAGTAATGATTGTAGTATGTCGGGGAAATCAGTATCGTCGAAGGCAACTGAGTTAAAGGGTTAAACGTCTGTTGCCACCATTAGTTTGAATCGTACATATTCCCTTCATGCGTGTGCTTCTCAAGTACTTCTCTCCACAGTATTAGTTTGGGTGGAAAGTGATACTGGAATAAAAATGCAATGTCGCGCGCTACTTGATTCAGGGTCGCAATCAAATTTTGTCACCGAAAACATATGTCAAAAATTAAAAGCAAACAAAAAGTATTTGTATTCCTGTAACTGGAATAAATCAAAATATTATCGAAATAAAAAATCAGGTCAATCTTTCGGTGGAATCTCGTTTCCAGAAATACAAAACACATCTCAACTTCTTGGTTTTGTCAAAAATTACTAGAGATTTGCCTTTGCATCCAATTAATTTTGATCCAGATAGTTTTCTTAAATCTATAAATCTCGCTGATCCAAAATTCTTTACACCTGATCGAATTGATTTATTGCTCGGAGCAGAAATTTACGCTGAGATTTTTACGGGCGAGAAAATTAAAAGATATGACGAATTGCCACCGTTTCAAGAATCAGTTTTTGGTTATGTCATTTGTGGAAGAATCGAAACGCCAATTACACCCCAAACTGTTTCATTGTTTTGTTGTGACGTAGATCGAAAAGAAGTTCAGAAATTTTTGATGTGTAAACATCTTTACTCGCGCCTACCAAAAATTTTTGTATTAGAGTAAACTTGTAAATGAAACGAACGGAAATGACGTACCTACTTCGTTTGAAAAAAAGCAACAAACTCAATAAAAACAATTTTGTACTATACATGGCATGCTTGTATGGATATATATAATAGTAGGGAAAACAAAAAAAGTAATTTAGAAAATTAAATAGAAACTATCGACATTTCCATCGATCAGAAAAATCAAAAAAAAAATTTACGATACGAAATACGATTACGAAATTACATACCCTTACGATTAAAAAAAATCAACAACTTGTGTATGTTGCTTTATCACGAGTAACGAGCCTCTAGGAGCTGTTCATCACATCGGCTATCAATGATCCTGTCTTCTACTAAATGGGGTTATAATGACGTCTCGATTTTCACATTGAACTGCCAAAGTATAAGGTCACAGTCACGCAGGTATGCTCAATTCATTTGCTTTCAAGTTGCTTGAGACCTGGCTGCGCAATGACGTGCATGTTAATATTCCTACGTTTGAATGCTGCGTTCAGTTCAAGAGAGATGGTCAGTGGGCTGCCGGAGTAGTAATTCCTTGAAAAGATCCATAAAACGAGCATAGTGGATACAAATAGTTTGCCGTACGGACTTTCTCTTGTCATAGGTTGGCCTTACTTTCTCGAAACCAATATTGACGTAACAGATGGACTGGCGAATGGAACTATGGGCTGTCTGAGGTATATCGAATGCAGCCATCCTGACCGGGATAACGAGAACGATGAAAACGTCAATAGTAAAAAATGTCAAACGACTCTGGATGGATTTCGGTACAAATTCATAAATTGGCAAGAAAGCCAGGCAGCTTAAAGCTGGATGGGCGCAGAAAACGAATATCAGCCGATGTTTGGTGCCCATTCCTAGAAAAAGCTCAAGAGTTATTCGAAACAACAATCGAACAATTAATGTTAAGCGTATAATCATTTTCCAGTCGTACCTGCATGTGAGACCACAATTCATGCATCACAGGGTGGTACCTATAATTTCGGTTTGGTGCTATATTTGTTTTGAAATCAAGCAATAAGCCTATTTTTTATAATGCACCATTTTTCACAGCAATCTTGAGATAAATGCGTTGTATTTATTATTGAATTAAACTCATGGACTATTTTCCTTTCAAGTAACAATTTTATTTCCAATAAAACAAGAAACGACAGAAAACTGTATAAGGATAATAATTACGGACTGTGTACTGTATGTACTGTATGTGTACTGTAAAGCTTCTACAATTTTTTATTTTATTTTTAGTCAGTATACTCTTACGATAAAAGGCGCAGTCAACAACTTATGTATATGGCTTCATCACGAGTAACTAGTCTCGAAGGACTGTTCATCACGTCGGCTATCGATGATCATGCCTTCTACCATGGATGTAAAAATGGGACCTCAATGGGTCTTCTTCAAAATGAGCTATCGCGCCTCACTACAAATCCGCTAAGTATAACAACTCAGGTTGTAATGGCGAAATTTGAACGAGACCAGACATTGTCTTTAATATTGAACTGCCAGAGTCAGGTCACATCACCTCGACCTAACTGATACAGTCACGCAGGGATGCTCAATTTTCTTGCTTTTCGAGATTTCCGAGTACGCAATGACGAGCATCTTAATATTATTAATTTTGAATGCTGCGCTCAGTTCTATAGAGATGGTCAGTGGGCTGCTAGAGCAGCAATATATAAAAATACAAATGGAACTTATACAGTCACGTCGCATAAGGAAATCATTGTTCGACAAACAACTGCGGTATGAGCTTAACAACACAACTCATTGATGATACATACACGGCTATACTTCAGCTTCTCAATGGGAATAAGACACTTTCTGTAACTGTATTCACCTCGCCGAATAAATCTGTCGAAGACATAATGAAGTTCATACATTTCGTCCTTGCTCCATATTCTAAAAGAATTTCAAAAATTCTCCAAGGAGACTATCATCTTTTGCCGATGATTATGAGCGGGGATTTCAATATTGCTGTTCCTCAAGCTGAACCACTTATAAACTTCCTGCGAGACGAATTCGATTTGCACATGAAATCAGATCGAAATATGTCGACTACGAGATATGGAACGACCATTGTGCAGTTTTTCAATGGCTGATGCCACACTAGGGTAACTGGTATCCGGTAACTCGTTTGTTTCCCCTTTACCAATAAAATCAATCAAAAAATTGCGGCGCAGATAAAACCGATTTTATTGGTAAAGGGGAAAGAAACGAAAAAATTACCAGATAAAAGTTACCCTAGTGTGGATATGCTCAATGAAAATTAGAAAAGTTAGAGCCGACAGTATATGTATCTTATTTCAGCTACCATAATCCAATTGCGTCGATTATACCGAAAGAGTAATAGACCAATTTACGAAAATAAACAAATGAAAACCCCTGGTTAGTAGAATTGCCTTCCTTTTTCCTTCAAAGTAAACTGTACATACGCGCTGCTATAGACACGGCATGTTTACACATCACACTGAGAGTACTAATACTAATGAACTCACTCTTTTTTTTGCAATCGAAGATGTTGAACCCAGGAATAATTTTTCTATCGAGGAGAAAGCATATGAGTTGCATTATACTACGAATGTAAAGCGTGATAGAAATGGAAAATATAGTGTCGCACTTCCTACTAAAGAAAATATTATCAACCTTGCTCGTAACAAGCAGAATGCATTAAAACAGTTTTTATATTTAGAAAAAAGGTTTGTAGCTAACCCCAAGTAGAAGGATTTGTATTGTGAGTTTATTGAAGAATACATCTCTTTAAATCATATGCAGCTTATTACTAACATAGATTCGGGTTTATCATATTTTCTCCCACACCACGCTGTGATGAAAGAAAGTTCCACCACAACCAAACTTCGCGTGGTTTTTAATGCATCGTCAAAATCCGAATCAGGGATTTCTCTAAACGATTGTCTAATGACGGGACCTACCATACAGCCCGATTTGTTGTCGTTACTTATTCGGTTCCGAAAATATCCCATTGCTTTAACGGCAGACATTACAAAGATGTACCGTCAAATTAACGTTCGCGAAGCTGATCGACAATTGCAACAAATTTGGTGGCGCAAAAATCCTACCGATCCTTTAAGTATTTACCAGTTAAATACGGTTACATATGGTACCGGTAGCGCTCCATTTCTTGCCATTCGATCTCTGAAACAATTAGCGATAGACGAGCATAATCGATTTCCACAGTTGTCTTATAAACTTCTTGACGACTTTTATGTCGATGATTTCTCTTCGGGTGCAGAAAATGTTAACGAAGCAAAGATTCTGAAGGCCAACATGACTAGTTTATTGGCCAAGGGTGGATTTGAATTAACAAAATGGGCATCCAATAATAAAGAAGTTGTACTTGGTGAAACGGATATTGTAGGGATTCTTGGAATCCAATGGGATTGGCGATGTGATACTATAAATATTGCATTAACTAAAGGGAATATCGCAATTGATTTAAAAAAGAGAGCAGTATTATTATTGATCTCTCAAATATTTGACCCTCTTGGGCTTTGTGGACCGGTGGTATTAATTGCAAAGACTTTTATGCAAAAATTGTGGTCAATTCCACAACTTAACTGGGATGGCGAAGTACAAGAACCATTTAAATCGGAATGGATCGAATTTTGTAAGCAACTGAGGGAATTAGATAGTATTAACGTTCCAAGATTCATCATGAGCTCAAATAAAATAAAACGCATGGAGCTCCATGGATTTGGTGATGCGTCGCAACTTGGTTACGGGTGTTGCATATACGTTCGAACTGATTTCTATTAAATCCATTCGTAAACAAAGTTCAATTTGTAAATTAGATCCGTTTGTTGATAATAATGGCATCCTTCGTGTTGGTGGCCAGATACGGAATTCTACGTTGTCGTATGATCAGAAACACCCCATTCTACTACCACCTAATAATCCATTTTGCGTATTATTAGCTAAGAGTGAACATATTAGAAATTTGCATTGTGGACCTCAAGCATTACATTGTACGTTACGGCAAAAATTTTGGATTATTAGAGGGCGCAGATTATGTCATAAAATTTTTCATAGTTGCATTTTATGCTTTAGATCGAAGCCCAAATCAATTGAACAACTGATGGGTCAATTACCTGCGGAACGTGTAGAACCATCTCATGCGTTTCAAAGTGTGGGAATTGACTTCTGTGGACCTTTTAATGTTGTCTATAAAATACGCTCAAAGGTTACATCAAAGGTTTACATAGCTGTGTTTATATGTTTTGCAACTAAGGCAACGCATTTAGAGATTGTTTCTGATCTGACAACTTCTGGATTTATAGCGGCTCTTAGACGTTTTGTTTCGTGCGTCCGTCTAATATATTCAGCGATAACGCTACTAACTTCGTTGGAGCTCAATCCGAACTTCAGGAACTTTTCAAATTATTCAATACCGAACTCCACCAACATGAAATATTTAAATATTGTACCAACGAGGGCATGCAGTGGAATACAATTCCTCCTAGATCACCACATTTCGGGGACTATGGGAATCTGCTGTTAAAAGCGCAAAATTTCATTTAAAACGTATTCTTTCGTTCCACTGTACCTTTGAAGAATTGAACACCTTAGTTATTCAGATTGAAGGTTGTTTCAATTCTAGACCGATCACGCCTCTATCAAACGACCCTTCGGATTTAGTATCATTGACGCCAGGGCATTTTTTAGTTGGACGTCCGTTAACTTCCCTCCCGGAACCTACACTTTTGCATTTAGATTTTAATCGATTGTCGCGATATCAACGAATGCAGCATTCATTGCAACAATTTTGGCAACGTTGGTCAAAGGAATATCTTGGAGAATTACAACAACGTAGTAAATGGATGAAACGTTCGGTTAACATTCAAATTGGAAATTTAGTCCTGTTAAAAGATGATCACTTACCACCTATGAAATGGGTTTTGGGTAGAGTTGTCCGAGTTCATCCCGGTATTGATAAATTGGTTCGGGTCATCACGGTCAAAACTTCAAAAGGCGAATTCAAACGATCTATCACAAAGGTGTGTGTGTTACCAATTGAAACACAATCGGGAGATGTTGCACTGGAATCAGATGATTCATAAATGGGATATATTTGTTGTTTATCTTACGTGCCATTTGTATTTTACATTATGTATCGGAAATTAATTAAATACATACTTTATTTTAAAAAAAGGGGCTTTTACAATTATATGTTTACTATGTTTGATTTGAAGTTTAATTATTAATCAAATAATTATTGTTTAGTGTTAATAACTTTTAAAGCTTTGTTCATAAATTCAGTTTACTTTGTTTTAACATAAATATATTATTTAGCATCAATATTATAATATGTAATATATCCGTTTGATAACATGGCCGGAATGTTAAATCTATTATTTTTTTCTTTGCCTTCGATTCGATAATATGGGTTTCGGCATCTTATCTTGTACTCCATTTTAGTACAATTTTTTAATTTTCTAAAAAGGATGATATTTTGACTTCCGCCTTCTTTATGTTTTAGTTCGTGTGTGCTTGTACGATGGAAACCATGTATAATTTGTTAACCATCAAATAAAGAATAAATAAAATTAAAAGTTGTCTTTATATTTGAATTTGATTCATCGAGAAAAATACAGTAAAAGAAAATAAAACCATTACATTGAACACAATGGTTATATTTATTTTACATAACATTTGTGTTCTTACGACTTGTTTCATCAGAAACTACACGAATACAAAACAATACGAGTATAAAGAAAAATAAATTATACTGTTTATATTGGAGGTTGAACCCAGGTTCAACCTGGGTTGAACCTTCAACATAAACACCTAAAGTTAACTTGGAGTTAACTCGACTCAATCCAAAAAATTTCTTAGGTCGAGTCGAAAAACAACAACAAAAATAAAACTGAAATAAAAAAAACAAAAAAACTTATTTATTTTAATTTTTTTGTGTGACCAGTGGTATCTAAATACGAAAGCATATTTTTTGTGATTTTTTCCGATTTTAATTTATTAAGTTTCCCCTAAAATTAATTGCATTCATCTAAATATTTTTTAAAAATTTTAGACTCGATCCAAAGATAACTCTGCCAATATAAACACTAGAAGTTAACTTCAAGGTTAACCTGAAGATAACTACAAGTTGACTCGACCCCCAACATAAACAGAGTAATGAAAAATAAAAAGCTCACACACGCATCTTTGATAAACCACTGAACTGATCTTTTATACACTATATATACTGATATCTATTGTTAGTTTTATAAATGACATCCGTTACATAATATATAAGACTTATTATTTTATAAAATAATAATACATTAAAAACAATATAATTATAATTACAGTAGGTTTTAATTTCAACATACTCCCACCCTTGAAGTATTTAAACTAATTTAAATGCTCAAACAAAAAACAAAAATTAAAGATAACAATTTAAATGTTCCAAATTCAAGCTAATTAAAACTCATAATAACTTTGTTGCTAATTTTGTTTGTAAATTTCATTACTAATCGAATTATCTATTGGAAGTGGACAAATGCGAGTACCCAATATGCAATGCCGACGGAATTCCATTTACATTCGCGTTCTAAAACCACACTGCTTCTATGGAAAGAACCATGTGTATCACGCGGAAATTCGTATTCCCAGCCAAAGAAAAGTGTCACAAAAATTCCAGTGTCGGTGTGAATCCCAACTAAAAAGAGAAAAAAAAAACACAGAAACAAAAGGCACGTGTTTGTATATATTTTCCAATTGGAATAAATAATAATTCTTATCCGAAATAAAACAAAATTTTCCATTTATAATAAAATAAATATTAATTTTTTATTCACATTATTTTTTATTTAAAAACATAGAAAATTTATTTACATACATATTTAAATTTCATAAATTGAGTTTTGTGTTGCATCCACCACGTTGTATTGCATCCGCCAGCATATTGAGATCTTGAAAAAAAGAATCATTGAAAATTTACTACGTAAATGTATTTCGCGACGACGCCATTGTGAGACAGATATCTATTACCTTTTTAGTCCAACTTTGCACATCGCGATCACTAAATAAGTTAATAATTATTATTATATATTTAAATTTAAAATTATTTACTTTAACAAATCGAAAAACATTATAATGAAACACAACACTTTAAAGTAAAAAAACTAATTATGTAGTGCAACCGTGCACGTCGACTTGTCAGAAGAAACTGAAAATTAAAGATACAATCGAAACTTATAAAACGAAAATAATATTACCGCGAAATAGAAAGAGAAAAACAATTATTTTTCTCCAAAATCAATATTTTTGTGTCTTTGATATTTTGTAGTACGGAATTTACTGCGAATTTGAGCAGTTTTTTCCACACAGTGGAAAAATTGCATACTGGGTAATAGCGCGCTTAAATTCGGAGTTCGATGTTTTTAAAGTCACCACTCTTACAAATCCATCCTGGCCTTTATGCAGCTTTATGATTCGAGCCATTGGCCTTATCTTCCTTTAAGATTAATAAATCACCGATTCTTAGTGATTCACTTGGTTTAGTCCATTTTCGACGATGCTGCTGAATTGACAGATACTCGTTTAACCATCGGTTCCAAAATGTTTGAAATGTAAATTGAATTCTTTGAAAATGACTTAAACGATTAAATTGCAAATGTAACAATGATGGGTCAGGGATGGAATTGATCGGTTGGCCGATTAAAAAATGGCCGGAAGTAAGACTTTCAAAATCATTTGGATTATCCGTCATAGGACCAACCAATAGGACGTGAATTCAGACATCCTTCGATTTGAGCCACGATCGGGTGAAGTTGCTCGATTGAAAATGTCGAATAAGTATGAACGCGTTTTATGTGATATTTCGAACTTTTGACCGCTGCTTTCCACAAGCCTCTAAAATGAGGTGACCGTGGGGGAATAGTATGCCATTGAATATGGGAATCAATACAAAATTTTAATACTTCATTTTGATATAATTCCGACAAAAATAAACTGCGAAGTTCTTTTAATTCAGATTTTGAGCCAACAAAATTGGTAGCGTTGTCTGAATATATATTTGAGCAAAGTCCACGGCGCGATACAAATCGTCGAAGAGCTGCTAGAAAAGCTGGAGTAGAGAGGTCAGATACCACTTCCATGTGGACTGCCTTTGTAACGAAACATATAAAACTTGCAATGTAAACTTTCAATTGCACTCTAGATTTTACTTGATTAACCGCAAGAAATGGACCACAAAAATCCACGCCCACATTTTGGAATGGTCTGGACGGTAAGACACGTTTTTCGGGTAATTGGCCCGTGATTTGAATTATGGTTTGAGGACGCGCTCGGGCAGTCGTAGATTGTACAAGACAGTCTGAGGACCAGAGTGAAGAAAGCGTATATGCTCATTCCGAACTAGCAATTTTATGAAAGAATGCGAACCTGGTACTACTAACTGATGATTGTGGTCGAAGGGAATATCAGCGTTTTAAAATCGTCCGCCAACCCGAACAATGCCATCGGCATCGATAAATGGCGCAAGTGATATTAATTTACTTCGACGAGACACAGATTGATTTTTACGAAGACTTTGAATTTCATCTGAATAGTGAAATTGCTGTATGTGTTTTATAATTCATTTTAAGGCACTATCAATTTCGGTAATTTCGATTGATTTGATAGTTGGTAGTTTTGACAATTTATTTGAAGTCCGAAGTTTGTTAATACAAGATTTTGTAAAACGATCAATATATGCAAAAATTCGCAATACTTTCAAATAATTCGAATGCTTTACAATAGGCATCCACTCGTCTATTTTTATCAAAATTCCAACCGAAACTTTTGGATTTTCCGTATGCGACGTTTCATTATTCAATGTAGTAGGTTGCTTAGGAATTGATGTACGAAGGACCCGACCACCAATGTTTTGATTTAAAAAATTCCTGCGGCATAAGCCCTCGATACACTTATCTGCAGGATTGTCTGTGGTTGGAACATAATATCAATCAGAGGGAGAACTCAAATCGTATATTTTTGAAAGTTTATTAGCTACAAAGACTTCGAAAGGCCCTGGAACCGATTTGATTCTATGTAAAGTGATTTCAGAATCAGTCCATAGAAAAATTTAATTAAATTTTATTTGCATAAATAAAATGATTTATTCGACTATTTGAGCCAAGAGCAAAGAGGCTCACAGCTCCAACCAAGGTATAGTTTGTGATTTTAGTGGAGCTACTCGGCTTTTTGAACATAAAAATTTTACAAAAACATTGTTTCCACGATCGATGGTACGTAGGTAGACCACACATCCATAACGTTGCGTTTGGAGCTATGACACATCTTGGAATGGATATTTCATCGATTGTAGCGAGCTGTTGTTTAAATTCATTCCATAATTCTTGAAGTTGAGTGGGCAACAAATCATCCCATCCAAGTTTAGCTGCCCATAATGTCTGCATAAATGATTTTGCCAGAAACACTATAGGGGCACATAAACCTAACGGATCGAACATTTCAGCAATTTCGAATAATACCGATTGTTTTGTTCACTGATCAGTAATTGCATATTTTTTGAATGAAAAAATAAATTTATCGGTGTTTGTGTTCCAATTTATTCCTAACACCTTAATCGATTTGGATTGATTATTAGGATCCGAAGATATTGCAGCCGAATGATTTGACGTGATTTTTCGAAGTTCAAAACCTCCCTTTAACAACAAATTAACAAAATCATTTTTCAATTTGATTGCCATTTTAAGATCATCAGCACCGTTTAGCATATCATCGACATAAAAATCTTGTTTAAGCACTTTTGAAGCTTCAGGAAAATATGTTTGTTCTAAAAAATATGTAAGAATAGCGAGGAACAGGGCACTAGCTGTTCCGTACGTTACGGTCCGAAGTTTGTAACATTTTAATGGGGTGGTATCAGATTCACGCCATCTTGAAGATTTTGATCTTTTTCATGCACTAAGATTTGTCTATACATTTTTGTTATATCCCCTGTAATACCGATTGCATGTTTTCGAAATCTCATGATGATGGAACACAAGTCCTGCTGAATTGTAGGACCAACCATTAAACAATCGTTTAGTGATGTATTTGTAGATGTTTTTGATGAAGCGTTAAATACGACGCGTAATTTTGTAGTGCTACTACTTTCACGTATAACTGCGTGATGTGGCATGGAATAATTGTTGTGTTACATTCACTTTCACCTGGATTAGATACTTCTATGTCATGTGTTGTAACTCGATGTATTCATTCATAAATTGAGAATACTGCTCAAAAAGATCTGGTTTGTTATGAAGACGCCTTTCCATTGTGAGAAATTGTTTTTCAGCTGTGATAGAAGAATTACCTAACTCACCAATATTTGATTTTTTTGGAAGAGCTACACTATATCGCTCTGATTTCGTTCTAATGACATTTTTTTAATAATGAGTCTCGCACAATTTCTCTTCAATTGAGTGCACTTTTGGATTTTCAATATTTTCAATTAACCAAAATTTTTGGATCTGCTCATCAAGACTTTCGAAGATGCTAAAAACCATAGTCGAAGTATTAGAAATCTCAGAATTATGATTCAAGGAATGTTCACCAATTAAAGTTTTTCACATTATTACAAGTCCGAAAACAGTTATATACATTGGAAGATCATGACTTGTTACAAGTTTTCACTTAAATCAATGGCTGCCGGTTTATAAAACCAAGGATCTGCTAGTTGAGTATGATCCTTTAAAACATTTTTATCGTATTGAATCGGATACGAGGGAAGAAACTCGGAAATTTTAGATTTTACCAAACAATTCAAATTACATTTAAAACCTGATGTTCGTGCTTCGAGGAAAACATTTACATTTTGGGTAACTGTTGATGTTGCGCCACCTATCCCGGAGATTCTGATATTAACCGGTTCTGTTTTTAATGACAATTTTTTGCACATGGTCTCAGTAATAAAATTAGCTTGAGAACCACTATCCAATAGCGCTCTACATTGCATTCTATCGCGCGCAAAATTTCTAATCCAAACAACTACAGTTCCTAATAGGATCTGAGGTTTTTGAAGTTTGAGATGTGGCGTTGAAAACTCATTTTAAGGATTTGCTGAATTAGAAGCAAACAATACAATACCTGAGGCGATTTTTCTGGAATATTATTAGAATCGTTTTTGGAAACACTCATTATTCAATTATTCCGCCCGAAGTGGAGAAGTATGTTGTGTTTTAAAGAGCACAACGAACAAGGTGATGACTTACAGTCGAAAACACGATGATTTTGTCGAAGGCAATTAGTACATAAATTATGGTTTCTCACGAATTCATAACGATCCTGAGGACTCAATTTATTCTCTTCAAATTTTGGACACTGGTCAATAGCATGATTTCCACTACAGAATACACAAGCGATGTTTTGAATGCTCATAACTCGAGCTTTTTTTGCTATAAATGGCTTAGGCACTCGATTTATTTGTTGGGAGCTGGTCGAAGATTTTTGAGCTTCCATAATTCTTCACCTTTTTCGAAGAATTTCTATTAATTCTTCAAACGATAATAGTAGTTTAATGACAATACCGAATTTCAATTTAATTGTTTTACAATAGCAACGGAATATTTAGGTCATCATATGTATGATAATGCTGTCGAGCAATTACGAACGTGAAATCCCTCGGTTAGATGGTGTTGGGTGGGAAGATAGGGTAAAATAAGGTTACAAACAGCATATGATGAGATGACCCGTAGATGTGAATTAAATAGCCTAACCAGTCTATTATGACTGATGCCGAATACATATGATGAGTATTAGTATCCTTTACCACAACCACAGCTAACCCAAACTAATAAACTAACAAAATCTACTCTAGAGTGTGAATTTAATTGTAACTAACATTTAAATATATTTAAGTAGTTAGAAAATGACTTTGCTGCGGTTCGCCCAAGTCGTTTCTGTGACTAACATCCTTCCCTAAATAACCTTATCTGTTAAGGATGCAGGCAGGGCCTGGCCCCGCATGATGCTGAAATATTATTCTCATTCAGATATAATTTGTTATTTGATTGTTGATATTTCAGGATTATGGTAACGTACCTAGGATCGCCGTTATGGCTGGCCTGTACGCCTCATCATATCATCATATCATTCTTCAAACGATAATAGTTTTTTTGTTCAAGAAGCTTTTATTATAGCAATTTTTGATTGATCATCCAGACGATCAGCAAAATGATGAATGAGGAATAAATTCCACGTATCAATTGGAACTTTTAACACCTTTAAAGAATTATAACTTTTAACAATAACATCGATAAAATTTTGAAGAGATGATATCGAATTCTCGATGGGTTGTTTAATTTCGTAAATCTTTTTCATATGCAATTTTTGAATTTTTAGTTCGTCATTATAATGATCGGTTAGGTTTTTTCATGCAATTGGATAATTTTCCGTTGATATTGAAAAAGGTTGAATGAATTTATAAGCTTTAGCTTCCCTAATACACGAAGTTAAATAGTGAAGTTTTGCTAGGTTACTCAAACCTTTGTTTTAATGAATTAGTTCAATGAAGATACCACGAAAGTCTAACCAATTCAACTCAGAGCCGTCGAAATTTGGTAACTGAATATTTGGAAGCTTTAATGTGATCGAAGTTTTTAAATTAATTTCTGGCGAATTATCATTTTTAAATTCAGTCAATTTTGCAGACGTTCAAATTTCTTCAATTTGATTTAAAATTGAAGCTTCTACAAATCCAAATTCATCCTCAAATTTATCTCTATATGTTTCAGCATCTTCACTTATTATTTCTAATTTAGTTTGAATTTCGTCAAACTTAGAATATGTTATTCGAAGACGAATCAAAGCGGATTCTAATTCTTCGATGGTATTGTATTCAGACCCTGCTAACTTATTTAAAAAATATGTAACGACCCTTTGTACTCCGAACGAATCTTTTGAACTTTTTAATCTTTTCAGGACCTGATAATTCAGTTTCGCTATCTGAATCCGACATGTTTGTTTGATATAATTATTATTATTATTATTATTATTTGTAAAGCTAATTAGCCTGAATTTGAATCACTTTTACAATATATTAATATTTAAGAAAATTATTTAATTTTAATTTTAAATTAATTTAATTACTAAATTGTACCTGTGTCCTGGTATACCGATGTTATTCTCGAATACGATAAAAATGCTGGCGAAGTTCTTGTCTTGACGAAAATTCAATATGATGTTTTTGCGATGATTTCTTTTAAGGCGATGCCACATGCACATTTCTACGGACGACATCTAAAAACAGATTTCGCATTCACGAACTAATTAGAGCATATTTTTGACTCAAATCAATGAGATAATATGTAAAAAATCTCAAGTTAGTAGCTTAAATAATAAATTTGGAATTATTTAATAACTTTAATTGAAAAATTATCAATTTTCTATTTAGCCGTTCCTAGAAACGATTTTTTCTCTGAATGGTATAATTTTACACGTAAACGAACGCACAAAAATCTAAAACGATTTCCGAACTCATCAAAAAATTTTAAACGATTTTTTCCTCTGTTGTCTGTGAACTTCAACAAATGTCAAAAAATTCCAAAACAAAATATATATTTTTCATTAATTTAATATTTTTATAAGGCTCATCATGAATTTGATATGGTAAACTTATTTAATTATAAAATGAATTAGCTAGCTGCTTATGTATTATGAAAATTTTATAAAGAATTGTTGTTGTAAAAATCGTCTGTATTTTTTTTGGTATGTGGCGAGGCAAAATAAATTTACACACGAATCGTCTGTTATTGGTGCCGTTTAGACGATGAGTAATTCCAAAACCAAACACAATCATATTCTATAAGCCGTATTGTTTCGACACACATGTAATTTTTCACTTCTGTTTAATTGTATTGTGCGTATACGAACATGAAATTTTATTCTCTATTTACTCGAAGTTGGCTACATGAATTAAAAAAGTTTGAATTAAAAAAGTTTTTTTTCTGAATTAAAATAAGTGTTTTTAATTCATTTTAAAAATGAATTAAAATCAGAGTTGAAAAATAAATAAAAAAGTTCGATAAAATGAATTTAAAAAGGCATTTCTTAATTCAGTTTTAAAATGAATTAACATAAGTGTTTATAAAATGAAATAATATAAGCCTCTTTATAAAATGAAAAAAATGCTATTTTCATTAATGAAAATTTTTTGGAATTTAAATTTGAATTTTGCACGTAAAAAGGAATATAAATTTTGGAAATTTTTAAAATATTAAGGACAAAGCCGTAACTACTATGGCTGTAAATCTGAAAATTTGAAAGTGGACGAACATATATAAATAACATATGACACGTTAAAAACACCCAGTCGCAACTTTTTTACTGGTCACCACCAGGAATCGAACCCGGGACCCCCGAATAACAGAGCAAGCACTCTACTTACTAAGCTAACGAGGGCGACGAAATGAAGGATTGTTTACTATCAGTTTTTAGGGGGAAGGGATGCTACATTTTTCCGGAAAATTTTTTGATTTTCCGGAAAAATTTTTACTTTTTTTATTTTTTCAATATTATTTTTTATTTTTATTAATAATAATTGCTTCGTCAACCTTGCATACACAGATCAAAGAGTTTCTCTCGCTCCACAAATGTTAAAAGACTCAACTTTCGAATATTTAAATTTTTTTAACATAATTTTAATTTCGTTTATACCTTAGAGGATGGGGGCTGCCCCCACCCCCAAACCCCCTTCTTTTCCACAATTTGTACAATTTTTTAAGTGTCAAACTAAGTAAAGAAAAAATTGAAAAAATTTCAAAATTCTCCTGGAAAAATTGAAAAAATTTCCCGGAAAAATTATTTGTACTGTTGAAAAACTGTTAAGATACAATCCTAATATCCAAATTTTTATAAAGATTACACATTTGTACGTATTTTGAATAGAATAATACACATTTTTTTTTTTAAGTGAAAATTTTCCCGGAAAATGGGACAATTTTCCGGAAAAATTTAGCTTCTCCCTCCTAAAAGCTGTTGATAAACAATCCTGCATTTAAAAATTTTTAAAATTTATACTCCTTACCTGATTTTCCCGTAAATACGTAAACTTTAGCCCAAAATAATGCACATTTCTGAATATTTGTTAAAAGTCGAATTAAGATTTTTTAATTTATAAAATGAAATAAAATGTGCCTTTTTTAATTCATTTTGAAAATGAATTAAGGTAGGTGTTTTAAAAATGAAATAGTATAAGCCTTTGTTAATTCATTTTTGAGTTTTCTCATTTTTCTAAATCGCTTTTTTTAATTCATAATTTTAAGTTAAAAATATGAATTAAAATAAGTAGCAGATGTTCATACAAAAATCAACTTTTTTTATTCATTTTTAAAGAACTTTTTTAATTCAAACTTTTTTAATTCGGTACCCCCTCGAAGTTGTACATATGTTACAAAAATACATTTACGTAAAAAAAAACGTTTAAAGGAAAAAATAGAAAACAAAAACTAGTGGGTGTGTAAATTTGTTATTATATAATTAAAAAGTGCATTTCGATCACGATTTTTGTTTTAAATTTCTATTTTTCATTATTGTTTTAGTCTTTCTATGCATGAATGAGGCGTGACTTCACATATTTGATCTTTAAATTTATTTTGTTTTTTGTTGTTTGGATAAACATAAACGAGAAATCTAGAACAAATGTTTCATATTCGATTTCAGGCGATGCCACATACACATTTCTACGGACGACATCTAAAAACAGATTTCGCATTTACGAATTAATTAGAGCATATTTTTGACTCAAATCAATGAGATAATATGTAAAATATCTTAAGTTAGTAGCTAAAATAAAAAATTTGGAATTATTTAATAGTTCTAATTGAAAAATTATCAATTTTCTATTTACCCGTTCCTAGAAACGATTTTTTCTCTGAATGGTATAATTTTACACGTGAACGAACGCACAAAATTCCAAAACGATTTCCGAATTCATCAAAAAAATTTAACGATTTTTTTCTCTGTTGTCTATGAACTTCAACAAATGTCAAAAAATTCCAAAACAAAATATTAATTTCTCATTAATTTAATATTTTTATAAGGCTCATCATGAATATGGTATGGTAAACTTATTTAATTATAAAATGAACTAGCTGCTTATGTATTATGAAAATTTTATAAAGAATTGTTGTTGTAAAAATCGTCTGTATTTTTTTTTGGTATGTGGCGAGGCAAAATAAATTTACGCACGAATCGTCTGTTATTAGATGTGTATGTGGCAACGCTTTTCTATTGGCGGTATACAAATGCTACCAAATAGAAGTTAGAAATTTACACAAATGCTATCAAATAGGAGTTAAAAAGTGATATTACTGCGTGTATAGCCGATTATAAGCCGGCTTATAGAATATGATTGTATTTGGTTTTGGTAATTCAACAATCATAATTCAACATTTGCGTTCACACAAAACAAACAACAATATAAAGCCATGCTAATGCAACAAATACAGAAAAAACTACACTATAGATAGTTGTATTAGAATATATGCGTACATCCAAAACCAACAACAATATAATTGTTGTTGGTTTTGGTTCACACGATAAAACGTAGTTGATGTTATTTACTTATGTATGTGTAAAATTATTTACATTTCATATTCAGCTATGCTACACACAATTTTGGTTTCTGGATTTAAACTACTGCGCAATAGATTTTAATTTTTAATTTAAACCCTTATTTTAAATTAAATCATTAAATTTTTTTGTCTTGTTTTATTCTTTTCTCTCAAAAATTAATTTTAAACAAACATCTACATCTCAAAAATGTCCTTAAATTTTTTTATTTTCATTTCAATTTTTTTCATTTCGGATTCACGGACAAAAATTTTATTACGCAGCTGCGACGTAAAAATTTTGACCGTGAATCCGAAATGAAAAAATAGAAATGAAAATAAAAATAATTAAGGACATTTTTGAGATGTAGATTTTTGTTTAAATTTTATTTTCGAGAGAACAGAATAAAACAAGACAAGAAAATTTAATGATTTAATTTAAAATAAGGGTTTAAATTAAAAATTAAAATCTATTGCGCAGTAGTTTGAATCCAGAAACCAAATTATCGTGTAGCATGGTTGAACAGAATAAAACAAGACAAAAAAATTTATTGATTTAATTTAAAATAAGGGTTTAAATTAAAAATTAAAATCTATTGCGCAGTAGTTTGAATCCAGAAACCAAAATTGCGTGTAGCGTAGCTGATTGAATTTCTTCGACGAAGCATCGTGAAAGCGTTTGCCAATTGGTTGTATGTATATTTTTTAGTTGTGTTGGAAAATAGTTTTCAGAAAAAAAAAATTGGACCCAAATTTTTTTTTATACCTTTTCTGTTTGTGTTAGTAAATTACAATTCGTTCAACACCTAAAATTCGAGTTGAAAAATTCCGCAAAAAAAAATTTTAAATCATAGGCAAGGGGGAAAGGAACGAAGAAATTTGTGTTGAATTCAACTCTCGTGTAAACAGTAAACTTTATTCATCAGTCATAATAGTAAACTTTACTAATGTATCCCATTGTGAAGCCGCAATATTCAAAGATGATCAGCCATGCTACACACAATTTTGGTTTCTGGATTCAAACTACTGCGCAATAGATTTTAATTTTTAATTTAAACCCTTATTTTAAATTAAATCATTAAAGTTTTTTGTGTTGTTTTATTCTTTTCTCTCAAAAATAAAATTTAAACAAAAATCTACACCTCAAAAATGTCCTTAAATTTTTTTATTTTCATTTCAATTTTTTTCATTTCGGATTCACGGACAAAAATTTTATGTCGCAGCTGCGTAATAAAATTGTTGTCCGTGAATCCGAAATGAAAAAAATTGAAAAGAAAATAAAAAAATTTAAGGTCATTTTTGAGATGTAGATTTTTGTTTAAATTTAATTTTTGAGCGAACAGAATAAAACAAAACAAAAAAATTTAATGATTTAATTTAAAATAAGGGTTTAAATTAAAAATTAAAATCTATTGCGCAGTAGTTTGAATCCAGAAACCAAAATTGTGTGTAGCATAGCTGGATGAAAATTATGTAACAAAATTTAAAGTTGTTTAAATTATATGCCGTTGATTTTGTGATACAATAAACCGCTTATATTTCTTTATTTTTCACAATAAAAACAGCTTTTAGTTTACGAATGTTTTCGCCATATATTTCGACTTAAATTGTCTTCATCAGTGGCATAATCTAATTTAATTGAGTACAAAATTTGTTAAAAACCGTTATATGTAAAATTATGGAAAAAACTAAACTTAAGAAAAAAACTTTACCTTAAAATTATGTACATTGGGTTAAAAAATATGAATTAAAATTAAAATCATAGTTATTGTAAAACACTATACAACATAAAGAAAAACTATTAGTGTAAAATCAAGCAAATTGTAATTATTATGTCACTAGAACTGCACTTCTAGTGACATAATAATTACAATTTGCTTGATTTTACACTAATAGTTTTTCTTTATGTTGTATAGTGTTTTACAATAACTATGATTTTAATTTTAATTCATATTTTTTAACCCAATGTACATAATTTTAAGGTAAAGTTTTTTTCTTAAGTTTGGTTTTTTCCATAATTTTACACATAACGGTTTTTAACAAATTTTGTACTCAATTAAATTAGATTATGCCACTGATGAAGACAATTTAAGTCGAAATATATGGCGAAAACATTCGTAAACTAAAAGCTGTTTTTATTGTGAAAAATAAAGAAATATAAGCAAATTACGTATCAATAGCAGCGAAACACCATCATCGTATTCTCGATACAATAAACCGATGAAATCCGAAGGTTTTTTATTGCATATGCTATATTTTTATAATATTGAATATTGCTGCGAACATGCAGTACGATGATGTTCAAAAAAGATGATAAATATTATCGATGTTCAAATACATCAATATATTTTCCGAAGAATTATTAAATTGATGGCACGATGATTAATTAAATATCGAAGACATTTTATATACACGTGCTGAGACAACCTTTGTCTTTTTTCGAAAATATTTCACGTGTCGATGCAATATTGTATGATGATTACACATACGATTTATTTTATATTTTATTTTTATAAATTGCTTAAAGCTTACGAATTTGTGAACACTATTTATTATATTTAACCAATGAAAATATTAAAAATTGTAAACGATGGCTAAAATTTTCATTGATTTCGAGGATGTAATTTACCGATGCGATGATAGCCATCCGGCTCGAAGGATCATTTTTATGTATACGATGATGTTAGTTGTGGACTGTATTTTAAAAAGGTTGATGAAATCAATAATTATGTTTTTACGTAAATAAAAACTATTCACACATTTAATTTTATTATTTTTTTTTTATATAAATTTTATTTTAATAGTTTTCGCACAATTTTATATCCCTTTTGTGATTTACTAACACAATTGTGCGAGTACGGCAAAAGTACCATGTCAAAAAAATTTTTTTTCTATGTGTTTTGAACCAAATTACACATTTGCGCATTCCTTTCAAACTTATTTCGTCCGAAAAAAAACACTATAACCAATACCACTACATAATAGGCCATTTTTCTATATAAAAAAATTCCATGAGCTTGTATAGGTAAATCCAAACAAAAACGCGGGTGCCATACGAGTAGGTAAAAAATTACATGGGACAGAAAAAAATCTTCATTTGTCCCAATAAATCTGCTTTATTATCTACAAACATAATTTATCTGAAAGATCACGATAAATATTGATATTTTGAGAAACATTTCCAATAAAAATATTTCCCTATTGAGTAACTTTTCATTTAGCAACTTACTGATAAAAGTAACAACACAATTTTTCAATGACACGTGCGCGTATAAGATTTTTAATTTCTCTTGGCTCTCGCCAACAAATAATACAAGTTATTTGTTTTGGTTTTGTTTCACGAACATACAGTACCGAAGAAAAATAATGAACTTAATTTCACACATTTTATTTGTGTAATGAATTTTAGATTAAAGGGTATAATATTTTGTATGTTACAATACAAATTATATTTGTATTCGTTTGTGTTTCGTATATTATTTGGCTAACCTGCTATGTAGTGTGTGCCATTAAACTAAACAAACCCTTTTTTTCTGTACTGTATTTTGTGCCGCAGTGATTATAAAATGTTCCCGTTATACCTATGCAATATTACGTTTATTGCAGATTTATTTAAACAATTAATCGAAAAATCTAATTAATCGACAAATTCAATGTAAATTTCGTCGTCAGTCACATAGGAATATTTTACTATACACATAATATATAAAATTATTATGTGTGATATTTTGCCATCCTAAGTTTCAATATCGTCGATAAACTGTATCGTAATTTTTATTCTTTACTGTAAGTTTTACATAAGCCCACAAAAAAAAAAATCCAATTGTCGATAAAATTGGATTTTTTTTTTTAGTTATTATGTACAACCAACTAAATTTCGCTTTTGGACTCATCATTAGTATTGATTGATTAAAATGTGTTTTTGTTTATTGCACCGTATTAATGAAAAATCAAGTTTTATTTGAACAAAAATAAAAAACAAAATTTATTGTTGTCATACGCAAAGACGTACACCCACCCCCTTCAACATATTTTGGTTTACTAAAAAAGTAAAAAAGCATGCAAGAGCGGCAGTACACAATCTCGTGTATTTTTGTTTTTATTTTATTTCTTGTTACGGTGTAAAATTAAGTTGCTGGTTTAATTGGAATATTAGTGAATGAAAAGTTTTCTCAATACAATTTTTTTTTAAAATGATTCAATAACAAAATATCCTTATTTATTTCTTGCAATGTATTATTCAATTTAACTTGAGCGATACAAATTATTTATTGCAAATAATGAAATTGTCTTTTTGTAGCCATGTAATTTTTTTCGTTTTGTATGGAATTCTCATTTCTTTTTGGATTTACATATACAAACAAGATTTTAATAAGAAATGGCCTGTTATTGTATTGGTATTGCTATAACTATACATACAATTGTGTTGGTTGTATTTCAAATCAAGCGTAATTTTTTATCAAAAACGCCATTACATACTATGATTTTTTACTCACACATTTGTGTGGTTTGAACTTTAAGCCATTTTTTATTTTTTTTTTGGGTGAAAAAGGGATATACAATGGTTTTATTTATTTTACATAACATTTGTTTTTTTACAACTTGTTCCAAACTACACGAAGACAAAACAATACGAGTATAAAGAAAAATAAATGATAAATCAAAAGCTCACACACACACACACACACACACACATCTTTGATAATCCACCGAACTGATCTTTTAGTTTTATAAATGACATCCGTTACATAATATATAAGACTTATTATTTTATAAAATAATAATACACTAAAAACAATATAATTATAATTACAGTAGGTTTTAATTTCAACAAATATCCTCAAGAGTAAGGCTCGCAATTATGTTGAGGTTTATTGCGTCGGGCGATTCTTACAGATCTTTGGAGTATATGTCTCGGGCTTCTTCTAAAACCATTTCCGAACTTCTTCAAGCCATATGGAATGCGCTCGAACCAAAAGTAAACAATATTAAAATGTATTTATGTCGGTACAAAAATATTCAACCAAGTGATATTCATTTTTCTAGGTTCCACAAAAAGGGAAGATTGGTTAAAGATAGCAGAGTAATTTAATGAAATATGGCAGTTTCCACATACATGTTGTGCCACTGATGGGAAACATATTAGAATTAAAGCTTCCGCTAGTTCAGGGTCAAATTTTTCTTGCTACAAGGGGTATGTTAGCATTATTTTATTTGCGATTGTTGATGCGAATGGAAAATTTCTATTTTTTGATGTCGCATGAAATGGAAGAAAAAACGATAGCACAATCTACAAAGATAGTCATTTTTATGAGGCACTGTGAAAATTTCCGAAAGAATTTTAATATATCGCAATATCGTATATAGAAAGAATATTTCTGAATTAAAGAGTTCGCACTTGTATAAATATAAAACTCAGAATATAAATTTCTATTTTTTAATAATTCAATTTTATTAACAACATTTATTCCACATAATTTTAATTTCGCAAAATAATTGCTAACTCACGTAATCACGCCTGGAATCGCTTTTCTTCCCTTTTGCTGTGTTAGGTAATCCCACAATGTTGTATCTTCAGTTGAGATGTTGTTCGGTTGAAAGTCGCAGGAAAAGAGGAAGAATATTTTAATTTTTAGCAAAATCATTCCTAAAATATGGGTTGCCCTAGTTAGCTTAAAGCAATCATAAAAAATCGCGCTAAATATTTAAATTTAAATAATCGAATTACAAAATAGAGCGCCTTCTGTTATATAATTTTAACATTAGCTCTAGTACAAAATTCTGTCTAACATTTCATAAATGAATTTACAAACAAGCTCTATTTGCTTGGTTTAACCGTTATTTGTCAAAATTTTGTAAACATTAAATAAAATTGACGATTCAAACTGGATTACGTGAGATTCGCTTACAATTACATGAAAAGTATTTTACAATAATAAGTATTTTCAAAGGTAATTTATATGATTCTTTTATATTAAAACAAATCTTATATTTTTAGCTCCGTATCTTTAACATAATCCCCCCCGTTGACGAATATATTTATAATTTGTCAACAAAATTACTCCAACGGCAGTTTGCAGACCTTGCCTATGGATCGTTTTATAATTGTTGATGTGGTTTTAATGGTGACGACTCGAACGATACCATGATTATCTGGATGAACTTCTAAGATGCGACCCATGGCCCATTTCAATGAAGGTAAATTGTCCTCTTTGATCAAAACTAAATCCACAATCCTAATATTTTCTTCTTGGTTTTTCCATTTCGTTTTTTGTTGTAGGTTGTTAAGGTAATCTTTATGGAAACGATTCCAGAAACATTGCGCTCGTTGTTCTACTTGCTGCCATCTCGACAATCGTGACGTTGCTATATCATCTAGGTTAATTTCCGGCACGGTTGCTATAGTTGAACCCATCAAAAACTGGGCGGGTGTCAAAGCTTCGAACGAATTATAATCTTCCGAGATTGGACATAGAGGTCGGGAGTTTAATATTGCTTCAATTTGACATAAAAGCGTAGTCATCTCCTCAAAAGTTAGGTGACAGTTTCCCGTAACTCTGTTGAGGTGGGTTTTAACGGATTTTATAGCGGATTCCCATAATCCTCCGAAATGTGGTGCGCCCGGCGGAATGTGGTGCCAGTTTATTTGGTTTAAAGTACAAAATTCTGAAATGACATTATCATTAATTTTTGAGTTATTGAATTGATATACCTCTTTAAGTCTTCTGCTTGCTCCAACAAAATTTGTCCCATTGTCCGCGTATATATCACTGGGAACATTTCGTCTTGATGAAAATCGTTTCAACGATACGGTCGTCAACTCGGTCGTCAACTCGGTAACTGCTTCAATATGAACGGCCTTGGTTACCATACGCACAAAAACTGCTATATAACCCTTAACCAGTTTCGCTTCACGACCTCTTTTGCTGGCTAGGAGAATAGGCCCCGCATAATCTACCCCACAGCTTAAAAATGGTCTCGCAGGTGTTATTCGAACATTTGGTAGATTACCCATAAGCTGCTTGGCCGCCTTTGCTTTAATTTTGAAGCATTGAATGCACTTCCTGACTTCGTCCCTCACGGTTGCTTTGCCCTTCACGATCCAGCACGCCTGCCGAATCAGATGGGATGTATGGGATGGACCGGAATGGAGATATTTTTTGTGGTAAAAGGAAATAATCATTCTACTAAGGATGTGGGATTTGGGTAGAATGATTGGGTGTTTGACATCATATGCACATGAAGAATTTTCTAACCTTCCACCAACACGCAACAGGCCATTGGTATCTAGAAACGGCGTTAGCGTGGATAGTTTATCATGTTTAGATAGCATCTAACCTTTTTCTAATAGTTTTATCTCATTTGGGTATTCCTTGCATTGAACCCATTTTAGTAGTTTCCCTGTGGCCTGATTTATCTCGCTCAGATTTAATGCTGCTGTCAAGCGAAGTCCTTTTTCCTTTTTCACATTTTCTATAAATCTATAAATGTAGCTTAGAATTCGTATAGCCTTTGTGAAAGAAAATGTATTATTTAATATTAATTGGAATACCTCATTTTCAGTAACTTCGCATTTGGTAATAAATAATGGTATTATAGAGGCAGTTCGCTTTTTGTTCTCGCAAGTGGTATCATCGTAAAAAGCCTGTTGTTTTATAGTTGGCCATAAATCTTCTGGTTGAATTAGCCATGGTGGACAATGCCACCACTGATTGATTGTCACGAGTTTCGTTGGTAAGACACCCCTCGAAGCACAGTCTGCTGGATTTCTATCGGACTTTACATGATTCCAATTGCTTCTCGGCAATAATCGTTGGATCTCTGACACACGGTTGGCTACAAATGTTTTCCATTTGGTTGGATGTTCGGATAACCAAACTAAAACAATTGAGGAATCTGTCCATCTGTACACTGACACATCTTCGGATACAGTTTTCCTTACTTCATTTAATAGTTTCGCCAGCAAATGCGCACCGCATAATTCCAATCTTGGGAGCGATATCTGCTTTATAGGTGCAACTTTCGTTTTAGAGGTAACTAGTTCTGTTTGGATTTCTCCCTTTTCATTTAAAAATCGATTGTAGACTATAGCTGAATATGCCCTTTCGCTCGCATCGCAAAAACCATGAAGCTGGATCCCTTTCTTTTGCATATATCTCTTAATTTTGAGCTGCTCGAATTGTGGAAGTTCTGTTTTGAGCCTATTCCATACCATCGAAATGTCATCAGGGAGTTCATTGTCCCATTCTAGTTTTCTTAACCACAATTGCTGATAAATAATTTCAGCCAAAATTATCGATGGCGAGAGTAAACCAAGAAGATCAAAAACTTTGGACGCATTAGATATTAAGGATCGCTTGGTTGGGATGATTTCCTCTGGAAGATTGACTTTAAATGACAACATATCTTCTTTTGAATTCCATTGAAGTCCTAGTATCTTAGTGGTTGAATTATTTTCCTCGAACGGAACTATCGACTTGTGTTCGTCTAATGGCTTATCCAGTAATTCAGAAGCGTTAGATTTCCATTTTCGCAAGTTAAAACCTCTTAGTGAAAGTATTTTTGTCAACTGCTCTTTCAGATATTTGGCTTCCTCCAAAGTGTCTGCACCAGATATATAGTCGTCTATGTAAAATTTACGCTGAATTTCATTAGAAATGATCGGATATTCTTCTTTGAAATCGAATGCAGCTTGTTGAAGTGAACGAATCGCTAATAACGCTGAACTGGCCATCCCAAAGGTAACAGTTGTTTATTTATAATGCTTCAACGGCTCACTAACCTGTTCTCTCCATAAAATCCTTTGGAAATCTTGATCTTCATCGGCTACTAAAACCTGACGATACATCTTTTCAATATCTGCTGTAAGTGCAATTTTACCATACCGAAAGTGGGCTGAATTGTAGGGCCTATCATCAGGAGATCGTTGATAGATTTTCCACTGGTTGTTTACTTGACCCATCAAAAACGACACGCAGCTTTTGTTGTGGTACTGGCCATTTTGAAAACGGCATGATGCGGTAAATAGTAGTAATTTTCGATTTGTTCACCTGTCATTGCGCTGGGTATTTCTTTTGCGTGACCCAAGTGAATGTACTCACGAATGATTTTCGCATATTCTTTTTTTAAGAAAGCATCTCAGTTTAGCTTTTGCTCCAAATAAAAAAATCTCCTTCTAGCACTCCCTAATGAATTCCCTAAAGCTAATGGAAAATTTTTAAAGAGTAACTTTACTATGAAATTACCATTGGCGTGTCTCTGAAATTTTGTTTTAAAATCATTTTCACAGTCATTTTCTTCTACAGACCAAGGATCGCATGCAGGAATCTTTTCCATTTCCCAAAATTTTTTAAGGGTTTCGTCTACATTTATGCCAATGTGGAAATTGAAACTTGTGTGACCGTACTCACTTGCTTTTCTGGTGACTTCTCCTGACACGATCCAACCAAACATCGAATTTTGAGCGATTAACTTGTCCTCTAAAATAGCGACACGACCATCTCGTAGAACATTAAAAAATCGGTCGGCTCCAATTATTATGTATATTGCTGCGGGTGTATGGAAATATGGATCTGCCAGTTTTATGTTTTCGAATTGATTTAAATTGGTGAGATTTACCTTACACGATGGAAGACAGCTGTTTAATTTTTGTAGAACAAGAACATCAATTTGTATAGTTTCTGTTGAAGAATATAACGACGTAGCTTTGATTGATAAAATTCCTTTCGTTGATTCTGTACCAGGAGTCAAACCCTTGATAAGTAATTTTGCATTTTTGCGTGGTAATGCGAGTCGTTGAGCACACGATTCGGAGATGAAAGACGCCTGCGCTCCAGAATCTAATAAAACTCGACACTTTTGGAATACGTTTCTTGCATCCAGAACTCTTATAATAGCTGTAGGTAGTAATGCCGTAAATTGTTTGTGGGTAGTGGCATGAGCAATGTTTATGGTACCATTGTTTGTTTTTCCGGGTGTTGATAGATCAAGGACATCTTCATTATTCGACATTGCAGTATTTGTTAACGACTTATGCATATCCTGATGTAATGTTGTATGGTGTCTCGCTCGGCATATACCACATCGAAATGTTGAGCGACATCGTTGTGATTGATGATTTGGGAACAAGCATATAAAACATAGCTTTTTCTCAGCCACGAAGCTTCTCCTATCATTCACGGAAAGCACTAAAAATTGGTCGCAATTCCTTAGGAAGTGATTTTCACCGCATTTCAAACAACTTACTGGTTTCATGTCTACATGCATTACTTTCAAATTCGAGGATGTAGCTGTCTGATGTACAATTTGTCTCGAAGGTTGGCAACTTTCTAACGTGTCACTCGGTTTATTTAAAAAATCGAAGAAATTAGTTATGGTAGGAAATTCCATCTCATAACTGTGCTGAGCCCAATCATGTTTAGTTACTTGATCCAAACTATTCATCAAAATATGGATTAACCACGGACCGCGTGATTCAGCTTGTTCACCTAAAACTTTTAACCCTCGTATTACCTCGTCGGAAACATCGCGCATATGGTGCAGAGATTTGGCGGAAGCTTGTTTGATCGTAGGTTGATCCATAAATAGTTTCAAAAGCATCGCAGTCACATGTTTTCTTTTGTCGTATCGCTTATTTATTATTTCCCACGCATGTCGCACTAAAGACGCCGCTTCGCATCTCGTAGTTTTAAATAAATATATTTAAATGTAGTCATCGTATATGTAGTTTTAAATAAATATATTTATTAACACTAAATTATCTATTTTTTTTTTTGCAAAGTGCAAAAAAAAAATAATTCTCGTATTATACGAACTCACATTTCTATCACCTTTCCTGTAAATTTTACATGGATATATATGGCAATAATCACACGACAAAATGTTGTTAAATATGTAGTTTCCGATGGTATAATCGAAAGCCAATGGAACAAAATAAATTAATGTACAACCTATGAAACATGTAAAATAAAAAATTCTAAAATGAAAACAAAATTTTTAATTTTTATTATTCAAAAATAACTTGATTTAATTAAAACTAAAATTTAATAAAATATCGCAAGTGAAATTCATTCAATCCAAGTACTCGCATCTCATTATTCAAACTTCAAAATAAAATTCTTAATAATAATAACATACCAGCTAGGGATATAACATTTGTATTGCTAAAACATTAAAATGCTCTTTTAATAAAAATAAAAATTAATAATAATAATTTAACTCTCAAAGATTTCAAATTAAAGTTTAAAAAATAATTTCAAACAACAGCATTTTCATCGATATCTGCGGCCTGTACTGCGTCATTTAGGATATTGGATGTTCTGAATGGGAATGCTAGTTTTGATTTTAAAGGCGCCTGCTCGTTCATTAAGGATGGTGATGACGACAACGATGATGATGAACGGGATAATTGCGTTAATATGCTTTGGGAACACTGAGGCGCTGGTATAGTTATGAACTTGATTGCTCGTACTGGTATTTTCAACTGTGATATAGATGAATAATGCGGATATATCAATGTTACAGCTTTTAATGGGGCTTGCTGAACCGTTCTTGGATGGTTATAAAATTGATTTGTAGATGATGATGAAGAACGTGAATTAGAAGAAACCAGAGATACTAAGGGAGTTACTTCTGGAAAATCAAAGGAGCGTTTACATGGTGACGTTGGTGAAATGGAGGATGATGGGCACACACTTGGTTTCAACAGGGTTGGTGGAGTTTCGGTACTGGAATATTTATTAAAATATAAGTTTGATGGTTGTTGAAATGATAAAGATGATATTGGTGGTTGATAATCCACGTCTTTGGATCGGGATTGTAAATCATTCGAATTAGGATAACTGTAATATGTTTGTATCGGTTGTTCAAAAGAAGGTGTTCTAACGCTTTTTGGCTTTGAAGCGCTGGAGTTAATTACACGTACCCTTAAATCAGTCAACTGTTGTTGAATAGCCGCCATAAATTGCAATGCGTAACTTCTGTCTGATAACTTACGTAGCTGCGAAGCGATGGATTGTCCGAATATGTCGAATTCATCTTTTTCTGGTTCGGTAGTGTTTACGGAGGATATAAACCTATTGAGTGCATCATCAAAATCTACCGAACAGGAAACGGGGGGCAAATCTCGTCGTTTTTTTGGAGGCGGTACAATTAATTCCGTATTATCGAAAGCGGTTTCGTCGTAGGATTCCGAATTATCCGTAACTTGCGAATCCTCCAAGTTAGTTTCAGAAATCTATAAACAAAAATATTTAAAAACATTGAATGGTAAATATTGAAAGGAGCTTACTTTTTAATTATGTTGGCCTTTCCTATAAACAATACATTTATCCAAAAAGGACATTTCATTGTAATAAAATAAAGATGGTTCTCGAATTTCATCCAAACTCAAACTGGCTCCAGATTTTTTTGACTCTTCGATTTTTTTTTCTGACGTCTAGCACGAACGAAGACTTTTTATTGTTTTTTTTAATAAGGTCTTCGTCCGATTCCATTTCAACGCCTATTTGCCTATATGCGTTGTTTTTTAAATCAACTCTTCGGAATAATTTCGAATTAATATTCCATAGGCATTCTTTATTTTTATATAAATTAATTAATTTCAACGTTTCTTGTTTATGGTTCATTTTAAATATAATTACACTAATCACAAAACAAAATTATTTTAAAATTTGAATTGAAATAATCACAAGGAACAAACAAGCGTATTTACCACAAATAGCCATTTTGAAAGTTACAAAAATGTCAAAAATACTAACATTTTGATTAACATAAAGTTCTAACATAAAATTATAACTTGATGGCAACACATCTTGCAACTCGTTGTCATTTTGTGTCTCCACCTGCAACTGTTCGAAAATTAGTGTTATAACTTGATGTTAATGGCTGGTGGAGAGGCCGTGTAATTCTATTTTATGTGGCAGGAGGAGTTACGTTTCTCTTCTCGTTTTCGGTGGGAGGAGTTACGTTTCTCTAAACGCAACACAACCAACGAAACAACAACATAACAAATAAGAGAACTACTTTTCTGGCGTGCGCTGGTTAATACATTAGAAAACCACGCGCACTAAAAACTCTGAACGTACATAAATGCAACGGTGGGAAATGCAATTAAGCATAAAGGCATTTAATATGTTTTACTTTGGTTTTTCGATTGTAATGGCGTTTGTGATTGTTCCGTATATTGGTCTATTTTCAGCACTCTCGAATTGAAAATAGACCAATCTACGTAACAATCAAACATCATTACAATCGAAAAACCAAAGAAAAATATAATAAATCCGTAAACACGAAAAGTTAGTTCTGTAAATAGAATATAGATGAGAAATGTGAAAGAATCTCATCCGTCCGAAACTGATTGTTGTGATTCTTACACATTTTCCATCTATATGTCAAAATTCAAAGGCATTTATGCACATTCCTGCATCAAATATCAACATATTAGATTAAGAATTGTATTGTAAGTTAGTTTTTAAGTTAGTGGCTAAGAATGAACATTAAATAAAAAATAAATAAATAAATTATAATAAATAAATTGTGAAATTAATAAAAGTTTTAAACCCAAACTAAAAATTGTATTTTTATAATAAATTCTTTAGCAGACATAATTCATGCTGCGTGTTTGAAAAATGTAGTGTATGAATCGGCTAATTGGCTCGATTTTTTGTAGAAAAATAAACGACCGAAATAAAATGTGAAATAAATTGTGTCGATTTTATTTAAAAACTAATTATTTAAAATCTGCAAATCTTAATTTTAGGGAGTAATTTGTTTAATACATACATAGTAATATTATTTGCGCTTTTAGCGTGAACCAATTTCGTCTTTATTGGTTCGATTACAGCAAGTTGCATTTACGACAAGAATAAAAAAATATCACAGCCAATTTTATAATATAGCGATAAAATCACCATTAGCATATATTATAATATATACTAAGTATGTAATATAGTATATTACTTTATAATATATGAAAGCGGCTTAGGTCCCGTGCGAACAGTACGAACGGGATGTTCAAACATGTCGAGTATGGAAACTAGATTCAGTGTGCCTATGCGGTCAATTCGATAAGCAATGTCAAATTGACTGGTACTGGATTCTTATATTTCTGAATTTTACTGATTATCGATGCTTCTCTCTTTTTAAGGTTTCTCCATAGATGTAGGCAACCCTAATTCCATACAAGCACCTTAACATACTTATGCTCTGTATTACACATTCAATTCCGGCTGTGTCCTTGCATTTTTTTTTGTGAAAAGCTGCGAAAATATATGTATCAAATACTGAAAAGTTGTTTGCTTAGGATTTTTTGTGTATTAATTGGCTGTGTTATTGTAGTTCTGGCGCCCCCCCAGTTCTAGTAAATACCGATCGGGATGATCAATCCAATCCGCCGCAGTCAATTTAACCGTCCGTTGACGTTCCGCCTCTTTGACCTGCCATTTTTTTATATCCAGTTGAATGTCCCGCGATTGTTTGTCACCGCATCCCCAAACTTCTATCGATCGGAGTATATAAGGCACGCCTCGATATTCAAATTTTTCGAAATGTTCATCAACCGATATTAGTGGTTTGCGCGGATCTGAGCCAGCCCGTAGACCTTTCGGATAGCCCCGAATGACAGTGTTTAGATAAAGCATTTTAGTACCTTGTTCAATTAGGGAAAACCTGGAATAAAAGACAAAAAAAAATAATTGTATTAGTGTTTAAAGGAAATTTTGTTTTACTCAAAAGGAAAATTATTATTAAAAAATATTTCATATACTTTGGTGATACTTGTATTACAGAGCAATGATCACCTCCCGAGTACATAGTAGTCTCGCGCCATTCACCAGGTGAACTAATGCAAAATATATAGTCATCGTTCCCCCGAAGTAGCACTAGGGTTGGACCTTTATAACCGAGCACATGATGTAAAAATCGATTCGAACCAACACCATGCTCCATCGAATCGTACAGTAAAGTCCAATGTGAAGGCACAACTGATAATAGCTTAGATATAAAAACTTGTGATGCGAGCGCACTATTCGCTGTGACATGATTTTGGACTTGTTGTGGCCGTGAATAGAGAGGATGTAGTGCACCAGCTAACAACCAAGCTTCGGATAACGGAAGTAAAGGCGGATCAAACTCTTTATTATTTACTGAACTCGTAGTCTTTGATTTATTTGAAGTTGCAGCAGCTCCCTCGACAAATGGATTTGATTTCTCAAGTACCGGTGTAGCCAATTCCAATCCAATCTGTTGATCGTTCATCTCAATGCCACGATAAGCTGAAGTAATTGTAAATACGCAATACTTGTAAATAGATGGAACTAAACGTGGGCAATTCTGTTCTAACCAGCGGCATACAAATCCAGGACTAAGATAATCTTTTGAAAAAAAACATGATGAAATAACTGAATCAAGCGTGCGATCGATCATCGGGCAGGATTTAGCTCGTTCCCCACTTGCGACGCTTAGCGTTAAACTGAAGCAAGTTTTGAGCAACTGACGAAAACAATCCGGTGATATAACATCCATTTTCTCTGAATCACAGAACATTTTAATACAAGTTTCTAGTATTACGGTATCATCGAGTATTGATAAAAAGCGTTCGCATTGTTGACGAAATGCTGTGCCCCCTAAATATTTAGTTGTGGCTCTTGAACTGGTGTAGAAATATTTGTACAGTCGATTGCCGAGATCTGGATACTTTGGAAATACTTGCGACTAGAATATACGATAAAATTGAAAACACTTAAATTAGTAAACGTAAATTAGGTCATATGGCAACTGCTTACCACAAATATTTCGTCGACAATGCCATTAACATTAAATTTTTCTTGGCTCTTTTGTATCAGGATCTATAAGTAATGCAGTCCATTATTATACAAAATTACAAAGCAAACATACTGTTAAATACGTACTTTGGATAATTTATCGACTGGCATGAAATTGGAACCAACCCGATCATGGATATCGGCCCCAGATGGTGAACGTGTCATTTTCACTGTGGCTTGGCTAACATTGTCATCTGAATGTAAATCTTGCTTCGAACCACTTGGACGTGTGTTTGTATTAGCACTATGATTATTACCCATTATATGTAAATTATAAACTATAAAACGCTATTTAAGTAATCACAAAACACAAAATTTGTTATAGATTTATGTGACTGATCCATTCGCACAACATAATATACTTTAAAATAATTTGTCAGTGAATATCAAATGTCAAAAAGATATTCAAAAGTAAATTTTAACCTCCCAAGCAACCAAAATATGTGATCACCAGATGGTCCACCGAATTGCAATAGCCCAGCAGAAATTTTGTCAATATGCGACTTGACTAAAGGCACTGATACAAAAACCTACGTTTTAATTTACAAACGACCCTCTAAAGAAATTTGCGAGGCCTCGCCAAATTGAGTCAAAAGCGAGTCGCATGCGAATTAAGATTTTCATACGACACCAATACATGGAAAATTAGTATAGTATACGCGAGCATATTTATTATGGGTAACGTAGCCATTTTGTGTTATTATCATTAAATTGACGCATTTAGTGTGGAATAGTTGTGAAAAATTTGATTACCCAAGTATTTTTACTTTCAATTTTCTTGGCGATATTCGTACTTCTAAACTTAGTCTAGTATTTTTCTAAGTTTGAGTTGCAATTTATTAAAATAAAACGTATGAAACGTGTCGCGATTATTCGAAACTGAACGAAACTCAATAAAGGAGAATTGTATACATGTATGTGTGAACAGAAAAGACAAAAAACAAAATGGCGGGAGCGAGGTTGTGCATGAATGTAAAATGCTATATTTGAAAATGTTAGAAGAAAAAGATGGCGGCATCCAAATGTGAGAGCAAAATAAAAATTTAGGTTTAAAATGAATATTTTTATTTTATTAAATTTGCGGTATAAAAATATACATACATATATACATATTATATACGAATCTAAATTATATTTTAGTTAATTTTTTAATTATTTTTTATAATTACACAATTTGAAATTATTCTTTGATTGTAATATTAAAAGTTTAAATAATTTTCCAAATATGTACTATGATTATTGCACATCAAGTTTATTATTTTCGCATTTGTTTTCTACCTAAAAACTTAAAACTGAACTAGAAATTAATTAATTTATGAAAACAATATTTGAATAGATATAAAATATATTTTGATGTAATTTTATTTAAAATTAACGCACATCTTTTAATTTTTTTATCAAAATTTTATAAAATTACCAAACTCATGTCGTGAACATGAAAAATAAAAACAAACCATGTACATTACACGCTATACACATTCCTACGAAAGAAAAATTGCGGTAACACAGTATACAGTAGTAACAACACAGTATACATATACGCTACAAACACTATCATTATAATGTGAAGTTTAACTTTCGTTAATTTTGGATGAAAACGAAGGAAAATACTATGCTCAATTTTTACTTTCGTTTTGTTATACTTGGGTATTTATAAAAAATATTAAAAAATAATAATAAGTGTGCATATGTAATAAATATTAATAATAGTTAATATTGTAGTATTAATTAATAATGTTAATATAGTATTAATAATATAGCATAATACAAAATGATTTATAAAATATTAGAAATAAATATATACGAATTTATTGAAACCAAAGTTTTGAATTTTATTTTTCAGACATTATTTATGAAAGTATTGATTGAGAAACAAAAAGCTGCTCGCTAATGATTCACTTTAACGTCGCCTGCATTTCGTTCTTGATTCGCCTGTAACTCGCTTTTAATTCACCCGCACGTCGTAAATGACTCTAATTTGAAGAGAATACGAACTACCAATACATTTACATGAGCTCACTTTCATTTTAATTTCCATACGCCAGGTGAAACACTAACGACTCGCTTTTGACTCGCCAAGGCGAGTCATTTGCGAGGCCTTTCATATAAGAATGACCTCGCTTGTGACTCGCTTGCGATTCACCATGTTTAGAGGGGAGCGAAAGAAAAGACATATATTATTTAATCGCTATTGACCCAAGCTACACGAGATTTTAGTTTCTGGTTTCAAACTAAGTCGCAATAGATTTTTATTATTAATTTAAACCCTTATTTATTTATTAAAACAAATTTTTTTGTATTGTTTTTTTCTGTTCTCTCGAAAATAAAATTTAAACAAAATCTACATCTGAAAAATGGCCTTAAATTTTTTTATTTTCATTTCTATTTTTTCATTTCGGATTCACCGAAAAATTTAATGTCGCAGTTAAAATGGATTTTGTAGGTAAAAAGGGAAAGAAAGGAAGGTGAAGCCCTGTCTTATGAGACTACATGTAGCACGGCTGATAGACCATTTTCCTCCAAAAAATTTGACAGTTGAAGCTGTATGGCAAACCAGAACAAACTAAAATTTAGTTGTAATTTTTAAAGTTTATGACACAACTATTAAAGTTTAATATTTAAAACATAGCCACATACAATTGTACTGTTAAATTTTAATAGCATTATGAGAATTTATGAATAAAATAAAAAAATACAATTATATTTTAATGGTTTGCCATACACGTTCAACTGTCATAATGTTACTTAATAAACACATTTTCTTAAACACTTGTTTTTTATTTCGCAGAATTAATTCTGCGAAATAAAAAACAAGTGTTTCATAAAATGTGTTTATTAAGTACAAGTGTGTTTCGCCAAGTGCCTACGGCAAATAGCGTAAAAAGTGTCATAATGTTATTTTGACATTCGAGGAAAGTGGTCTATTGGCTGATGCCACACTAGGGTAACTGGTATCCGGTAACTTCTTCGTTTGTTTCCCCTTTACCACTAAATTCAAAAATTGTGGCGCAGATAAAACCGATTTTATTGGTAAAGGGGAAAGAAACGAAAAAGCTACCAGGGGTGGAATGTTGTAACACCACTTTTTTCGATACTATCGAAATTTACATCTCTTTCATCGTAAATTAAATTTATCATTTTTCCATTTTTCAATTACGTTGCGTCTGTTGCGATCTTTACCTATTCGAATAAAACATTATGTCGTTCTACTCTTATTGTATCATCTACTTAATATTTTAAGAGTGATACTTTATCGAAAAACAAAAAAAAAATAAATAAACAATTTTTTCTAGTAGTGTGCGATCGCAATATAGAAAGCAAAATTGGAAAATGAAACGACAAGCAATTTTAGTTTAGGAAAAAGAGGTATAATATACGATAAAATATCGAAAAAACTGATGTTACAACATCCCACCCCAGATAAAAGTTACCCTAGTGTGGATATGCACATTGGTTGGTGTGGTCTTTCTTTGGTACAAACAATTCCCATTTTGAATAGGAATTATTGTGCTAAAAAAAAACCACCAAAGATTTTATTAATTTATTTTTATTAGTTGGTAACAAATATACATTTTAAATTTGAAAACAACGCAAAAATGTAACTAAATATATTTAATTAAATAGTAATGTGCTATTTTTATAATTAAGCCATATTTACTTTATTTATTAAATAAAATAATTTTACTAATTTTTCAGTTTCTCTGTTAAGTTTCAATAATTTGTGATAAAGTAAAAATAGTGGTCTAGTGTATTTTGGTAAAAATTAATTTCGTTAATGGTATGGTATTACAGTCGTGTTGTAAACGCTATTTTACTACTATAAAATATGTACATTAATTTTGTTTAGTTTATTTCCTTTTTCCATTTATACTGTTTATATTGGAGGTTGAACCCAGGTTTAACCTGGGTTCAACCTCCAATATAAACACCAAAAGTTAACTTGGAGTTAACTCGACTCAATCCAAAAAATTTCTTAGGTCGAGTTAACTCTGGTTAATATAAACGCCCAGATTCGAGTCGAAAAACAACAACAAAAAATAATCAATAAATTTAAAAATAAAAATGGTGATTTTTCTTGTACGAGCGCGTCTGTGTTTAAATTCGGCAGCATATTTTTGTGTTTTTTCAATTTTTTTATATTTTTTTTAAATATTTTTCTATGTAACTAGTTCGAAAGAAAAAGTTAGAATGATTTTTTGAAGGAAAAAATTAGAATGATTTTGACATAACTCTCCAATATAAACACTAGAAGTTAACTTCAAGGTTAACCTGAAGATAACTACAAGTTGACTCAACCTAGGTTCAACCTCCAATATAAACAGTATAATTGTGATGTAAAAGCATTCCGTCCAGCGCACCCCAAAAGCATTTCGTCTATGTGTACATTTTCATATATGAAACATATCTCTTTTTCAAACAAACAAAATAAAAAAAATGGCCTAATTAAATTCCAAACCACACAAATATGTGAGTAAAAAACCATAGTATGGAATGGCGTTTTTGATAAAAAATTTCGACTGATTTGAAGTACAACCAACACAATTGTATGTATAGTTATAGTGTTTTTTTCCGGATGAAATAAATTTGAAAGTAATGCGCAAATGTGTAAGTTGGTTCAAAACACATACAAAAATAAATTTTTGACATGGTACTTTTGCAGTACTCGCACAATTGTGTTATAAAACACAAAAGGGATATAAATAGAGGTAAATCCTGTAGAGTTGAAGCTAAGATTTTTCCCATATAAAATTTGCTATTTCATTTGAGACACGTCAGGGCAGGATGGTTATATAAAAAATGCATATGGCGGCCTCAAATTTCAAAGAAAAATCCAACCAGACAACTTTTGTTTTTTTCGAAAAATGATGCGCTAAATTTTGTGTTTTTTAAAAAATCGTGATATTATTAATTAAATTAAATAAAATATTATAAAACAGATAGTGATTTGTGTATTTGTGCATCATTTGTTATTAAACATTCAAAACTTTGAACATTGAGACATTGAAATGAAGTGTATTGTGAAATGTTGCCAAAATGCGCATCGAAAAATGCGAAAAAAAATCTTACCATCTATAAGTGTTTATATAAAATAAAATGAAAATTATGTTAAAAGGAAAGTGATTTGTGATAAAATTATCCATATTTTAATTTAGAAATCAGAAAAAAATAATTAAAAAATTTTGGTTGTTGTTGGACTTTTTCTTTTTGTAAAAAGATGTTACATTACAGTGTCGCATTTTTCTTATTGCTACGTACATATTCTACGTGTTTTTCTTAACATAATTACTTTTTATTTTGGAATACTATAAATAAGTACAATTTTTTACCGAAAATAAAAAAAAATAAATCCGTACTATTTTGGAATAAAAATAATTGTGAATTTGTGTAGTTTTTAATTTCGATCTTCAATTTCTTATTTTTTTATTAAATTTTTATTCCTGACTGGTTGAGGCTTAAATTTGCCCTATGAGAATTGCAGTACAAAATATTTTTAATGAAAGTCTCCAAAAATTTGATGCGTGTGAAGTTCTTCACAAATTCACACTTTTATCATTGTATTAGTGTAACACTGTTAAATTAAAATCTAATTAGAAAACATGACTGTTCCTATACGAAAATTAGTACTAAAACCAATTACGTCAGTGTGTACTAAAATTTTATCCAATTGATTGTAAATATAGAAATAAAAAAAATTATAGTGATTCAGTGAAATCTAACAAAATCAACTATACTAAATTTATGTCTATTGTTTCATCCCTTTATTGAACAATTTAAAATCATATTTTGATTGATCAAATAATATTTATCCATTAAATAAAGGTTAAATAAAGGATACTTTATAGCTTTTATTCTAGTCGAAAATTTTCATAATATGATCTTAACTATTGTTGTCTTAAAAATAGGACTAGGAAAAATTATTAAGAGTTTATTCCTAATGAATCACTAAAAAATAGAAAAAATATGAATCATTAAAAAAAGAATTCTGGCTCGAGGAATTTAATAAGTTGTTAAACCCTGGCCCTAAAATCTCTGGTAAGGAGTGTTAATGGCCATTTTCACTTCCAAGACTAATTTGAGTTTCTTCAAAAAAAAATCGTGGACACTTTGGGACCCTGGTTGGGGGATCACTTATAGCCTCATCGAATAAGCAATTTAATTATCTATTAGACGCACTATCGGAACCTGAATCAACATCTCTGGAAAGGAGTGTTAATGGCCATTTTAACTTCCAAGACTAATTTGAGTTTCTTGGAAAAAAAAATCGTAGACACTTTGGGACCCTGGTTGGGGGATCATATACAGGCTCATTGAATGAGGAATTTAATTATCTATTAGACGCACTATCGGAATCTGAATCAACATCTCTGGTAAGGAGTGTTAATGGCCATTTTCACTTCCAAGACTATTTTGAGTTTCTTCGAAAAAAAATCGTGGACACTTTGGGACCCTGGTTGGGGAATCATATATATGCTCATCGAATGAGGAATTTAATTATCTATTAGACGCACTATCGTAACCTGAATCAACATCTCTGGTAAGGAGTGTTAATGGCCATTTTAACTTCCAAGACTAATTTGAGTTTCTTCGAAAAAAAAATCGTAGACACTTTGGGACCCTGGTTGGGGGATCATATATAAGCTCATCGAATGAGGAATTTAATTATCTATTAGACGCACTATCGGAACCTGAATCAACATCTCTGGTAAGGAGTGTTAATGGCCATTTTCACTTCCAAAACAAATTTGAGTTTCTTCGAAAAAAATTTGTGGACACTTTGGGACCCTGGTTGGGGGATCATATATAGGCTCATTGAATGAGGAATTTAATTATCTATTAGACGCACTATCGGAACCTGAATCAACATCTCTGGTAAGGAGTGTTAATGGCCATTTTCACTTCCAAGACTATTTTGAGTTTCTTCGAAAAAAAATCGTGGACACTTTGGGACCCTGGTTGGGGGATCATATATAAGCTCATCGAATGAGGAATTTAATTATCTATTAGACGCACTATCGGAACCTGAATCAACATCTCTAGTATGGAGTTTATTGGCCATTTTCACTTCTAAGACTAATTTGAGTTTCTTCAAAAAAAAAATCGTGGACACTTTAGAACCCTGGTTGGGGGATCATATATAGGCTCATCGAATGAGGAATTTAATTATCTATTAGACGCACTATCGGAACCTGAATCAACATCTCTGGTAAGGAGTGTTAATGGCCATTTTCACTTCCAAGACTATTTTGAGTTTCTTCGAAAAAAAATCGTGGACACTTTGGGACCCTGGTTGGGGGATCATATATATGCTCATCGAATGAGGAATTTAATTATCTATTAGACGCACTATCGGAACCTGAATCAACATCTCTGGTAAGGAGTGTTAATGGCCATTTTCACTTCCAAGACTAATTTGAGTTTCTTCAAAAAAAAAATCGTAGACACTTTAGAACCCTGGTTGGGGGATCATATATAGGCTCATCGAATGAGGAATTTAATTATCTATTAGACGCACTATCAGAACCTGAATCAACATCTCTGGTAAGGAGTGTTAATGGCCATTTTCACTTCCAAGACTATTTTGAGTTTCTTCGAAAAAAAATCGTGGACACTTTGGGACCCTGGTTGGGGGATCATATATAGCCTCATCGAATGAGGAATTTAATTATCTATTAGACGCACTATCGGAACCTGAATCAACATCTCTGGTAAGGAGTGTTAATGGCCATTTTCACTTCCAAGACTATTTTGAGTTTCTTCGAAAAAAAATCGTGGACACTTTAGGACCCTGGTTGGGGAATCATATATATGCTCATCGAATGAGGAATTTAATTATCTATTAGACGCACTATCGTAACCTGAATCAACATCTCTGGTAAGGAGTGTTAATGGCCATTTTAACTTCCAAGACTAATTTGAGTTTCTTCGAAAAAAAAATCGTAGACACTTTGGGACCCTGGTTGGGGGATCATATATAAGCTCATCGAATGAGGAATTTAATTATCTATTAGACGCACTATCGGAACCTGAATCAACATCTCTGGTAAGGAGTGTTAATGGCCATTTTCACTTCCAAAACAAATTTGAGTTTCTTCGAAAAAAATTTGTGGACACTTTGGGACCCTGGTTGGGGGATCATATATAGGCTCATCGAATGAGGAATTTAATTATCTATTAGACGCACTATCGGAACCTGAATCAACATCTCTGGTAAGGAGTGTTAATGGCCATTTTCACTTCCAAGACTATTATAGTTATAGTTGGCGTGTTCAGTAAGACCAAAATGATAAAAATTATCATGATATTTTTTGTGACCCTAACTTCACTCCGTATAATTTTATGTCAAACCCGAGTGAACAACCAAATCGAAAAAATAATTATAAATTGATTCTGTACGTCAAAACACTGTTGACGCTGTCATAACAACAATTTACTATTTACTAATGCCTAAGTATTTCACAATAGTTTAATACTTCAAATCTTAACGCTAATAAAACAAACCCGGGGAGTATACATCATAGTAATTCACTCATTTAAACATTCATTCGATTATAATTTACGACAGAGATTTGCAGATAAGATAACTGATTGCTCTAAAAACTTTCACAAATTGTTTTTAGATGGCATGTGTAAAAGAAATCACATTCTCGCCCAATTCGTGACTACACGAATAATCTTAACCACACAACGTCGCATCTAATAAATCATTCAAGGCGGCCGCATGAAATGTCTCTCGACTCTCGAGCCAAGCCAAGAAAGTTAAAACTTAAAAATGTGTGATCTCAAAAAAGCAGTACACAACATTTGCAATACAACAACAATCATTTACAACAACAATTTGCATTATATCACTCATTTTTAGCTTTGTTGCCTCAGCTCGAGAGTCGAGACACATTTCATGCGGCCGCCATCAGAGGAAATGAAATGGACATTGAAGATTGAACAAAAACACAGATAAGAAATTACCCACACAAGTCATACACAAACAATATTTGTTGTTGAGTTTATTAAAGACCCTGATTTCAACTACATTGTTCTTAATGTATTATTGTTTAATACAAAAATATAACATTAAAGTTGAACCAAATGTTGTTCCTGTCAACATTAGAAATAAAATGTACATAAATTTTGACAGCCAGAATCGAAAATTTTTTTGGTTTTTTTTGTGATAAATGAGTGCGTTTTATGGCAAAAACTGATAAAAAATATCATGATAATTTTTATCATTTTGGTCGGACTGAACACTAGGAGTGTTATTTTTCGGACGAATACCATTTAAGAGGCATGCACAAATGTGTATGTTGGTCCAAAATAAATACAAAACTAAATTTTTGACATGATTTCACACAATTGTGATGGCAGGCGGGAAAAGGGATATGTAAATACGTTTGGAAAATATTTGAAATTTTTGTAACATTTGGCGTTTGTATTCAATTTACATATATCACGTTTGTACCAATAGAATAAAAGTATCTAAAAAGTGTCAATTTATATGGTATAAAAAGTGCAAAGCAAACTAAACTAACATGTTATGTTATTGCCGCTATATAAATGGTCATGACGAGACGACAATAACAAAGAATATCGTTGAGTTAGTGTTAGTTACAGGGAACCGCGATTATACTTATCCATAGTAAAAAAAAAAATCGATTACATGGGATTTTTTTCCAGGCAAGCTTAATTAATTATTAAGCGTAATAAATATTTTCGGTGATACACATTTAAGGAATAATAATCTTTTCGTTTGATTTTTCAATGAATAATCATAATTTAACCAAGTACATTTTCAGCCTATTTTTAAACCAAATAAGTGCGTCTAATAGATAATTAAATTCCTCATCTGATGAGCCTACACGATCTCCCAACCAGGGTCCCAAAGTGTCCACGATTTGTTTTTTTGAAGAAACTCAAATTAGTCTTGGAAGTGAAAATGGCCATTACCACTCCTTACCAGAGATGTTGATTCAGGTTCTGATAGTGCGTCTAATAGATAATTAAATTCCTCATTCGATGAGCCTATATATGATCCCCCAAGCAGGGTCCCAAAGTGTCCACGATTTGTTTTTTGAAGAAACTCAAATTAGTCTTGGAAGTGAAAATGGCCATTACCACTCCTTACCAGAGATGTTGATTCAGGTTCTGATAGTGCGTCTAATAGATAATTAAATTCCTCATTCGATGAGCCTATATATGATCCCCCAAGCATGGTCCCAAAGTGTCCACAAATTTTTTTCGAAGAAACTCAAATTTGTTTTGGAAGTGAAAATGGCCATTAACACTCCTTACCAGAGATGTTGATTCAGGTTCCGATAGTGCGTCTAATAGATAATTAAATTCCTCATTCGATGAGCTTATATATGATCCCCCAACCAGGGTCCCAAAGAGTCTACGATTTTTTTTGAAGAAACTCAAATTATTCTTGGAAGTGAAAATGGCCATTAACACTCCTTACCAGAGATGTTGATTCAGATTCCGATAGTGCGTCTAATAGATAATTAAATTCCTCATTCGATGAGCCTGTATATGATCCCCCAACCAGGGTCCCAAAGTGTCTACGATTTTTTTTTCGAAGAAACTCAAATTAGTCTTGGAAGTGAAAATGGCCATTACCACTCCTTACCAGAGATGTTGATTCAGGTTCCGATAGTGCGTCTAATAGATAATTAAATTTCTCATTCGATGAGCATATATATGATCCCCCAACCAGGGTCCCAAAGTGTCCACGATTTTTTTGTTGAAGAAACTCAAATTATTCTTGGAAGTGAAAATGGCCATTAACACTCCTTACCAGAGATGTTGATTCAGATTCCGATAGTGCGTCTAATAGATAATTAAATTCCTCATTCGATGAGCCTGTATATGATCCCCCAACCAGGGTCCCAAAGTGTCTACGATTTTTTTTTCGAAGAAACTCAAATTAGTCTTGGAAGTTAAAATGGCCATTAACACTCCTTACCAGAGATGTTGATTCAGGTTCCGATAGTGCGTCTAATAGATAATTAAATTCCTCATTCGATGAGCTTATATATGATCCCCCAAGCATGGTCCCAAAGAGTCTACGATTTTTTTTGAAGAAACTCAAATTATTCTTGGAAGTGAAAATGGCCATTAACACTCCTTACCAGAGATGTTGATTCGGATTCCGATAGTGTGTCTAATAGATAATTAAATTCCTCATTCGATGAGCCTGTATATGATCCCCCAACCAGGGTCCCAAAGTGTCTACGATTTTTTCTTTCGAAGAAACTCAAATTAGTCTTGGAAGTTAAAATGGCCATTAACACTCCTTACCAGATATGTTGATTCAGGTTCAGATAGTGCGTCTAATAGATAATTAAATTCCTCACCCGATGAGGCTATATATAGCCCCCTAACCGGAGTTTCAAAGTGTTCACGAATTTTTTTTTCGAAGAAAATCAAATTTGTTGCTTACAATTTTACTATTACCACCAATATATAAAATTAAAATCAAATTTGAAATCTAATTAGAGTTAATGGTTTTAGTACTTAGCAAAGTACTCGGCTTTTAAGGTTTGTGTCGTTGGTTTATATACTAATATTTTAGTACCAGACAATTTACACATATACATATTTTCACATATAAAAAATAAATTCATATTATGTTAAATTAAAATATTCACAATATCGAACACTACCAAATTCTAAGTAAATTTATATTTAAATTTTACTTAAAAATCCCTAGTTAATTTTAATGACATTTCCTGAAAAAATAATTCATTTCATAACAGTGTACACATGCACTAATACATTAATAAATCAATTAGAATTCAATTGGATTTTACGAATTCCAATATGATTCGTATACGTATACGTGTGAAATAAAGTGTGAAAAACTTCACACGCATAAAATTTGTTATTTTATCAAAAACCCAAATGCGAATTTGTCGCAGGTTAGACAAATCAGGTATAGTTTTGTACTACTTTACGTAATCTAAAATGGAGAAACGATCGTGATTTTTTCGAAAATATGCATAAATAGGCATTTACTTGCGACCAACATTTTTCTTCTGCAAAATGAAAGAAATATAACATTGACTTTTTGCACATGAGAAACAAGAAAAGCAGTATATTTCTTTTCCGGCCTGTATAGGAACCATGAGCAGATTTTAGTGAAAAAAAAATATTCGATATAATTTCCTGTAGTTCTTAAAAAAACGCACGTGCAATTTTTAATATTTTATTTATTGAAGCAAGCGTGTGTGCAACTTTTGTTCATTTTACAACATACAGCCCCAAGTATTTGAGTGGTGAGTTAACACGTTCGCGCAAATCACTGCTATAGCGGTCATACAACTTTTTCGTTTTTAGCACTGCGAAAATAACATTAATTTTTTATGGAATAACGACATATTTTTCATTTCTCACAATATGTTCCTCTCCGCGACGAAATATCATTGCAATTACAAAAGTTATCTAGTATGTTCCTGAATAGCACACACATTTAGAAAGTGTGCGTCAATGTGTTAAGAAAAAAATATTTTACCTACACATATTATTTTATTTTTTTTTTCAATGCGATGTCAAATAAATGTTTTGTTTTCACAGAAACACAGAATTAGAAATTATTTTAAAAATATATTTAAATAATTATATAAATTTAATTTTATTTAAAGAATATTTATTTTCATTCACAAATTTTAAATGATAAATGGAAATGATATCTAGAAATGTCATATCCAAAACAATTAATACTGGGTTTACACCAGAGCTACTTTAATAGTATAATACTTTTTTGCTAATAAAGTATAATACCCGGCCAGTTTACATCGCAAGCGGTGTAAACCCATACTATAATACTATATTATTTTTTTTGTCGGTAAATATATTTTTTTTTGGTTAATATCACAAATGGAAATGTATAGCCAAACAAAAAATGTCTTTATCGGCCACTTGAAAAAAATAATAAACAAAATTAAAGTATTATAACATTAAATTAGAGTTTAAACCACGACTATAATGTCAATATTTTTTTGATAGCTATTATACTTTAATAGCAAAATAGTACGTGATAAACTATTAAAGTATTTTAGTTTGAGTTTACACCAACATACTTTTTTGCTACATACTTTTATTCTACTGGTGTAAACGGGGTATAAATGGCGAACATAAAAAAAATTTTAACTACACAAATTTTTTTTTTCAATGCGATGTCGAATACATGTTTTGTTTTCGGAGAAACATATTAGAAATTACATTTAAACTAAAATTAAATAAATTCAATTTTATTTAGAGCATATTTTATTATAAATTTATTTTTTTATTTAAAGCATAGAAATGTCATCCAAAAAATTTAAATGGCGCACATTCGTACTAACACAAACACACGTACCACACTATATACTTGCGGTAATTTTGTCAACTTGTCGAATTTTGGAAAAAATTTGACACCAAGGTTTGTTTGGGTAACTAGTCAGGAATAAAACTTAAAAACAAAAATAAGAACTTTATTCTAGCCATCCAAAACTTATAATTCTTAAGTAATAACAAAATTAGCGCAATGTCTATTTATATTTGTTATGAATAAAACATGATTAGATTTTTATGTATTTTGATTAATTTATTAACACAAACATTTAATAATAGAAAAGCCACGACTAATATTTAATTTTAACCAACGTGCACAATTCAATCTAAGTTTTAGGTTAGGTTTCATAAATTCAACAATTTTATCATAAATAAGTGAAAGAAGTACGTAAAACTATTCAAATAACTTTATATATTAATTTAGTTTATTTTATGTTTTTTAACAAATAATAAAAATATTTATTTTCTTTTAAGTGATAATCGACTTTTTATTAGAAGTACTAGTTTCGAGCTCATACGCCCTTTGTCAACTTATAAAATATTTTATAAGTTGACAAAGGGCGTATGAGCTCGAAACTAGTACTTCTAATAAAAAGTCGATTATCACTTAAAAGAAAATAAATATTTTTATTATTTGTTAAAAAACATAAAATAAACTCAGTGATAAAAGTGCACAAATATGGATATTCTCCAAAATAATATTAATTTAGTACTTAATTATACAATAAAATAATTTCCGCCTCTTTATTTAATAAAAATCGGATTTTTCGACACAATTTTTTAAGTTTTTCTTATTTTTGGGCGAGAAATAACGCGCACTATTTTTTTATTAAGTGACAGTTGGGTTTCTTACATGAAAATTAAGTTTGACTGGTTAATAACATTGAAATGTCATTTCCCAAGTATAACAAAACGAAAGTAAAAATTGAGCACAGTATTTTCCTTCGTTTTCATCCAAAATTAACGAAAGTTAAACTTCACATTATAATGATAGTGTTTGTAGCGTATACGTTTGTAGCGTTTGTAGCGTATAATGATAGTGTTTGTAGCGTATGCGGATACATTTGTCAACTTTGATATTAATTTAATTGAAGATAGGGAGGCTGTAAAACAATTGGTAATGTAAAGATTCATTCGAGATAATTTGGTACAATCTATTATATTTTGTTTTCCTATTTTATATTTAGAAATCATTATTTATGAAGCAAGATGGCCACGAACTAAAAAAGTGCATTAGGGCAAACTTTACAGAGCTGTTCACCAAAGAGCTTAGCTGCAAGTTTACGTTTAACGGTCAATAAAGATAATGTGAGGTATGGTTTACGTTACTCAGTGTTAAATTTAATAATTATAATATTATTTTCAACATTTTAGATTGTACTATGGAAAAATTTAAGAACTCTATCGAAACCGATTTAATATCCACAAATTACTTTTATTATATAAAAGACAAACAAGGAAAATTATTTTAAAAAGAAATCTAGTGTAAATATTAGAAATTAAAAAACTGAATTATTTAATCGAAATGTATATATATATATATATATATATATATATATATATATATATATATATATATATATATATATATATATATATATATATATATATATATATATATATATATATATATATATATATATATATATATATATATATATATATATATATATATATATGTATGTCCAAAGTAATCAATAATGAATTAAAATAATGAATTTAATAAATCATTTTATATTACAAAAACAAAAATATTTCTTTAAAAACATTTCATTTTACAACCAAAATTTGAAATTGCCGTTTTAACAAACACAAGCACAATTGTTCCCGCCAAATATTTCTCAATACGCATACACATGCAATAAAATGTTTATAATGAGTTTCGTCCAGTTTCGAATTTTCGCGACACGCTTCATACGTTTTATTTTAATAAATTGCAACTCAAACTTAGAAAAATACAATACTAGACTAAGTTTAGTACTTAAGTACGACTATCGCCAGAAAAATTGAAAGTAAAAATACTTGGGTTATCGCATTCTTATTTTTTTATTAAGTTAAGTTTTTATTCCTGACTGGTTCCAATTTAAGTCGTCTTTAAATTGTCTTGCAAGACACGTCTGTTGGGTTTGAAGGGTTTTGTGTTCTGAAAATTTATTCGACTCGGGTTACACTATACAAAATTCTACGGTAATTCACTGCACTGCCATTTGTAAATTTTGTTATTTCACTTACTACCCGGCAAACGAAGAAGCACTTCTGGATGTGATGAAAAAGTAATGGAAAAAAACACTTCTTTTCTTGTGAAAATAGGGCGACGGGGTAATTTTCATGGCTTTTTCAAAAACCACTATAGATTTGTACCTTTCCTTCTCATTATCTAAAAAGATATGTTATCTCTTTCTTACTGCAGATCATTCCACATATATAAAGTACTTTAAAAGCAGTGAAAATCCCGAGAGCCGGAAATCACTTATCGCGAAAACTCTCCAGAGACGGATAAAAAATCTAATAATATCCCCGTCAAATTAATTTCGATGTTATTTTAACCTTTAAGGTAAATTCGCTGCCTAGTACAAATTTTTATTTTTGAAACCCTAAGAAGCGCAAATTGCATAATTTAAGGGGCAATTAGCAACTTGGACATACAAATATCAAATGTCAAAAATACATTTTGACTAACGATAAAATCTTAATTATGGACATATTCGTCCATAGTTACACATAAATATTGCTATAAATTATACTTAATATGTATATGTACATATTATGTAATCGTACCTATTAATTATGTGGTAATTTTAATTATTTTTAGAATAAAGTGCGAACATTGTAAAAAGACGAGAGACGCAAATATTTATATTAAATGTGATAAAATACCAATAAATGAATTTTTTGAAATAAAGTTTGTGGGCATTTTTCTTTTGAAAAACATAAAATATCTTTAAAAAAAAAAAAGTTGCGAAACACGGAAAACTCCTGAAAGCCGGAAAAAACATTGGTCCCGTCAGATACCGGCTTAGAGGATTTTCACTGTACTTCATTGAGCCTCGCCACACTTTAATTCTTTCGTCGTGAATAAATGATTTCAAAAAACCAATCGGTGTTCACATTTGATTTCTTTGCGCGTTTATTTTTTATGTACATATGTGCGTAAAATTATGTTCTTTGATTTATTCGTATTGTAAAAAAATGTTAATTATTTGCTGCGAAAACTGCTTCCTTGGTTGAAAAAATATATTTTTTGCACTCGAAGTGCAAATTAAACTCAAATTAACCCAAAAACGACAAATAAACAAGGTGTCCTTGAAAAATTTATTTTTGTTGTGCGAGAATCAGTTGAATCAAAAAAAAATTTTGCTGAAAAGAGAATCAAGAATTTCCCCGCCAAAAAATTAGTTTATCGGCGAAGGGGAAGGGAACGAGGAAAGAATCACGACCAAAGATTCAAAGTGTGGAACCACGGATTGGAACTATGTACTTTTGAAGTAGTTTTTCATCAGCGGCTCAAAAGTACTTCTCTTTCGGTTATTTTATAAAAGTAGATTATCGCCGGTTAATCAATTAAAGCGCACTGCTCTTTTAAAAAAAAAAGTTTGCTTAATATATACATATACGTAATTACTAAACATTAAAAAATATAATATTTATTTATACCACGTTTACACCATAGCTACTTTAATAGTATAATAGTATTTTACTAATAAAGTATTTTTCTCCTTCAGTTTACACCATAGTGGTGTGAACACATATTAGAATAGTTTATTAGTTATATATTTCACTAATAGCAAGTTCATTCGAAATGTCAAGCAAAAAAAACTTACTCGGGTTTAGCTGTCAGGGTAAAAAAACTTACACAGGTTGAGCTGTCAGGGTAACATTTTGACATAACACGTTCATTTACAAAAAAAAAACTTACCCGGAAAAGTTACCCGGGTTAACTTTCAAAAATCGAGATTTTTTGTCAGATTTCTTACGCATACATATACGTATTTTGTATACGTATATACAAAAGTAAACGTCAAAACATAAACATCAAAACAAAGACACCGCGCCATTTGTACTTCAATTTCGAATAAATTTTAATTTTTCATAGATGTATTAAAATTGTAAGAACAATTTATAATTTTGTGCGACGTATTTTCAAAATATCTTGTGTGCTAAAATGTTGTGTAATTGCGGATTTATTATATTGAATAAAATTCGGAAATGGGACAGCTGATGCGATCACTTACCAATTCAAGCGATTCTGTGCCACATCGCTAATATTACAGTAAAACAGGATACTCATAAACGTAAATTAGATGTGCTTGAAAACTTAATTTTAAATAAGCGTTTGACGGCTGTAGTCATGTTAGTAGATCGTTTGTTTAAATCACTCAATTATCTCCATTTAACTTTTGAATGAATATTACAGCAATAATTTAAGCGATTTGGACGCACTACTAATGGATTCGAAAGGTGCAGATATTTTCGACCAGCTGGTACAAATGAATTTAGCTAGCCACCGTAAAATGATCACACCGATGCACGGCGCCAAGTGTAATCCCTTACCACAATAAGCTGAAGAGTGAAGGGTAGAGTAATAAATAATTGGATTGGCTAGATCGGACAAGACAGAATTAAATCAATTTTTTTTCCACTTTTGTCTTTTTTTTATGAAAAATGAAATACATATTTTATTTTATAATAATTTATTTTATAATAATTTTGTAATTTTATGCCCATTTCCACCGTTTCTATTAAATCGCGAGTCAAAGTCCCAGGCGAGGGGTACGATTCGTTAGAATAATGCTGTTGTTAGAATTTGAAGCCTATTGTACAAACAAATCACGTGCGTATCCACTTTCAATATCGGGAGTAGAAGCTAACATGACCTTTGGGCTCGGGACTTTACGTAAATCCACCAAATTGTGACACAACTGCAAATGCCGAAATTGAAACGGATTGTTACGGGCACTTTCAAAACTTTTCATCAATTTATCACTCATTCATACATTCGATTTGTTATTTAGCAAACTCAACATTCCTTTTTTGTGCGAAATTATATAATTTTTTATATTATTAATTAAAAATTATTGATATTGAGTTATAAATGAATTATTAAAATTGAAATACGGAAGACACTATTGAAAATTTTAATATTATGTTATGTACTTTGCTTTGCTGACATTTTTAAAAATACACAATTTTTTGTCTTTCTTTTCACCAATACTACTACAAAAGTCGGGTAATATTTTTCGTGTTCATTTACATAAAAACCGGGTAACTTTTTGTTGTAGTTCCGAATGAACTTGCTATAATATTTCACAAAACAGTTAAAATTTATCACAATAAACAAAAAAAATCTGAAAATTGACTAAAATGATAATTTGTATCTAATAGCAAGTTCATTCGAAATGTCAGGCAAAAAAAACTTACCCGGGTTTAGCTGTCAGGGTAAAAACACTTACACGGGTTGGCTGTCAGGGTAAAATTTTGACATAATACGTTCATTTACAAAAAAAATCTTACCCGGAAAAGTTAGCGCCCCTGGTACCATCCCGCATCTCTGCAGGATGGGGGGGGGGGGATCCCGGATTTTGTCTCAGGATCCGCAGAAAAATGGAGTTTAGTGCATTATACACTATCCTCCATTTCTCTGACGTGATGCTCCCATCTTCCTGACCTCTGTCAATGACGGCTAGCACCAACACGTGCTCCCTTAGGATCTCACTGAATAGCTTCAGTTTTTGATTCCTAGGAGCGACCCGACGTCGTGTCTGCTTGCACTTTTGCCCGTTTACTGCCGCCCGCTTCAAGCTCCTCCTGGGACCTCTGTCTTTCAGACACAAGGACGCTCTCCGAGCTATCGCAGCCGACATTTTTCTTAGCCCATGCTACATATTCCTTCTGCTCTACTGTAAGCTGCCCTTCAGGGGTCGCAGCCAGTTTCTCCAGAATTCTATATGCCGACCGTCTCTCCCTGTACCGTCGCTTCGCTGGGGGGATCTTTCTCAATCCCGCGCTCTTCTCTTTGGCGGTTCCGCTTCCACCTAGCTTTGATGCCAAGGTGTCGCTTAACTTTGCCTGATTTATAATTACTTGTTTATTATTATTTTCTAAAACACTATTCATTTTACTTTTAATGATTTCGAAATCCTCATGTTCAGGGTTTCCTGCTACCCATTTCCATGTACTGCCAATGAAGTCTAATGTTCGTTTGATTTTATGAACCTTAAGATTGTCTATTAGTCTGTATTTCTGTAAGTTCGTGTCTTAAGTAAGGATGAAGTGGGTGTTCTGTAATCTGTTCAAGCAAGATTTCTCGCATCCTAGTTATGAAGTTTTGATGTTGTTCTAATTCGATGACATGTATCATTTTAAAATTCCCTTGTTGTATCTTGGCACTGCCGGTACTAATAGAAACTATCTGTGAGTTGGTATAGTCAAGTATTTGAATTCCCGCTATTGTATTCCCTATGACACATCTGTAACAAAGTGTAATTAAGATTTGATGTTACTTTTGTGTACAATCCTGCCTGATTTCGTTAGAACCGTGGTGTTTCTGTTCTCTTTCACTATTTCTGGTTTGTATCTAGCTGTCAGTTTCGAGCCTAGTCTTTTATTTTGGTTTACATAGATTATTTGACCTGGTTGGTAGGTCCGAATAGATTTGCGTTTCTTGTTATGATGTAATATGTCTTTGTTCTGTTTTGTCCTTAGTTTCTCGATGTTATTGAAGCGTAATTATTCGAGCTGTTCCGGGTCTGCGTTCGGAATTCTACCGTAGTATAATCCCACAGGCTTTTTCCCAATAGTGGAATGTATGGAATGATTGTACTCATTTACGGCTCTTTCCAGTAATTCCTCGAACGTTCTCTCGACTTCTTCAGTTTTTAGACACCTCATTATTTCAGTAAGAGTTGAATGGAATCTTTCGATTTGTCCATTGTCTTCACTTTTGTATGGGATTGTTCTGAAAACTTTAATGTTTAAGCTATCCTCCATCATTGACAATATTGTACTGGAATTTAGAGACTTCTCGTTATCAATTACAACAACCTCTGTCACACTGATGAAGAAAATTATATCCCTCAGTGGTTGTTTGATGTCTTCTATTGCTTTCGATTTTATTATTTTACAAAAAGCGAGTTTTGTTAATTTATTTATAGCAGTTAGGATCAGTTTACTTTGGGTTGAATAGATGTAAATGTGAAGCGTATGCCCTGGATAATTAGGTGGAGGTGTAGGTGTCAAAATTTGGTTATTGGGATGTCTATCGTATTTATTCTCTTGACATACTCTGCACTGTCTCACTAATATTTTGAGTTTTCTACTCATTCTAGAAAAGTAAAACTGCTCGATAATTTGATCCCTATTCTTTTGAGGGTTCCTATGTGCACGCCTATGAACAGACAGTATTTTCTCATCCTGCTGAGTTTCGTCCGTAATGTTCTGTACTAATCTTCGAGTAAATCTAATTTTGTAATTTCTAAAATGTAGAAGATATATTGTCTGAATTCGTCCCATTATCGTTTCGGTAGTTTTCAGTCGGTTAATCGTGTTTGGATTTAAATACCTTTTGAAAAAGTTTATAATGTCACTATCGGAGAAGTCAGGTTGTGTGATAATATGTCTGGAATATTGCGGGAATGGATTCACTATCTGACTGATAAGAGGTTTCTTCGTTCAAGATCAGTTGATTTCGGAACGCATTAATCGGGGTTTTGACGGTTAGTATTAAATCATGTGACGAAGTGTCATCACTATGCTGTGTGGATGACATTGCGTTTACGTTAGAAGTAAGAGGTGTTCTAGATAGGGCATCGGTCACTACGTTTGTTCTTCCCGACTTGTATTTGAGCTCGTAGTGGTATTCCTCTAAGATGGCTTTCCATCTTTTCATTTTGGTGTTGTTGTTTTTATTACTCATAGCATATGATAATGGTTGATGATCAGTGTGGATAACCACCTTCCTTGACCCATAAATGAAATTCCTCAATGAAGTGAGAGCCCAGATGATTGCAAGCATCTCCTTTTCATTGGCTGCATAATTTTCCTCAGTTTTATCAAATGATCTCGAGAGGAAAGTAATGGGTTTCCCTCTTGGGATAGAACCGCTCCGATTGCAAAGTTAGAAGCATCTGTCGTGAGCTCGAATGCTTTCTGGAAATCAGGAAATGTCGGGAGGACCTCATTGGAAACTAGCGAATTCTTTATTTTGTTGAATGCCGTTATCTCATTGTCTTGGAAAATTACCTTTCTGGTTTTGGAGAGGTTTTTGGACACGTGTCCAGTCAGGGGCTTTGCTAACTTAGCATAATCTTCATTGAACCGTCTGTAAAATCCAGCCATTCCAAGGAATGATCTGAGCTCTCTTATAGTGTTCGGTATAGGGAAGTTGATTATTGCTTGAACTTTTTTGGGATTTGCTTTTATGCCTTCTTGAGAAATTATGAAACCGAGAAATTCAACTTGATGTTGCATAAATTCGCATTTAACGAGTTGTATTTTCATATTTGCTTCCTCCAGAGTTTTGGATATGATATTCATATTTTCGAAGTGTTCTTTTTGAGTCTTCCCGAATATTATTATATCATCGATATATACGTAACAACACTTTCCTATATGATTTCTCAATATGTCGTCTAGGACACGCTGAAAGATAGAGCGGGCGTTTCTAAGTCCAAACGGGATTCGGATAAACTCGTACTTCCCGATATCAGATTCATTTACCGGTATCTGATGAAAGCCACTCTTTAGATCGATGATGGTGAAGAATTTGTTCTTTCCCAGATTCGTCAGAATGTCATTAATCTCGGGAATGGGGTATCTATCGGCTATTGTAACGGAGTTTAGTTTCCGATAATCAATTACTAATCTATACTTTTTTTTCCCTAGATGCGTCCTCCTTCTTTGGGACAACCCAAACGGGGGAATTATAAGGGGACTTTGACGGTCTGGTGATGCCGTCAACGAGCTGCTTTTGGATCTGCTTCTCGACCTCCTTCTTTAGATATATAGGGTACGGATACGGTCGAGAACAAACCGGATCCGCGTTGAAGGTACGAATTTCGCCTCGCACCGTTGTCGTATAGGCTAATTTCTCATCAGGGTCAGAGAAAAGATTAGGATAACTGGCAACTGTTTTTTCAAGTATGGATTTTTGATCCGAATTAAGATGAGATGTCCTGAGAGTTATAGCATTTACGTGGTTCGATACATGCTGTTTGAGGGGTATTTTCGTATTTGGATGGATTACCATGAATCCCTCCTATACATGGATCGTATCTTGAAGTTCTCTTAGACTTTCTTTGCTGATGATTCCGTCAAGCTACTTTAAGTGAGGCAAGATGAAGAATTTTAGATTCCTTTCGAAACCGAAAATATCTAGTAAGGCGTGGTGCGTAACTTTCACTCTCCCTGCAACAGAATTTTCAATAAAAGGTTTTTCGTTGAGAATAGGATTTCTCACGAATTTTGATTGGATGTAATTCTTATTTGACCCAGTTTCAATTAGGAATTTAAAAATTTTGCCGCTCTTCGCCTTATGCTCTACGTAAGGAAGCGAAGAGCCTTAGTCTAAAAAATGTATGTCGTCTAATTGTTCTATGTAGGTCGATGCTTCTTCGTAGTCGGTACTGTCAATTTGGTTATTCTGACCGGGATCTTCTTGAGCTTGAGTGTATTCCAAAAGTGTTTGGTTGTATTGTGAATCCTGTTCAGTCATTTGTTCTTGATAATTTTCAAGGCTGGGGTTGAGATTTTGATTGCTTGATTCGTAATTGTGTACTCTCTGATATTTAAGTGGTTGATGCATTTGATTCGAGTTGAGTCTTTTATTTTACAATTGCTTCATTCGAGGTCTGTTTAGGTTGTGATGGTTTAGGGAATTGATTCTTATTTATCCATGGTGGTTTTTGATTGTATTGTGGAGGAATTAGAGGTTTGGATGTAGAAGGGTATTGGTAATTACTCTGGACTGGTTTTGGAAAACTTTTGACTACTTGGAGGTTGTGCAACAGTGAGGGATAAAAGTCCCGTACCTGTGTACGAAAATGCTGTTGTTGGGGGAATATAGTTCTCCTGTTAGGGAGAGGAGGTGGAGAAAGTGGACCTCTTTGGACGTTTGTACCTGCATGAATATATTCACAGGAACTTTTTCCTAAACTATCCTAAAAATCGAAATAGGATTATTTAGGAAAAACTTCACGTGTTTGCACAATCGTCGGAAGTTTTTCTTAAATCCTAAAAATATTTGTAGGTGTGCATGAGTATGATATACTTTTTCGGATAAAACGATAAATCCCATAATTTAACCATCTATAGAAAGTTATTATAGCCAAGCTAGTTTTAAAAATTTGAATTCCGGAAAAAATTTTGTAAAGTCCATCAATAGAAGATATTTTGACGTATAGCTACACGATGCCATCATTCTAACTAGTTGATGTGAGTTTAAAGGTAAGCAAACGTCCGACAGCTTAAATAATTCGGAACTGGCAATATAACAATGAAAGGTTCTTTATATTTCTGAAAAAGGAAGACCATTCTAAAATATATCGGATTCAAAAAAATTTAAAACCTAAACTAGTTTTAGATTGATTATCTTAATAGCTGTCGCAGTGAACTTTGTTGTAATACAATTAATTTGTTTATGGCTTGGATTGATTTATTGAAATATCTAATTACCTATTGTTTAGTGAAAACCAAAACAGTTTGAACTTTTATCTATTGTTAATTTAAACAATATTCTTTAACAAAAAAACACTAAAATACTGAAAATAATTTGAATAAAAAATAAAAAATTTTAAATAAAAATTAAATAATTTTCTCAAATCTGTTTATTTTAAAATGAGAGATTCTTAAATGATAACAAATAATTTAAAATTACTGCTATAACCATTATAAACTCGGTATATATTTTTATCCTTTAAAAAGCTAAATTATATCCTTAGAGAAACAAAAGCCAATCTTGCTCAATATAAAAATATTATTAAATAACATATTTTAATTAAATAACAAACAGTTATCAAACCTTTTCCCGTAACCATTTTTCCTAATCAAAAAACTTACTACCAAATTCTATGCGCACTTTTCCGAGCATTTTTCCTAGTGGTAGAAAAACCGTAGCCAAATACTAAGCGCACTTTTGAGTTGTTCATGATCAAAACTGATAAACACCGTTCCATAGAAAAATCTAGGGGCCCGGGTGTTTTAGTAAACAAAATTTGTGAAGAGGTCAATTTGCGTATCGTATAATCAGCAAACTCTAGGATAGAGTGTTAATTGGGTGTGTAGAATCATCTCCCATATAATTTTCTTATCAACATATCAAATTTTGTCAGAGGAGCCCAACCCTGTTTATCTATACGGGCTATACCAATTTGAATAGCTCGAGTGTCTACTATTCGATAATAGTAGTGGCAATATTGTGAGAACTCTAGGATGGTATATTAATTATGTGTTTAACCTGTTACCGGCTGGCTACTGCCAACCTGCAGATTTCACTTAAGCGCATGCAGAGGCCTCCACGGTGATATTTTGCCGGCTACGTTCTCAGGGAGAAGTGCGAAGGGTCGTGGGGTTTGAGGCATGCATGGCTCCTGGCTTACACCGTGATTAATACAGAAAGTTTAAATAAAATAAAACGCAAATAATAAATAAACCGAGTTCCGTCGAAATTCGTCGGCCGGAACCTGAAGAACGAACAGCATATAATCAAATAATAAATAAATAAAAAAAATGATAACGGAAGAGGTGCCTTGGTGCGTGCATCCATCCGAATTCAAACGGGGTCAAGCCCTGGTTACGGAATTGGATGCGGGCACCAAGGGACCGCAAACACTAAACCGACACAGAGGGAGTCTCCCCTCATCACACCAAACCGGAAAATTTAATAATTCATTTTATTTTTTCCTTTAAAAAAAAAAAAAAAAAAAACAGAAACACCAAAAGAAAACAACTTCCCACGAGGAAAACAAGAGAAGGAGAGATAGCGAGAGAAAAAAAGAGATCAATGTGTACCGAGCGCGTGCACCCGCTGTGCGGCGCTCGATTACAAAATTTAAAAATTTAATATAATGTAAGAAATATAAAAAAAAATTAAATAAAAATAAAAAAAATGGTACCTTAATTAATTCTATAAGCTGTTGCGGCCTTGGTGCCGTTACTATTTTGTTGCGGGGCCTTCCCCGATACCAAAACTAAATTGGGCAACCGGTTGGTCGGCTACCCGTTTGTCGTTGCGGCAGACCACCGATTACCGTTGCGGCAGACCACCGATTCCAAAAAAATATAAAACACGAGGGGCCGGTTGGCCTCCCGTTACGTTGCGGGGCCTTCCCCGATACCAAAAAATAAACAATATCCAATAGCCAATACCAAATAGAAACAGGAAAATTTTGTGGGGCGTTGTCCGCCTAACCAACGTAAATTTGGCCTTGATAGGCCTTCCTGATAACCGTTCCTCAAATCGAATTTAACTTAAATCAATTTTCTTTATTGTAATTAAATAACATTACATCGTCGTCATAAACATTTTTCTGGATTTCATTTTTATTTTACGATTTCTATTCACAATTAAGAATTTTCACATTAGAAATTTTTATTTTCTTAAGTAAACACCTTCAAGAAGTTCAATTTTTATTGCATATCCAATATTTTCACATACTTTCGATGAAAATAAATAAACTTTTTAATAAACTAATAACAATGTTTTATTATTTTTTATTAAACCACATACAGAAAAAATATGATTATGTTTTGGATTCAATCCAAATAATTCTAATCTGTTTATATACAAAACAATAAATTTATTTTTTTTCAGAACACACTACTATCCAAAATGGCTTAAGAACCTTTTTTTCAAACAAAACTCGAAATTTTATACAAATCTTCACTCTCTAAAAATCACTACTCGAATGAATTTACCAAAAAAATTCGAGCGTCGCACAAACGACGCGCAAAACATTCCAGAAGAATGTCTTTCTTCTCTGTTTCGCGTTTACATCAATTCGCATTGATGTAAACGAGAGGCATATAAGAAAAACATTCTTATGGAATGTTTTGCTTGACACACACTCGATACGCATTGTTCTCTCTTTCCCATCATTCATACCACGACGTATACAAACATTAAACAACTCCGAAAGAAGCGGGGACACAAACCAAGAGGAATAAAATACAAACAGCGCTTGTTACGATCACGTAATCGTAACAAACCTTAGTTGGTAAATATATTCACGGAATTTGGAGATGTGCAAAAATGGTTCGTTGATTATTTTGCTTCAAAACCTAGAAGTTTCTATCGCGAAGGCATTCATCATCTACCTAATAAATGGCAAATAATCTTTGTAGCAAGTATATTTTAAAAAAAAGTTGAACTTAACCAAAAAAAAGCAGCCTCTTGAGGCTGGCCCATTGCAACCACAGCGAGATGTTCATTGCAATAAAGTTATGCTCTGTACCTGGTGTGATCAGAAAGGTGTGGTATATTATGAACTGCTGGAATCAGGTGAAACTATCAATGACGATGTCTACCGACACAAAAAATTAATTTTTCAGCACAAAAATGCAAAACCACATGTTAAACTAACAAACAAGAAAAAACATTTCAAAGCAGTTGATTTTTTTTTTAATCAGAACGATTTTTAGTCATGATCAGCTTTACTCGACAAGTTCAAGGGTCATCCAGGGACTAAACTTAAAAATACAAACTCTAGGTTGTTTCGAAGAAAACATTTACCGATAGGAGTGATTTATATACTACACTATTTTTTATGACTTTAAAATAAATAATATAAACAAACAATAATATTAAAAAACAGTGGGTGTCTGTACCACGTATACGGACATATAACGTGAATACAAACAATATTTCTTGAAGGAAAAGAGACACGCGATGCTCGCGATTTATGGCGAACGATAAAAGAAAGATTGAACTCACTTAGTATGAAGTGTTTTAACATTAGTCGGGTTCAGGAAAGAAATCAAATAAAACAAATAATTACTGTGTTATAACTGCGTTAATGTTAGGTCTGTGAAACGAAAAGTACGATAAAATGGCATACAGGATACATCGAGGTTTCTGGTAAAAATTAAATCAATGCATGCATTACCCAGCAGTTGTTGAAGAAGTTTCGATGTGAGATAAATTAAATTCACTGAACATGAAGCCGGCCAATGAGCGGTTTTGCAAGACATTAACATTAAAGTCTCCGTCCATCATGATTGATGTAGTGAGATTCGGCTCGTATTTTGCTATAATCTTAACGATGTTTTTCGAACACTTTAAAATCGATCGTAACATACAAAGCTTAATATCTGAATTTGAAGATGCAATTAACTTTTACGTTTACTAGACAGACATCACCAACCTTTGGTCTTTGATCTACAAACTCACCTCAGAAATGTCAATCGGAGTTCCGGCTCAGGTGGCCACACTCCAGAACTTCTTCCACAAATCAATGAAGAATCCCATTTCCATATTACATGCAAAATCCCATCGTAATCGGTTAAGAACTTACCGAGTTCCGCCCCAGGTGGCCATATTCCAGAAATTCTTCCAAAAATAATTCCAGAATCCCATTTCCATTCAACATACCCAATCCTATTTTAATCGGTTATGAAAATACAAAGTTTAATACAAACGGAGTAAATTAAAATGGCGGTGTTTCCCCTCCACCGCATGCGATGCTTCACCGTCCCCACCCAACGTAACGAATTCTTTGATCTTTTAGCTATCGAGCGGTGTAATTAAATTTTATATGTAGATGATAGATATATAGTTGCACCTTGACGTATTTACCGGTTTCGTTATCATTATTTTTTTGAATTGCCTATGAAAGCACATTTAAAGACGTATTCACGTCAAAACTCTAGAACCCGTTCGCAGTGCCACCTATCGGGTCCAATTGTGAATCTAAGCCATCCAGGAACCCTCTCAAACATACACACAAAATTTCATTAAAATTTGCCCCTCCGTGTAAGAGGAGTTCCGCCACATACACACATACCGAAGGATTATTTAATTATATCTCTTGTCCTGCCTGCCCACACAATTGTGTGAGTAAGGTAAAAGAATCTTGCAAAAATTTATTTTTGTACGGGTTTTGAACCAACTTACACATTTGTGTTTTCCTTTCAAACTTATTTCATCCGAAAAAAACACTATAACTATACACACAATTGTGTTGGTTATACTTCAAAACATGCGAAATTTTTTATCAGAAACGCCATTACATACTATGTTTTTTTACTGACACATTTGTGTGGTTTGGACTTCAATGAGTCAAAAAAAAAATTTATTTGGTAGACAAAGAGATATATAAAGATAAGCCTGGAATAATAATATTGGATCGTATAACTAAAACACCCGGGGCCCCTAGATTTTTCTATGGAACGGTGTTTATCTGTTAGTTTTGATCCAGAACAACTCAAAAGTGAGCTTATTAGTATTTAGCTACGGTTTTTCTACCACTAGGAAAAATACTCGGAAAAACCATACGATACGCAAATTTACCTCTTCACAAATTTTGTTTAGTAAAACACCCCGGGCCTCTAGATTTTTCTATGGAACGGTGTTTATCTGTTAGTTTTGATCATGAACAACTCAAAAGTGCGCTTAGTATTTGGCTACGGTTTTTCTACCACTAGGAAAAATGCTCGGAAAAACCATACGATACGCAAATTTACCTCTTCACAAATTTTGTTTACTAAAACACCCGGCGCCCCTAGGTTTTTCTATGGAACAGTGTTTATCTGTTAGTTTTGATCATGAACAACTCAAAAGTGCGCTTAGTATTTGGCTACGATTTTTCTACCACTAGGAAAAATGCTCGGAAAAACCATACGATACGCAAATTTACCTCTTCACAAATTTTGTTTACTAAAACACCCCGGGCCCCTAGATTTCTCTATGGAACGGTGTTTATCTGTTAGTTTTGATCATGAACAAGTCAAAAGTGCGCTTAGTATTTGGCTACGGTTTTTCTACCACTAGGAAAAATGCTCGGAAAAACCATACGATACGCAAATTTACCTCTTCACAAATTTTGTTTACTAAAACACCCCGGGCCCCTAGATTTTTCTATGGAACAGTGTTTATCTGTTAGTTTTGATCATGAACAACTCAAAAGTGCGCTTAGTATTTGGCTACGGTTTTTCTACCACTAGGAAAAATGCTCGGAAAAACCATACGATACGCAAATTTACCTCTTCACATATTTTGTTTACTAAAACACCCGGGGCCCCTAGGTTTTTCTATGGAACGGTGTTTATCTGTTAGTTTTGATCATGGACAACCCAAAAGTGCGCTTAGTATTTGGCTACGGTTTTTCTACCGCTAGAAAAAATGCTCGGAAAAACCATACGATACGCAAATTTACCTCTTCACAAATTTTGTTTAGTAAAACACCCCGGGCCTCTAGATTTTTCTATGGAACGGTGTTTATCTGTTAGTTTTGATCATGAACAACTCAAAAGTGCGCTTAGTATTTGGCTACGGTTTTTCTACCACTAGGAAAAATGCTCGGAAAAACCATACGATACGCAAATTTACCTCTTCACAAATTTTGTTTACTAAAACACCCGGGGCCCCTAGGTTTTTCTATGGAACGGTGTTTATCTGTTAGTTTTGATCATGAACAACTCAAAAGTGCGCTTAGTATTTGGCAACGGTTTTTCTACCACTAGGAAAAATGCTCGGAAAAACCATACGATACGCAAATTTACCTCTTCACAAATTTTGTTTACTAAAACACCCGGGGCCCCTAGGTTTTTCTATGGAACGGTGTTTATCTGTTAGTTTTGATCATGAACAACTCAAAAGTGCGCTTAGTATTTGGATACGGTTTTTCTACCACTAGGAAAAATGCTCGGAAAAACCATACGATACGCAAATTTACCTCTTCACAAATTTTGTTTATTAAAACACCCGGTGCCCCTAGGTTTTTCTATGGAACGGTGTTTATCTGTTAGTTTTGATCATGAACAACTCAAAAGTGCGCTTAGTATTTGGCTACGGTTTTTCTACCACTAGGAAAAATGCTCGGAAAAACCATACGATACGCAAATTTACCTCTTCACAAATTTTGTTTACTAAATCACCCGGGGCCCCTAGTTTTTTCTATGAAACGGTGTTTATCTGTTAGTTTTGATCATGAACAACTCAAAAAAGCGCTTAGTATTTGGCTACGGTTTTTCTACCACTAGGAAAAATGCTCGGAAAAACCATACGATACGCAAATTTACCTCTTCACAAATTTTGTTTACTAAAACACCCGGGGCCCCTAGGTTTTTCTATGGAACGGTGTTTATCTGTTAGTTTTGATCATGAACAACTCAAAAGTGCGCTTAGTATTTGGCTACGGTTTTTCTACCACTAGGAAAAATGCTCGGAAAAACCATACGATACGCAAATTTACCTCTTCACAAATTTTGTTTACTAAAACACCCGGGGCCCCCAGGTTTTTCTACGGAACGGTGTTTATCTGTTAGTTTTGATCATGAACAACTCAAAAGTGCGCTTAGTATTTGGCTACGGTTTTTCTACCACTAGGAAAAATGCTCGGTAAAACCATACGATACGCAAATTTACCTCTTCACAAATTTTGTTTACTAAAACACCCCGGGCCCCTAGATTTTTCTATGGAACGGTGTTTATCTGTTAGTTTTGATCATGAACAACTCAAAAGTAAGCTTATTAGTATTTGGCTACGGGTTTTCTACCACTAGGAAAAATGCTCGGAAAAACCATACGATACGCAAATTTACCTCTTCACAAATTTTGTTTACTAAAACACCCGGGGCCCCTAGGTTTTTCTATGGAACGGTGTTTATCTGTTAGTTTTGATCATGAACAACTCAAAAGTGCGCTTAGTATTTGGCTACGGTTTTTCTACCACTAGGAAAAATGCTCGGAAAAACCATACGATACGCAAATTTACCTCTTCACAAATTTTGTTTACTAAAACACCCGGGGCCCCTAGGTTTTTCTATGGAACGGTGTTTATCTGTTAGTTTTGATCATGAACAAGTCAAAAGTGCGCTTAGTATTCGGCAACGGTTTTTCTACCACTAGGAAAAATGCTCGGAAAAACCATACGATACGCAAATTTACCTCTTCACAAATTTTGTTTACTAAAACACCCGGGGCCCCTAGGTTTTTCTATGGAACGGTGTTTATCTGTTAGTTTTGATCATGGACAACCTAAAAGTGCGCTTAGTATTTGGCTACGGTTTTTTCTACCACTAGGAAAAATGCTCGGAAAAACCATACGATACGCAAATTTACCTCTTCACAAATTTTGTTTACTAAAACACCCCGGGCCCCTAGATTTTTCTATGGAACGGTGTTTATCTGTTAGTTTTGATCATGAACAAGTCAAAAGTGCGCTTAGTATTTGGCTACGGTTTTTCTACCACTAGGAAAAATGCTCGGAAAAACCATACGATACGCAAATTTACCTCTTCACAAATTTTGTTTAGTAAAACACCCCGGGCCTCTAGATTTTTCTATGGAACGGTGTTTATCTGTTAGTTTTGATCATGAACAACTCAAAAGTGCGCTTAGTATTTGGCTACGGTTTTTCTACCACTAGGAAAAATGCTCGGAAAAACCATACGATACGCAAATTTACCTCTTCACACATTTTGTTTACTAAAACACCCCGGGCCCCTAGATTTTTCTATGGAACGGTGTTTATCTGTTAGTTTTGATCATGAACAACTCAAAAAAGCGCATAGTATTTGGCTACGGGTTTTCTACCACTAGGAAAAATGCTCGGAAAAACCATACGATATGATATGATATGATATGATATGATTGAGGCGTACAGGCCAGCCATAACGGCGATCCTAGGTACGTTACCATAATCCTGAAATATCAACAATCAAATAAAAAAAATTATATCTGAATGCGAATTATATTTCAGCATCATGCGGGCCCAGGCCCTGCCTGCATCCTTAACAGATAAGGTTATTTAGGAAAGGATGTTAGTCACAGAAACGACTAGGGCGAACCGCAGCAAAGTCATTTTCTAACTACTTAAATATATTAAAATGTTAGTTACAATTAAATTCACACTCTAGAGTAGATTTTGTTAGTTTATTAATTTGGGTTAGTTGTGGTTGTGGTAAAGGATACTAATACTCATCATATGTATTCGGCATCAGTCATAATAGATTGGTTAGGTTATTTAATTCCCATCTACGGGTCATCTCATCATATGCTGTTTGTAACCTTATTTTACCCTATCTTCCCACCCAACACCATCTAACCGAGGGATTTCACGTTCGTAATGACTCGACAGCATTATCATACATATGATGACCTAAATATTCCGTTGCTATTGTAAAACAATTAAATTGAAATTCGGTATTGTCATTAAGCTACCTATATTTAAATTCATCCAACTAAAAGCAGGGTTGATTTATATCTAACATTCACACACTTCACTAAAACATAACCTGAATTCAACAAGAAAGATCGTCGAAAAACAACATTCCATGGCAAAAGGTCTTTGGATCGTTATCATATTTCATTATATTGAGTTTATCCTCAAAGCGTAAATAATTAAATAGACCCCCTGATCAAGAATGTTGCAATCACAATCTTCCCTGACCTTCCGGTATGTTCAAAAAATAATAATAATAAAATAAATTGAATTATATTTGCCGACAACTTTATTGTTTCTTTAAAGTCAGGACTTTCGACAAAATTTCAATTTATAGAATTTATTTAAAGTAAGGAACAAATTTAATTTAAGAACACAACATATTCTAAAAAATCTCGAGCCTCGAACACACGTTTTAATAAGAACAAAAATAAAATTTGTAAATCGAATCCTTTTCCCGTAAGCAGAGACTTTTCGTTCACCGGGATTGGTGTAATCAAAATAAAAGAGAGTTAAATGTATATGTACAACAATTTATGAGCCAAATATACGTACTAGTACTAGAGTACAACAATAACAATGTTCCGAGACGAGAGGATATTAGTTTTAAAACAAAACAAATAAAATTTATGATCGCAAAACAAAATTTGAGAAAATAAAATCGTAAGCAAGAGACACAAATATGGGGTGACATGTTCTACCATCACATTTTCGATACTTTATCGAAGTTTATTTCTCATTTTTCTTAACTAAAATGGACAACTGTTTCATTTATGAATTATTTTTTTTCTATTGCTATCTCAACCTACTAGTACAAATGCAAACAAATTGTCTTTCTCTAATTTCGTTCAAGTATCGAAAACAAATTATTTCTTGATAGAAATGGAGTAGAATATCACATTTTATATAATTTACCAGGTTGCTAGATTGAAAAATTTTTCAATCTAGCATCCTGGTAAATGATATAAAATGTGAAATAGTGTCACATTTTATTCTAAAGAAGCGAGACATAATCTACGATAAAGTATCGAAAATGTGATGGTAGAACATGTCAGCAATGGTATGGTACACCAAACACACGCAACGAAACCTTATAATTATAACTGAGTGCGTACAATGTACATTCACGTTCAAATCCAAAACCAACAACATTGTTGTTGCTTGTTGGTTTTGTCGCAAGTCGCAATTGCAATACTTGCAAATATGTACAAAATTTATTTTTATGTATATGTATATTCTCAGGCAAATACGTATGTACACAGATTATAATATATTACAAACGCATTTACAAGAAAACACACAGCAAAATACATTAATTAATATAAAAACAAAATCAAAAACTTCTTTTTCAAATCCACAAGTTCCACGTGCACGCATTGATAATGTTCACATAATTTCACTTAACTTATTTACATACTATGTAGTGCATTTTATCAAGAATACATTACAACACATATTTATTATTAATTTATCCACTATTCCCGCACAGAAAAATTAAATTTAATTTTAAAACAAGGAGCGACACAAAACACGTCTACTCCGTTTGAAATCCGAACTCTCTTTCAAGTGCTCGGAAAAACCATACGATACGCAAATTTACCTCTTCACATATTTTGTTTACTAAAACACCCGGGGCCCCTAGGTTTTTCTATGGAACGGTGTTTATCTGTTAGTTTTGATCATGGACAACCCAAAAGTGCGCTTAGTATTTGGCTACGGTTTTTCTACAGCTAGAAAAAATGCTCGGTAAAACCATACGATACGCAAATTTACCTCTTTACAAATTTTGTTTACTAAAACACCCGGGGCCCCTAGGTTTTTCTATGGAACGGTATTTATCTGTTAGTTTTGATCATGGACAACCCAAAAGTACGCTTGGTATTTAGCTACGGTTTTTCTAACACTAGGAAAAATGCTCGGAAAAACCATACGATACGCAAATTTACCTCTTCACAAATTTTGTTTACTAAAACACCCGGGGCCCCTAGGTTTTTCTATGGAACGGTGTTTATCTGTTAGTTTTGATCATGAACAACTCAAAAGTACGCTTAGTATTTGGCTACGGTTTTTCTACCACTAGGAAAAATGCTCGGAAAAACCATACGATACGCAAATTTACCTCTTCACAAATTTTGTTTACTAAAACAAATGAAGCGGTGTTTATCTGTTAGTTTTGATCATGAACAACTCAAAAGTGCGCTTAGTATTTGGCTACGGTTTTTCTACCACTAGGAAAAATGCTCGGAAAAACCATACGATACGCAAATTTACCTCTTCACAAATTTTGTTTACTAAAACACCCGGGGCCCCTAGGTTTTTCTACGGAACGGTGTTTATCTGTTAGTTTTGATCATGAACAACTCAAAAGTGCGCTTAGTATTTGGCTACGGTTTTTCTACCACTAGGAAAAATGCTCGGAAAAACCATACGATACGCAAATTTACCTCTTTACAAATTTTGTTTACTAAAACACCCGGGGCCCCTAGGTTTTTCTATGGAACGGTGTTTATCTGTTAGTTTTGATCATGGACAACCCAAAAGTACGCTTAGTATTTGGCTATGGTTTTTCTACCACTAGGAAAAATGCTCGGAAAAACCATACGATACGCAAATTTGCCTCTTCACAAATTTTGTTTACTAAAACACCCCGGGCCCCTAGATTTTTCTATGGAACGGTGTTTATCTGTTAGTTTTGATCATGAACAACTCAAAAGTGCGCTTAGTATTTGGCTACGGGTTTTCTACCACTAGGAAAAATGCTCGGAAAAACCATACGATACGCAAATTTACATCTTCACAAATTTTGTTTACTAAAACACCCGGGGCCCCTAGGTTTTTCTATGGAACGGTATTTATCTGTTAGTTTTGATCATGGACAACCCAAAAGTACGCTTGGTATTTAGCTACGGTTTTTCTAACACTAGGCAAAATGCTCGGAAAAACCATACCATACGCAAATTTACCTCTTCACAAATTTTGTTTAGTAAAACACCCCGGGCCTCTAGATTTTTCTATGGAACGGTGTTTATCTATTAGTTTTGATCATGAACAACTCAAAAGTACGCTTAGTATTTGGCTACGGTTTTTCTATCACTAGGAAAAATGCTCGGAAAAACCATACGATACGCAAATTTACCTCTTTACAAATTTTGTTTACTAAAACACCCGGGGCCCCTAGGTTTTTCTATGGAACGGTGTCTATCTGTTAGTTTTGATCATGAACAACTCAAAAGTGCGCTTAGTATTTGGCTACGGTTTTTCTATCACTAGGAAAAATGCTCGGAAAAACCATACGATACGCAAATTTACCTCTTCACAAATTTTGTTTACTAAAACACCCGGGGCCCCTAGATTTTTCTATGGAACGGTGTTTATCTGTTAGTTTTGATCATGAACAAGTCAAAAGTGCGCTTAGTATTTGGCTACGGTTTTTCTACCACTAGGAAAAATGCTCGGAAAAACCATACGATACGCAAATTTACCTCTTCACAAATTTTGTTTACTAAAACACCCGGGGCCCCTAGATTTTTCTATGGAACGGTGTTTATCTGTTAGTTTTGATCATGAACAACTCAAAAGTGCGCTTAGTATTTGGCTACGGGTTTTCTACCACTAGGAAAAATGCTCGGAAAAACCATACGATACGCAAATTTACCTCTTCACAAATTTTGTTTACTAAAACACCCCGGGCCCCTAGGTTTTTCTATGAAACGGTGTTTATCTGTTAGTTTTGATCATGAACAACTCAAAAGTGCGCTTAGTATTTGGCTACGGTTTTTCTACCACTAGGAAAAATGCTCGGAAAAACCATACGATACGCAAATTTACCTCTTCACAAATTTTGTTTACTAAAACACCCGGGGCCCCTAGGTTTTTCTATGGAACGGTGTTTATCTGTTAGTTTTGATCATGAACAACTCAAAAGTGCGCTTAGTATTTGGCTACGGTTTTTCTACCACTAGGAAAAATGCTCGGAAAAACCATACGATACGCAAATTTACCTCTTTACAAATTTTGTTTACTAAAACACCCGGGGCCCCTAGGTTTTTCTATGGAACGGTGTTTATCTGTTAGTTTTGATCATGGACAACCCAAAAAAGCGCTTAGTATTTGGCTACGGTTTTTCTACCACTAGGAAAAATGCTCGGAAAAACCATACGATACGCAAATTTACCTCTTCACAAATTTTGTTTACTAAAACACCCGGGGCCCCTAGGTTTTTCTATGGAACGGTGTTTATCTGTTAGTTTTGATCATGGACAACCTAAAAGTGCGCTTAGTATTTGGCTACGGTTTTTCTATCACTAGGAAAAATGCTCGGAAAAACCATACGATACGCAAATTTACCTCTTTACAAATTTTGTTTACTAAAACACCCGGGGCCCCTAGGTTTTTCTATGGAACGGTGTTTATCTATTAGTTTTGATCATGAACAACTCAAAAGTACGCTTAGTATTTGGCTACGGTTTTTCTATCACTAGGAAAAATGCTCGGAAAAACCATACGATACGCAAATTTACCTCTTTACAAATTTTGTTTACTAAAACACCCGGGGCCCCTAGGTTTTTCTATGGAACGGTGTCTATCTGTTAGTTTTGATCATGAACAACTCAAAAGTGCGCTTAGTATTTGGCTACGGTTTTTCTATCACTAGGAAAAATGCTCGGAAAAACCATACGATACGCAAATTTACCTCTTCACAAATTTTGTTTACTAAAACACCCGGGGCCCCTAGATTTTTCTATGGAACGGTGTTTATCTGTTAGTTTTGATCATGAACAAGTCAAAAGTGCGCTTAGTATTTGGCTACGGTTTTTCTACCACTAGGAAAAATGCTCGGAAAAACCATACGATACGCAAATTTACCTCTTCACAAATTTTGTTTACTAAAACACCCGGGGCCCCTAGATTTTTCTATGGAACGGTGTTTATCTGTTAGTTTTGATCATGAACAACTCAAAAGTGCGCTTAGTATTTGGCTACGGGTTTTCTACCACTAGGAAAAATGCTCGGAAAAACCATACGATACGCAAATTTACCTCTTCACAAATTTTGTTTACTAAAACACCCCGGGCCCCTAGGTTTTTCTATGAAACGGTGTTTATCTGTTAGTTTTGATCATGAACAACTCAAAAGTGCGCTTAGTATTTGGCTACGGTTTTTCTACCACTAGGAAAAATGCTCGGAAAAACCATACGATACGCAAATTTACCTCTTCACAAATTTTGTTTACTAAAACACCCGGGGCCCCTAGGTTTTTCTATGGAACGGTGTTTATCTGTTAGTTTTGATCATGAACAACTCAAAAGTGCGCTTAGTATTTGGCTACGGTTTTTCTACCACTAGGAAAAATGCTCGGAAAAACCATACGATACGCAAATTTACCTCTTTACAAATTTTGTTTACTAAAACACCCGGGGCCCCTAGGTTTTTCTATGGAACGGTGTTTATCTGTTAGTTTTGATCATGGACAACCCAAAAAAGCGCTTAGTATTTGGCTACGGTTTTTCTACCACTAGGAAAAATGCTCGGAAAAACCATACGATACGCAAATTTACCTCTTCACAAATTTTGTTTACTAAAACACCCCGGGCCCCTAGGTTTTTCTAACACTAGGAAAAATGCTCGGAAAAACCATACGATACGCAAATTTACCTCTTCACAAATTTTGTTTAGTAAAACACCCCGGGCCTCTAGATTTTTCTATGGAACGGTGTTTATCTGTTAGTTTTGATCATGAACAACTCAAAAGTGCGCTTAGTATTTGGCTACGGTTTTTCTACCACTAGGAAAAATGCTCGGAAAAACCATACGATACGCAAATTTACCTCTTCACAAATTTTGTTTACTAAAACACCCGGGGCCCCTAGGTTTTTCTATGGAACGGTGTTTATCTGTTAGTTTCGATCATGAACAACTCAAAAGTGCGCTTAGTATTTGGCTACGGTTTTTCTACCACTAGGAAAATGCTCGGAAAAACCATACGATACGCAAATTTACCTCTTTACAAATTTTGTTTACTAAAACACCCGGGGCCCCTAGGTTTTTCTATGGAACGGTGTTTATCTGTTAGTTTTGATCATGGACAACCCAAAAGTGCGCTTAGTATTTGGCTACGGTTTTTCTACCACTAGGAAAAATGCTCGGAAAAACCATACGATACGCAAATTTACCTCTTCACAAATTTTGTTTACTAAAACACCCCGGGCCCCTAGGTTTTTCTATGGAACGGTGTTTATCTGTTAGTTTTGATCATGAACAACTCAAAAGTGCGCTTAGTATTTGGCTACGGTTTTTCTACCACTAGGAAAATGCTCGGAAAAACCATACGATACGCAAATTTACCTCTTCACAAATTTTGTTTAGTAAAACACCCCGGGCCTCTAGATTTTTCTATGGAACGGTGTTTATCTGTTAGTTTTGATCATGAACAACTCAAAAGTGCGCTTAGTATTTGGCTACGGTTTTTCTACCACAAGGAAAAATGCTCGGAAAAACCATACGATACGCAAATTTACCTCTTCACACATTTTGTTTACTAAAACACCCCGGGCCCCTAGATTTTTCTATGGAACGGTGTTTATCTGTTAGTTTTGATCATGAACAACTCAAAAGTGCGCTTAGTATTTGGCTACGGGTTTTCTACCACTAGGAAAAATGCTCGGAAAAACCATACGATACGCAAATTTACCTCTTTACAAATTTTGTTTACTAAAACACCCGGGGCCCCTAGGTTTTTCTATGAAACGGTGTTTATCTGTTAGTTTTGATCATGAACAACTCAAAAGTGCGCTTAGTATTTGGCTACGGGTTTTCTACCACTAGGAAAAATGCTCGGAAAAACCATACGATACGCAAATTTACCTCTTCACAAATTTTGTTTACTAAAACACCCCGGGCCCCTAGATTTTTCTATGGAACGGTGTTTATCTGTTAGTTTTGATCATGAACAACTCAAAAGTGCGCTTAGTATTTGGCTACGGTTTTTCTACCACTAGGAAAAATGCTCGGAAAAACCATACGATACGCAAATTTACCTCTTTACAAATTTTGTTTACTAAAACACCCGGGGCTCCTAGGTTTTTCTATGGAACGGTTTTTATCTGTTAGTTTTGACCATGGACAACCCAAAAGTGCGCTTAGAATATGGCTACGGTTTTTCTACCGCTAGAAAAAATGCTCGGAAAAACCATACGATACGCAAATTTACCTCTTCACAAATTTTGTTTAGTAAAACACCCCGGGCCTCTAGATTTTTCTATGGAACGGTGTTTATCTGTTAGTTTTGATCATGAACAAGTCAAAAGTGCGCTTAGTATTTGGCTACGGTTTTTCTACCACTAGGAAAAATGCTCGGAAAAACCATACGATACGCAAATTTACCTCTTCACACATTTTGTTTACTAAAACACCCCGGGCCCCTAGATTTTTCTATGGAACGGTGTTTATCTGTTAGTTTTGATCATGAACAACTCAAAAGTGCGCTTAGTATTTGGCTACGGGTTTTCTACCACTAGGAAAAATGCTCGGAAAAACCATACGATACGCAAATTTACCTCTTCACAAATTTTGTTTACTAAAACACCCGGGGCCCCTAGGTTTTTCTATGAAACGGTGTTTATCTGTTAGTTTTGATCATGAACAACTCAAAAGTGCGCTTAGTATTTGGCTACGGTTTTTCTACCACTAGGAAAAATGCTCGGAAAAACCATACGATACGCAAATTTACCTCTTTACAAATTTTGTTTACTAAAACACCCGGGGCCCCTAGGTTTTTCTATGGAACGGTTTTTATCTGTTAGTTTTGATCATGGACAACCCAAAAGTACGCTTAGTATTTGGCTACGGTTTTTCTACCGCTAGAAAAAATGCTCGGAAAAACCATACGATACGCAAATTTACCTCTTCACAAATTTTGTTTACTAAAACACCCGGGGCCCCTAGGTTTTTCTATGGAACGGTGTTTATCTGTTAGTTTTGATCATGGACAACACAAAAGTACGCTTGGTATCTAGCTACGGTTTTTCTAACACTAGGAAAAATGCTCGGAAAAACCATACGATACGCAAATTTACCTCTTCACAAATTTTGTTTAGTAAAACACCCCGGGCCTCTAGATTTTTCTATGGAACGGTGTTTATCTGTTAGTTTTGATCATGAACAAGTCAAAAGTGCGCTTAGTATTTGGCTACGGTTTTTCTACCACTAGGAAAAATGCTCGGAAAAACCATACGATACGCAAATTTACCTCTTCACACATTTTGTTTACTAAAACACCCCGGGCCCCTAGATTTTTCTATGGAACGGTGTTTATCTGTTAGTTTTGATCATGAACAACTCAAAAGTGCACTTAGTATTTGGCTACGGGTTTTCTACCACTAGGAAAAATGCTCGGAAAAACCATACGATACGCAAATTTACCTCTTTACAAATTTTGTTTACTAAAACACCCGGGGCCCCTAGGTTTTTCTATGAAACGGTGTTTATCTGTTAGTTTTGATCATGAACAAGTCAAAAGTGCGCTTAGTATTTGGCTACGGGTTTTCTACCACTAGGAAAAATGCTCGGAAAAACCATACGATACGCAAATTTACTTCTTCACAAATTTTGTTTAGTAAAACACCCCGGGCCCCTAGATTTTTCTATGGAACGGTGTTTATCTGTTAGTTTTGATCATGAACAACTCAAAAGTGCGCTTAGTATTTGGCTACGGTTTTTCTACCACTAGGAAAAATGCTCGGAAAAACCATACGATACGCAAATTTACCTCTTTACAAATTTTGTTTACTAAAACACCCGGGGCTCCTAGGTTTTTCTATGGAACGGTTTTTATCTGTTAGTTTTGACCATGGACAACTCAAAAGTGCGCTTAGAATATGGCTACGGTTTTTCTACCGCTAGAAAAAATGCTCGGAAAAACCATACGATACGCAAATTTACCTCTTCACAAATTTTGTTTAGTAAAACACCCCGGGCCTCTAGATTTTTCTATGGAACGGTGTTTATCTGTTAGTTTTGATCATGAACAAGTCAAAAGTGCGCTTAGTATTTGGCTACGGTTTTTCTACCACTAGGAAAAATGCTCGGAAAAACCATACGATACGCAAATTTACCTCTTCACACATTTTGTTTACTAAAACACCCCGGGCCCCTAGATTTTTCTATGGAACGGTGTTTATCTGTTAGTTTTGATCATGAACAACTCAAAAGTGCGCTTAGTATTTGGCTACGGGTTTTCTACCACTAGGAAAAATGCTCGGAAAAACCATACGATACGCAAATTTACCTCTTCACAAATTTTGTTTACTAAAACACCCGGGGCCCCTAGGTTTTTCTATGAAACGGTGTTTATCTGTTAGTTTTGATCATGAACAACTCAAAAGTGCGCTTAGTATTTGGCTACGGTTTTTCTACCACTAGGAAAAATGCTCGGAAAAACCATACGATACGCAAATTTACCTCTTTACAAATTTTGTTTACTAAAACACCCGGGGCCCCTAGGTTTTTCTATGGAACGGTTTTTATCTGTTAGTTTTGATCATGGACAACCCAAAAGTACGCTTAGTATTTGGCTACGGTTTTTCTACCGCTAGAAAAAATGCTCGGAAAAACCATACGATACGCAAATTTACCTCTTCACAAATTTTGTTTACTAAAACACCCGGGGCCCCTAGGTTTTTCTATGGAACGGTGTTTATCTGTTAGTTTTGATCATGGACAACACAAAAGTACGCTTGGTATTTAGCTACGGTTTTTCTAACACTAGGAAAAATGCTCGGAAAAACCATACGATACGCAAATTTACCTCTTCACAAATTTTGTTTAGTAAAACACCCCGGGCCTCTAGATTTTTCTATGGAACGGTGTTTATCTGTTAGTTTTGATCATGAACAAGTCAAAAGTGCGCTTAGTATTTGGCTACGGTTTTTCTACCACTAGGAAAAATGCTCGGAAAAACCATACGATACGCAAATTTACCTCTTCACACATTTTGTTTACTAAAACACCCCGGGCCCCTAGATTTTTCTATGGAACGGTGTTTATCTGTTAGTTTTGATCATGAACAACTCAAAAGTGCACTTAGTATTTGGCTACGGGTTTTCTACCACTAGGAAAAATGCTCGGAAAAACCATACGATACGCAAATTTACCTCTTCACAAATTTTGTTTACTAAAACACCCGGGGCCCCTAGGTTTTTCTATGAAACGGTGTTTATCTGTTAGTTTTGATCATGAACAACTCAAAAGTGCGCTTAGTATTTGGCTACGGTTTTTCTACCACTAGGAAAAATGCTCGGAAAAACCATACGATACGCAAATTTACCTCTTCACAAATTTTGTTTACTAAAACACCCGGGGCCCCTAGGTTTTTCTATGGAACGGTGTTTATCTGTTAGTTTTGATCATGAACAAGTCAAAAGTGCGCTTAGTATTTGGCTACGGTTTTTCTACCACTAGGAAAAATGCTCGGAAAAACCATACGATACGCAAATTTACCTCTTTACAAATTTTGTTTACTAAAACACCCGGGGCCCCTAGGTTTTTCTATGGAACGGTGTTTATCTGTTAGTTTTGATCATGGACAACCCAAAAGTACGCTTAGTATTGGCTACGGGTTTTCTACCACTAGGAAAAATGCTCGGAAAAACCATACGATACGCAAATTTACCTCTTCACAAATTTTGTTTACTAAAACACCCCGGGCCCCTAGATTTTTCTATGGAACGGTGTTTATCTGTTAGTTTTGATCATGAACAACTCAAAAGTGAGCTTATTAGTATTTGGCTACGGGTTTTCTACCACTAGGAAAAATGCTCGGAAAAACCATACGATACGCAAATTTACCTCTTCACATATTTTGTTTACTAAAACACCCGGGGCCCCTAGGTTTTTCTATGGAACGGTGTTTATCTGTTAGTTTTGATCATGAACAACTCAAAAGTGCGCTTAGTATTTGGCTACGGTTTTTCTACCACTAGAAAAAATGCTCGGAAAAACCATACGATACGCAAATTTACCTCTTCACAAATTTTGTTTAGTAAAACACCCCGGGCCTCTAGATTTTTCTATGGAACGGTGTTTATCTGTTAGTTTTGATCATGAACAAGTCAAAAGTGCGCTTAGTATTTGGCTACGGTTTTTCTACCACTAGGAAAAATGCTCGGAAAAACCATACGATACGCAAATTTACCTCTTCACAAATTTTGTTTACTAAAACACCCGGGGCCCCTAGGTTTTTCTATGGAACGGTGTTTATATGTTAGTTTTGATCATGAACAACTCAAAAGTGCGCTTAGTATTTGGCTACGGTTTTTCTACCACTAGGAAAAATGCTCGGAAAAACCATACGATACGCAAATTTACCTCTTTACAAATTTTGTTTACTAAAACACCCGGAGCCCCTAGGTTTTTCTATGGAACGGTGTTTATCTGTTAGTTTTGATCATGAACAAGTCAAAAGTGCGCTTAGTATTTGGCTACGGTTTTTCTACCACTAGGAAAAATGCTCGGAAAAACCATACGATACGCAAATTTACCTCTTTACAAATTTTGTTTACTAAAACACCCGGGGCCCTAGGTTTTTCTATGGAACGGTGTTTATCTGTTAGTTTTGATCATGGACAAACCAAAAGTACGCTTAGTATTTGGCTACGGTTTTTCTACCGCTAGAAAAAATGCTCGGAAAAACCATACGATACGCAAATTTACCTCTTCACAAATTTTGTTTACTAAAACACCCGGGGCCCCTAGGTTTTTCTATGGAACGGTGTTTATCTGTTAGTTTTGATCATGGACAACCCAAAAGTACGCTTGGTATTTAGCTACGGTTTTTCTAACACTAGGAAAAATGCTCGGAAAAACCATACGATACGCAAATTTACCTCTTCACAAATTTTGTATAGTAAAACACCCCGGGCCTCTAGATTTTTCTATGGAACGGTGTTTATCTGTTAGTTTTGATCATGAACAAGTCAAAAGTGCGCTTAGTATTTTGCTACGGTTTTTCTACCACTAGGAAAAATGCTCGGAAAAACCATACGATACGCAAATTTACCTCTTCACAAATTTTGTTTACTAAAACACCCCGGGCCCCTAGATTTTTCTATGGAACGGTGTTTATCTGTTAGTTTTGATCATGGACAACTCAAAAGTGCGCTTAGTATTTGGCTACGGGTTTTCTACCACTAGGAAAAATGCTCGGAAAAACCATACGATACGCAAATTTACCTCTTCACAAATTTTGTTTATTAAAACACCCGGGGCCCCTAGGTTTTTCTATGAAACGGTGTTTATCTGTTAGTTTTGATCATGAACAAGTCAAAAGTGCGCTTAGTATTTGGCTACGGGTTTTCTACCACTAGGAAAAATGCTCGGAAAAACCATACGATACGCAAATTTACCTCTTCACAAATTTTGTTTACTAAAACACCCGGGGCCCCTAGGTTTTTCTATGGAACGGTGTTTATCTGTCAGTTTTAATCATGAACAACTCAAAAGTGCGCTTAGTATTTGGCTACGGTTTTTCTACCACTAGGAAAAATGCTCGGAAAAACCATACGATACGCAAATTTACCTCTTTACAAATTTTGTTTACTAAAACACCCGGGGCCCCTAGGTTTTTCTATGGAACGGTGTTTATCTGTTAGTTTTGATCATGGACAACCCAAAAGTACGCTTAGTATTTGGCTACGGTTTTTCTACCACTAGGAAAAATGCTCGGAAAAACCATACGATACGCAAATTTACCTCTTCACAAATTTTGTTTACTAAAACACCCCGGGCCTCTAGATTTTTCTATGAAACGGTGTTTATCTGTTAGTTTTGATCATGAACAACTCAAAAGTGAGCTTATTAGTATTTGGCTACGGGTTTTCTACCACTAGGAAAAATGCTCGGAAAAACCATACGATACGCAAATTTACCTCTTCACAAATTTTGTTTACTAAAACACCCGGGGCCCCTAGGTTTTTCTATGGAACGGTGTTTATCTGTTAGTTTTGATCATGGACAACCCAAAAGTACGCTTAGTATTTGGCTACGGTTTTTCTACCACTAGGAAAAATGCTCGGAAAAACCATACGATACGCAAATTTACCTCTTCACAAATTTTGTTTACTAAAACACCCCGGGCCCCTAGATTTTTCTATGGAACGGTGTTTATCTGTTAGTTTTGATCATGAACAACTCAAAAGTGAGCTTATTAGTATTTGGCTACGGGTTTTCTACCACTAGGAAGAATGCTCGGAAAAACCATACGATACGCAAATTTACCTCTTCACAAATTTTGTTTACTAAAACACCCCGGGCCCCTAGATTTTTCTATGGAACGGTGTTTATCTGTTAGTTTTGATCATGAACAACTCAAAAGTGAGCTTATTAGTATTTGGCTACGGGTTTTCTACCACTAGGAAGAATGCTCGGAAAAACCATACGATACGCAAATTTACCTCTTCACAAATTTTGTTTACTATTATAGACATTGAAGCTTTATATAACTCAATTACGAAAATATATAAACCAGTACGTTAGTATAGTATTTGCAGAACTTGCATTTATTACGAATATTCGTTATAAGCAGGTTTTACAAATACAATCAAACAAAATTAACGTTTTTTGTTTATTTAGGAAGGTTTAGGAAATACTTCATCATCATATGAATATGATGTACTCGATATTGTACATTCTCTAGTTTTAAGCAGAGAGAAAGGGCTTCAGGCACATTCATCGGTCCTCCCATGCTCAATAGCCTAGGTAGGTCTCCCTTTAGACCTCTCACAAAGGTATCAAGCGCTTTGTCCCTATATGCTTAGGTCATCACGTTCATGGCCTCTTGGGTCATGTCCATCGACGCCAATTTATTTAATATCAGCGATAAATGGTAATATACTTGCTGGTAAAATTCGGAGATAGAGCTACCTTTTTGGATTCAAGCCGTCATCTGGTACTCGAGTGTACCCAGATCTCTCTTATCAGCATAGTGAAGTGTCAAGCACTTCGAAATCCTATCCCAATTGAGAGGGGTGTTGTAAGATTCAAGGGCTACGTCTGCATTACCGATTATTTTATTACGTATTACACTGAGTATTCCGTAATACTTCGGTGTTCCCCTCAAATCTTCGTATATCTGAAGAATCCGATCTACACCTTATTTCCAGGATGAGAATTCTCCTGGTTGCCCAGAAAATTCTCGAAGACCTTTCACCACATCTGGGATTTTGTCTAGATCGTTTAGATTATTCAAATATCTTGGATTTATTTTCTGATCCGTTTCTGTTTTATTATTAGCATTATTAATTGTGTGAATGAACAACATTCCTTCCAGAAGTATTTTATTTTGATATATGACAATTTCTTGAATAATATTTCTTAATTGTGCGAGATCAAATATGTTTGTGGCACCTGACGTGGATGCTGTGGAAGTTGTGTCATTTATATTCAATGTCGCTGGTTTGATGATATTTGGTACGTATTGGAAGTTTTTACGAATCGTTTGCGACTTGTTTCAATTGCATATGTATTAGTGTTATTACCTGTACAAGGCGAAAATTGAGTTATACTCGACAAATTTAAAAAAAATTAGTACAAAGTATGGAATTAAAGAAACAAAACTATAACCAGATATTTCAAATCTCAATTGATTTAATAAGTCATATTATGTGTTTAATATAATAGTTTATTTTTAATTAATATGACCAAAAATACTCTAAGTAAGATGGTGCCAGATAAATAAAAAAAAATGTATGAAATAATAAAAAACTGGCCCAAAAGTCATCTACACAGTGCAATAGGTAGGAGTTATCCAATTTCAAATTATACGCAACAAGTCTTTGTGGATCGATAGGGTACCCAACCTTGGCTCGTTCGGTTTTCATAATTCTAACGAAAAAGTCTGTGGAGCGAATCATGGAGATTTTGGCACATAGCCACATACATAGTGCAATAGATTAAAGCTGATAAATTTCAAAAAAATACGCCACATGTCTATGCAGATCGTCAGGGTGCCCCATTCTGGCCCTTTCATGTTATCATAATTAGAACGAAAAACTTTTAAAATGGAATTTCTGTGGAGCGAATCATGGAGATTTTGGCACATAGCCACATACATAGTGCAATAGACCTCAAATTTCAGTAAGTTATAGTATGACTAGCAACCTCAAATTTCAGTAAGTTATAGTATGAAAACTCATCTATCCAAATATGCAAATGTTTTTGCGGTAAATGACTATGAGCGGAGATATGGGCAAACTGCCCATTTGGTCGATAAAAAGTTTTGTCCTATAGTAAAATGGTTCGAACAGTCAAAATCCTTAATAGTGGACTTAGGTCAAAACTGATTACATGTTCGTAATCAGCGTTGAATTTTACATGGGAATTAATTATCATAATAATTTTTTGAGCTCTGGTTCAGTTTTTGGATTCTTGGACTATACACTCGAGAAGTCTTTATCCACACAAATACACATCATTTACATCATTTTTCCACCTGATATGAAAATGAAATTCGCAGGGTTTATTAGCACAGCCAAGACCTAAATATCCGTATATACCGCTAGTGCAATTTAGCTCTGGTATTATGGTTTGCTTATTTTATTGTCATGAATTGCCAATGCACTTTTCGATTTAACTTAATTTTGTAATATTAATTTTTTTTGTATGTTTTATTCCAATAGGCTTTTTAAAATTTTCAGAATGGTTTTTATAAAATTATAATATTGCACGGTTAGTCCACAATAAGAGGTTGCAACAATTTTTGACAGTTTTCAAAAAATATTTTTTAAAAATGTGTAAATTAAAATTAAATTTGTATTAGATTTTAATTTCGGGATAATCCTACATTTTTATGTAACGATTGCTTTTATGCAAGAAATAATCAAAAAGTTCGGGATTTCGGGATAGCACTACATTTTTGTAACGACTACACTTTTTTCGGGTTGACTACACTTTAGCCAAGAAATGCACTAAAAAATTCGGGATGGAATTTCGGACTAACTTCACCGAATTTCCGTTTCTACATTTTCGCTCGTTGTAATTTCCGATTTAATTGATTATTTCGCTGGTTTAATTCGCATTTGATCTGCCCATTTTTATTCGCATTACTCCTTGGTTGGAAAAATAATTCTATTTAGCTTGTTCGCGAACGAATATTTATTTTAGTCTATAATTAAAATAGACACGTTTATAAAATAAATATTTCTGCTACGCCGGTGTATTGAAGTGAAGTGAAAAAAATAAGTAAAGATTCTACCTAAACAACAAAAAGCCGTTTCATCATCTGAAGATAGAGAGAACGACAGTCATGCTGGCACATCAGCATCGCGGGCAACAACGAAAATATACAAGATGCCAACGAAGATACACCCATTCTCGAACGAACAACCGGCAGTTTGGTTCATCCTCGTCGAACACCAGTTCGGCATCCACCGCATTGTTGACGACGATGAACGGCTCGCATACACTCTCGGCGCGATACCACAGGAGACAATTCAATTTATAACGGACATTTTTAGAAACCCGCAGCCAGGTACGAAATACAACAGACTGAAATTCGCGTTGATCAACCGCTACACTATTAGCGAGGAGCAACGACTTGACGAGTTGCTCTCCGGTTTCTAACAAATGGGAGACCTAAGATCGTCCCACTTTTATCCCCTGCTTGTACAAAAATCAGGTGATTCCAAATTAGTAAATAACGATTTATTCAAAAATCTCTGGCTAAAACGTTTGCCAGACGACATACGAGCGATAACGGCGCGGGATATCAAAAACGACATCGGGAAAATCCTACCGGTCGCCGACAATATCTGGATTTACGCTCAATTCAGAGCAACCAAACTAATTGCTGATGTCAACCAGCCATCTACAAGCAAGGCAACTGCTGGCGGTGAATCAGCCCTTGTTTTAATGCAAGGACAACTGGACAAGACGCAACAACAATTGGCAGATTTACAGCAAACACTGGCCAATATGAACATTGGTCCATGTGAAAGATCGCCAAACAACAAACGGAATTTCAATTACCGACACAGGTCGAGGTCGAAATCTTATTTCGATCCGGACTCTGCTACTACCACCGCCGTTTCGGCTCACGCGCACGCAACTGTAATAACCCGTGCAGTTTCCGACCGGTAGCTCATGGAGATGCTACTCCCAAAAATTTCAAGTCTTCGGAAAACCGCTAAATCCTCGCCGTCTTTTCATCAAAGAGCATGAAACAACTTGCAATTTCTGATCGATTCGAGAAAAATTCCCCGACAAATTCCCATGGCTCTCGAGGATATTCATAAAACAGCAACTACTACTCGGTTTTCGAATGCCATACGGCCTTCGTAACTCAGCCCAGACATTCCAGCGATTCCTTAACGAAGTGTTAAAATTGCTGGACTTCATCTACTCTTATATCGACGATATCCTCGTTGCAAGCCGGTCTCCTGGTGGAACACAGTGAACATCTCGAGTCAGTATTTAAATGTCTCTCCGTATATGGAATTAACATTAGAGCTACGAAATGTATTTTCGGCGTGAAGTCACTTGACTTCCTGAGCCACACAATTTAGAAAGATTGCATTCTCCCGTCGAAAGATAGAGATGATGTCATTTAAATTTTTCCAGAGCCAACATCAATTCGCCAAATACAGCAGTTCGTCCGTATGGTGAACTATTACCGCCGCGATACTACGATTAGCCGAACTGTTATCGCCTATTCACAGGCATTTGGGCACTTTACTCAAGAAAGGCAAAAACAGAAGAAACTTATCTTGGCCCGAAGATTGCACAGAATCTTTCGATAAGGTCAAGCGTTCTCTTGCCGCTGTCACTCTTTTGGCACACCCGTTAAACGACGCGCAGTTCAACATAACTACCGACGCTGCCAATGTAGCGAAAATCGTAGTGTTCGAAAAACAGTTACATTAAATTTAAAACACTACGGTTTCCGATCCAGGAGGGGAGCGATGTAGCGGCTCAAAATTATTTTCATTTCGTGGCACTTATCGATTAATTATCGATTAATATCGATAATTAATCGATTATCGATTAATATCGAGAATTACAGGAAGACGCGAAAGAAAATTGAGAAACGAAAAAGAACACGCAGTCGGGTTTTACAAGTGCATGAGACAGTCTCAAAACGATAATAAAGAAGTGAAAGTGCCTCGAACAATCGTTCACACACCTGGAGTGGGATTTTGCACAAAAGGCGAGAAGCGAGTTTACGTCTGATTTCTCGCCTTTTACTTTTGTCCGACAGTTTTATAGCGATTATGCACAAATCGACAAAAGTAAAAAGCGAGAAAATTGAGCAACTACGAATTTAGATGTCAAAATGTGATTTTGTGTTTAAAATTATTTGTGTCAGTTTGCAGTTTAGTGTTGTGTTTTTAGATTTTATTGATATTGTAATAAAACAATTTGTTTGACAATTGTTTTTGATAAAAATAAAACAATATGAGAATTATCCTGTCTCATCTTAGGGATGATTTACACCCTTTTGACATCGATGGTACAGGGTAGTTAATAATTAATCTTATAAACTTTATTTATATATTTAATTAACGTAATATTTAATCCTAAAGATTCCAGGAGCGATATCGTCTTCTGACAGGTTTATTAATTAATTTAATTAATAGTATCGAGGAATATTTTCCAACCCATACGTATCATACCGCAATACCGAAAACAAGATATGTAAATGTGTTTAAAAAAGATTTGTATGCAAATAATGTAAAATATAAAAATGACAAAATAAAAAATAAATAAAAATATATATTTGCAGTATGTATTACATATATTATTACCAACATCCAATTCAAACAAACTTTATATTTTTTGACGTTTAGTGTGAAAATGTAATTTAAAAATCTTTTCGCCTTTCTTCTCATTATGCAAAAATAATATACATGGTCGGAAATAAAAGCGAGAGCGAGTGTCTACTCGCATTAACAATCACTATATTTTGATTTCTATTTTAACTATTTATTTATTGTATGTGTTTTGGTATAAAATATTATTGTATATTATTAGTTCACAAATATGGCTGGACTGGGATTTTCGCCTAGCGAGTAAAAGCGATTATGCACTGCTTTTAGCTTCAAGTCGCTCAAAAAAGGCGACTCGCTGTGTGCAAAATCCCAGTCCAGCCATATTTGTGAACTAATAATATACAATAATATTTTATACCAAAACACATACAATAAATAAATAGTTAAAATAGAAATCAAAATATAGTGATTGTTAATTATTTAAATCAATAAACCCAATAAACACCGCTATAGTTGTTTTATGGAATTAACTCCCAGACCATTTATGCTCTTTATTATTTCCGCTTGGTTCGAAAGGTTCTGAAGATCTCATATTCTAGGTTCCCGTGAACAGTTTTCGAGGTGGTTGTTGAATACTATAACTTTATCCGAGCCTTTTGTGTATGGTTCATAACGTGATTTTTTGTAAGGGTAGGTAGTTAGCCTGCCGTTCAAACCACTTATTACTTGAGCGGGTCACTTACTGGTGATAGATGTTAAGGCATCCAGCTTTACCAGAACTATATTAACATCACGAAACACTTGCTTCAAGAAAGACGCCTGCTTATTATCTTGATTCGTTCCAGATGGCCATATTCCACAACTCTTTCCGAAAATTATTGACGAATCTCATTTCCATCCAACGTATTCAATTTCTGCATAATCGGTGATAATCCAGAACTTCTTCCAAAAATCATTTAAGAATCCAATTTCCATCAAGCATACTCAATCCTATCATAATGGGTTAGAAATTGGCTCAATTCTAGATGGCCATATTCCAGAATTTGTTCCAAAAATCATTTAAGAATCCCATTTTTATCCAGTATACCCAATGTCATCATAATTGGTTAAGAATTGATCGAGTTCCATCCCAGGTGGCCATATTCCAGAACTTCTTCCCAAAAATGATTTAAGAATCTTCCACCCAGCATACTCAATACCATCTTAATGGGTTAAGAATTGATCGAGTTCCGTCCCAGGTGGCCATATTCCAGAAAGTCTTCTAACAATCATTTAAGAATTCCATTTCTCTCCAGCATACCCAATCCCATTATAATCAGTTTAGAATTGATCGAGTTTCCGTCCCAGGTGGCCATATTCCAGAATTTCGTCTAATAATCATTTAAAAAACCCATTTCTCTCCAGCAAACCGAATCCCATCATCGGTTAAGAATTCATCGAGTTCCGTCCCAGGTGGCCATATTTCAGAACTTCTTCTAAAATCATTTAAGAATCCCATTTCTCTCCAGCATACCCATCCTCATCATAATCGTTTAAGAATTGGTCGAGTTCTGTCCCAGGTGGCCATATTCCAGAATTTCTTCTAAAAATCATTTAAGAATTCCACTTTTCTCCGGCATACTCAATCCCATCATAATCGGTTAAGGATTGATCGAGTTCCGTCCCAGGTGACCATATTCCAGAATGTCTTCTAAAAATCATTTAAGATTTCCACTTTTCTCCAGCATACCCATTCCCATCATAATCGGTTAAGAATTGATTGAGTTCCGTCCCAGGTGGCCATTTTCCAGAATGTCTTCTAAAAATCATTTAAGAATCCCATTTCCATCCAGCATACCAAATCCCGTCATAACCGGTTAAGAATTGATCGAGTTCCGTCCCAGGTGGCCATATTCCAGAATTTCTTCCCAATATCATTTAAGAATCTTATTTCCATCCAACATACTCAATCCCAACACAATTGGCACATATTTCAAGAGTAGTTATACGGTATTTTTGATGGGTTTTAGTACTGTGAGTTTGAAAATTTAATGTATTTAATAACGACGACACTTAAAATCTTTAAAATTTGTTTTTAAATTTATAATCTTTGACATATGTTTAATGAAATTTTTAAAATCTTATTTAACGGTCTTTTGAAATTAAACAAAATTTATAATGAAAACCTTGTAGTTTCGTCTTATACAGGGTTAACTAACTAATACATATGAACGAAAATATGGCTTAGTGAATACTTCTCGTTATCCATCCGATTCGAGAAATTTTTACTAAAAATGTTGCTAAAATATTCGTAAAGAAATTAGTAAAATTTTCTCGGACATTCCTCCCTTGGTTCGATTAAGTAAATTATTAACGCCTACTAAGAGTTAGGTACTTGTAAAGAGTTATTTATTATGAATGGAAATGGATAGTGTAGGTAAAAGACGAAAATTATAATAAGTAATTTTCATATAACTGTTTACTTAGATTTCGCGAATAATCGGCTGCTTACCGTATTACCTACGCCTTACACAATTAGGTTACAAACTATATAAAAACTCAAAAATTTTAGTTCCAATTTCTGTTTTCTTTATAAAAATTATCTTCCTATATCAACTATTTAACTTTAGATTTTTTCTTAACTTTAGTTTGACAAGATTTTCAATTTTTTTATTAACTTTAATTTAATTTCTTTAATTTTAATATTTAAAATTTTTCGTTTATCCGTAATTTATTGGTTATCGATAAATTAATTTTTTTCTCTGTTCCGCTTAATAATTAAAATTTAATGAATTGATAACTTAGTGATGATTTAAAAAATGTAATAACGATTTTAATCCTCGTTTTTCTTTTTCTTAAAAAATGCTGTTTTAAAAGGATGCAAAATTAGGCCTTGAAAAATATTATGAAAATAATAAAAAAAAATGATAAAACTTTATTTAGCTTACGTTAAGATTAGCAGACGTTTGTTTAACATCTGGAGTTGGAATTCTTCTATTGATGAGACCTGTGTACCCAAAGTCAATTGATTCCCTCCAAAATGCCGATGCTTGATGCTTGGTTGGGCCGCTCTTGAATAACTTCCAACTCCGTTTTTCCTTTATGCCGGATACTTCGGGGCTTCTTTTCCCAACTCGTTCGTATTTTGGTTTTTCTTTTTTTCACTTAATTTATCGTCACTCGCGCGAATGATGATTAATTCGGCGTGAGATTGTCGTTACACGATTAATGTCACTATTTTAGCACGATTTATCTATTCGAATAATGGTTAATTCGAAATGAGTCTCACACTATTGTCACACAGTGATTATAAGTGATGGGTTAGTTTTGGTTCGACCAATTCATTTTAATGAATTCTTATTAGTTGTGGTTGCACTAATTTATAAAAAAAGGGGTCCCATTTGAAACGCGATATTTTAAAACGCGAATTATCAAAACGCGATATTTCAAAACGCGATATTTCAAAACACGATACGGTACAAAACGCGATGTGGTACAAAACGCGATATTTCAAAATGCGATATTTCAAAACGCGATATGGTACAAAACGCGATATGGTACAAAACGCGATATTTCAAAACGCGATATTTCAAAACGCGATATGGTACAAAACGGGATATGGTACAATACGGGAGTTTAGGATCGGGTTATATCAGGCGGGTGAAGGGGAAATTTAATTTCAGTTTATAACAATTTAAAAATCGATAGGAACGATAGTATATAGGATCGGTATCTGGTAGGTCGCTGCGCTCCCGCCGCTTCGCAACGCATATTCTGTACCATATCTCGTTTTGAAATATCGCGTTTCGAAATATCGCGTTTTGTACCATATCGCGTTTTGAAATATCGCATTTTGAAATATTGCATTTTGTACCATATCTCGTTTTGTCATATCTTGTTTTGAAATATCGCATTTTGAAATATCGCGTTTCGAGCGGATCCGCTTTTTTTATCTATTCCTAAAATACATCATCCTCTGATGCTCTGGTGAACGGGTTGTAACTTCGCTGTGACGCCTTTTAAACAGTTGCCTTTTAATCGTTATGTCAGCGATGAAATGTTTTATTTTGTGCATTTAGATTTTCCTCGTGAATGCTTACATTGCCAATTCCAGTAGTGTGTGGGCTAGCTGAGTCGGCCTACTTATGCATCCGGAATTCCTTCCGGAATTCCTTTCACTTTTTATTATTTAACCTAGTTATGGGAAAACATCCGGGATTCCACAAAATATATGTCAGTTTATACGGAAAACATCGGGGATTTCTTACTTATGCATCCGGAATTCCTTTCGCTTTTGATTATTTAACCTAGTTATGGGAGAAACATCTACTATTCCACAAAATGTATGTCAGTTTTACATTTCACTTTTCATCTACAAACAAGATATTTTTAATGTAGATCGAATAATATAAAGTAGATGAAAAGTGAAAGATAAAGCTGACATGCATTTGAATAACCCCGGAGGTTTTCCTCCACATTAGGTCAAGTAAAAAGATAAAACGAGGAATGCTGGATGTTTTCCGTATAAAACTGACATACATTTTGTGGAACCCCAAATGTTTTCCCATAACTAGGTTAAATAGTGAAAACCGAAAGGAATTCTGGATGCATAAGTAAGAAATGTCCGATGTTTTCCGTATAAAGTGACATATATTTTGTGGAATCCCAGATGTTTCTCATAACTAGGTTAAATAATAAAAAGTGAAAGGAATTCCTATAAACTGACATACTTATTTGCGGAATCCCGGATGTTTTCCCATAACTAGTTCAAATAATAATAACAAGTGAAATAAAGTCTTTGTGGAATCGCCAGAAGTTTTGTTTTTCTGACTACTTAGTTCAAATAATTTTTTCCATCACTAGGTTAAATAATAAACATATACCGATATTTTATTTTATTTATTCTAATTTATTATGTTAAATAATAATTTATTTTTAAATAGTAATTATATTTTTAAATGATACATGATTTATACAAATTAAAAACTTAAAATTGACATACATTTTTTGGAACCCCCGGACATTTTCCCATAACTAGTTCAAATAATTCTTTTGTGGAATCCTCAGAAGTTTTGTATTCAAATTTTTTCCATAACTAGGTTAAATAATAAAAATAAAACAATAAAACACATATAGAAATTTTATTTATTCTAGTTTATTATTAATTTTTATTGAGTAATATGTATTAACATTTATTTTATATAATCATTTATTTTTTAAATAGTATTTTTATTTTTACGATACATTTATTCAAATTAAAAACTAAATTTTAAAATCGTTGTCCATATTCTTCTTCTTCTTCTTCATCGTCACTCGTTTCATTCCCAGTTACCATTGCTGTTGTTGTTCTCGACTGCTCGAATTTAATATCGCCAGTCACAAATCTTCCCTCGCCGATAACTCCTTTTAGAATCATCTTCATCTTTTTAGTTTTCACACCATTTTGTAGTGATTTGGAAACATTTTTCTTTTTATAGTTTTTTATTATTACTTTGGAAAGTGGCTTCGATAACGTGTATATCCCCTCAGGCATATGCACTTGCATCTTCTCTCCATACATGGTGTTGGCCCATTTGATCTCCCGGACGCTATACGGACGATTTTACCGCAAATCAACTGTCTTCAAGAAGGCCGAAGTTTCCTTCTCCTTGACGCTCTCTTCGAAAATGTTTAGGAATTGCCCAGTCTATGGATAAAATGAAAATATAAAATAATAGTTTTAAAATATAAATTTAAAATAAAATAATGATTTTATTTGAATATAAATTATATATTCAAATAAAATCATTAATTTGTTTTAATGTGATACATTTTAATTAAGACGAATTGAAAAATTCTTAATAATTATGTTGATCGGATATTACACCGAAGCTAGTTAAAGCAAAATGTAATTTTATTACACGACAAATATTTAATTAATTGATTTTATCGATAAATTGTTATAATTGGTCGGTTTATACTTCCTTAGGATAATTATACGTTGCAATTTAAAATTCATCGAACTATAATTGTTTTGGAAAATAATATTCGATCTGATGTTTTCGCTGATCTCAATTTCCTTTCTGAAAATAATAAATTTATTTTGTTTTAACGTGATACATTTTAATTAAGACGAATTAAAAATACTCAATAATTATATTTGATCGAATGCTATTCTGAATTTAGACCAGTTTTTATATTTCTGTTGTTATACCTAATAATTGAAAAATTAACTACCGTGGTGTGATTATAAGTTTTAAGTAAAATTTGTGATTCGGTTTTAATAAATAACATAGTGACGAAGTTTAAAAATCTAATAACAATATTAACGTGACTTAATCTGAACAAATAAATAACTGTTTTAGTGTAAAAGTGATAAAAAATAACGAAAATTGAAAAGAAACATGTTCAAAAAACAACTAATTCAAAAATATCTTAGTGAGTCAGCATCTCATTCTTCTGAAAATCTAATAGAAGCGAATGAAACAAGTGAACCATCATATACAATTATTTCGGAAACGGAACGCACATCGACTAAATTTCGAATTAGCCGTAGGCAGATTGTTTTCAAAATAAATGACTTGCCACAGACGCAAACGGATCCCTTGAACTGGGTAAAAAAATCAATAAATACAATTATCGATCATATAGTTCAAGATGTTCTTCCAAACGATAAAATAGGACTGAGTTTCACCTCCGAAAAATTTAATAACCCTGCCTGGCTCAAATTTAGGCCTGTAAAATAGGTTACATTTGATGATGTCTGAAATCTTTTAGGTGGAGTATTCCAAAGCAATTCCGAGGGTCTAAACACGGATACGTTTAGGTTAACAATGACTGTAATAAAGATGCCTGTAGGACAAGGCAAGAGTCGCCGGAATTATAGGTTTGAAATAAAACTGTTATATTTTTATTTTAAACTTTTATATAAATTTATTTTATTAACAATATTTTTGTATTCTAAAACTTTTATATAAGTTTATTATTTTATTAAAATTATTTTGTTGTGGCTCGATCAACTAACTTAACAAATCTAATTTTATTTCATCTTCTTAACATTCATTTACTTTTAGTTCGAATCATATATTACATTATGTCGTATCATCAATATGTGTTCTTTTATTTAAGTGCGATGCACTTTACATTATTTTAGAATCACATTACATTTTGTTTTGACTAATAAGAATATAAGATCGAATTATATTTTGCAACTACATTGTATCACAAACAAAATAGCAATCAGACCTGCAAACCAATAGTAACTTTATGTGTAAATCAAATTCTCGATGTCGTTACAAATGGAAAAATATTTCGAGCGGCTGTTAGTAGAAATGCTTAGCTAAAACTCAAACCCTATGTGCTCAATATACATCTCGCTCAATATATTTATTCAACGCGCGCGACAAAATAATTTTTTTTTATTTGTGTGTACAGTATAAAAGAAACAAACGGAAAAATACAAATTCAACGTGTTTTTTATTTTCGTTTGAAAATACCCTTTCTCTTATTGTATGTTTTAAATTTAATAAAACAGAATGTTTTGAAAACTAAAACGCACGTATTATGTATATACTATACATATACTAGATGTATATACATATGTACTATTTAAAATAAAATGTGTGCACGATCGATAATTTCTTGTCGTTTAGGTATATAAAATTTAAAAAACATGTGATCATGAAAAGAAAGAGGATCTATTTTCGATGTATGTATGTATGTATATATGTACGTATATACGTTGTATGTACGTATATATATATACGTATATACATTGATTATGGTTTGGTGTGCTGCATGAAATATAGTTTATAAAAAAGAAACAAATATTTGGAGGAAAGGATACGAAACATCAGAAATTTATGAACGAAAGGGAAAATATTATAATTAAATTGTTTTTTACTGATCGCAGTAAACATTTAGATATACATATTACATATTTGTGTTTAGTTACATTATGTATATTTTATATGCCTATCTATACTGATTGGTCGAAATTAAATACATACATTCATTACTTAATTTTTCCTAAGTGTACTATAAGGATGATTGATATATGTTCTAAATTCAATAATATTAAAATTCCTAACAATTTTATAAATGATTTTATTTTGAGAAAAATAATAAAATCAGCTTAGAGCAGAAAGATGCCTTAGGGAGGATGTACTATGTATTTGGATTTGCATCTAAAAAATTGGTCAAGCATATATAGTACATTTTTGTTAACACTTTCCCCTTATTCCATATTATCTGAAGCATAGTATAGTATTTGAATTGTTTCAAATAAAAGCTAGTTATTGATTTTAACCAAATTTGCAAAAACATTAATATTTCGAACTCGGTTGTGATATATAGAATTATGAGTATACACAATATCCTTGGAATTCCATTTTTAAACTTCTAACCCCAAGTAAAAACCATCCTAAGGTTTAAAAATGAAAATAAATAAATTTCGTTTTTTGTTGTTTTCAACCGAGTTACAAGCTTACATTATAAGTACACTGCAATTTTTCAGGGGGTCTATTATGAAATTTTCGACGCGCGCTTTTTTTTCGACATCGTCGAAAATAGGTATTATGAATTTTTTTCGGCGCGCTTTTTTTTCGACCAGATCGCAAATTTCCCTATTATGAAATTGCGACGCGCATTATATTAGATAAAAACGAAAATTATACGACTGCTATTGAGGTGTCGCAAATAAAAATTAACTTAATAAATCGTGAAGTTTAATAAGAAAAATAACAATAAAATGTAAGTTATATACATTTGCATGTTTAGTTAAGTTGTGTGTTAATTTTAAATTTCAATTTATATGTAAATTCATATATATAATTTTGTTTAATTAAAATAATTAAATTTATTTAAATTTAAAATTTTATTGTCGGATTTATTTTAGGACCTCAACCAACTCGGAGCAATTCGAGATACTAGTAGAATTTATGGAAAGAAACGAGGGAATAGCAAAAAATTTTCTAAATTCAATTCAATTTCGGGACACTACTACAAATTTATGGAATGAACTGAAGGAGCGTTTAAATTCTGCCGGCCCTCCAGAAAAAAATGTTGAAGGATGGAAAAAGGTAATAAGTTGTGTTTACTGTAATTACTGTAATGTATTAACCAAAAAATGTTTTTCGTAGGTATGGAGAGATTTTAAGTACCACACAAAAAATAAGATAAGGATAAACAAAAAATCAGTTTCTGGAACTGGTGGGGGGCCATGCCGGATTAAACGGCTAAATAATTTGGAGGAGCGAGTGAATATTTTACTAGACTTGCGGGGAGAAATTGAGGGAATAAACGCAAACAGTTTTGGTTGTAGCACGCAATCACCCTCAATAAATATTTCCCAAATTGATATCCCAACCACATCCACTTCAAACAATATAGAGCTAATTTTAGAAGAAACTGTAGAACCAGTTACCATTCAAACAACAATAGTAAACAATAGCACTGAAACCACTAGAGCAAAAAAGAAACAGCCAAAGGAAACCACGAAAAGCCTATTAAAAAAACAGATAGAACTGCAAAAGACAGTATATAATAAACAGGAAATGTTTTTAGAAAAACAAGAGGCTCAAAGAACAGAAATGATCAAAATTTTGAAGGAAATTAGGCGCATCAAAGAAAAGAAATTGGATTTTGAAAAGGAAAAGTGGAAAGCTCAACAATTAATATCTCTTAATGAGTATAAACAAAAAGTACAGTCATTAGAACTAAGAAAACGAGAGCTGGACTTAAAGGAGCAAGAATTAGAGGCCCGAAAATAGGTATTAAAAAACCATAACATTATCTATATATATATATATATATGTATATTACTTTTTTAAGACTGAATTAAATAAATTTAATTAAATGAATTATTATTAAACAATAAAATGAAGTCAAAAATTGAAATCAAAAATGAAATATAAAATAAGTTCTTAAAATAAAAAAATGAGTATAGTTTTATTTATCTTATTGACATGAATTGATTTTTTATATTATCTCGAACTCTTTTAGCTTGTTGCTGCAGGTTCCCATTGCTTTCATCTGGTGCATTTAGATTTCCGACATCCTCATCATTAACAATGAGGCTTTCATCAAAGGGCACGTTATATTTCACACATAAATTATGTAGTAGGCAACATACATTAATAATTTTGGCTACTTTCTCTGGTTGATAATGTAGCTCCCGACTGTGTAACATACACCTCCAACGGCCCTTTAATATACCAAATATGCGTTCGATAATCGAACGCGCTTTCGCATGACAGGTATTAAATCGCGATTCAGCTGAGCCCTCCGCTGCTTTTCTATATGGAGTCATCATCCAGGGTTCCAATGTATATCCGGAGTCGCCTAAATATTCGATAATCGTATTATTTAAATTTACAAAATATTTTTAGAATTACCTAGCATCCATGACGAGTCATCTCGAATCCATTCCTGCTTCATAATTTTACGGTTATCGCTCATGTTCCAAATGACGGAGTCATGAGAACAACCCCCGAAACGTGGATCGACCGACGTGATTATATTTTTGTAGTCACAAGTCTATAAAGAAATAATTTGTTTATTATAATGTATCTATGAGTTATGTATATGTATATTGAAGTAAACACAAGTTGCTAAAATACTTACCATCATAACATTTAAGCTGTGTGACCCTTTTCTGTTAAAAAAGTGATGTTCATTTTTTTCCGGTCGTATAATATTAATGTGTGTGCCATCTACACATCCTACCACTCCAGGAAATCCTGTTTTATTTAAAAAATAATCCTTTGATTTGGATTTTTCCTCTTCCGACATTTGAAATATAATATGTTTACTACACATATTTGATTCCAAAATATTTAGTGTCTCGTATTCCAAAATATTTAGTGTCTCGTATTAACGTACCCATTCAACAAAAATTGAGCTTCATCGTTGAACAAAATTTTGTTTGGAAAATCAACATTAATAGAATTAGTGCTTCAGCCGATTGGCCGATTTGGCAAGCAGTGCTATGGCGTAAGTTTATTCATTATGAAATTGAAATGTATGAATATATATATATATATATATATATATATATATATATATATATATATATATATATATATGTCTATATATATATATATATATATATATATATATATATATATATATATATATATATATATATATATATATATATATATATATATATATATATATATATATATATATATATATATATATATATATATATATATATATATATATATATATATATATATATATATATATATATATATATATATATATATATATATATATATATATATATATATATATATATATATATATATATATATATATATATATATATATATATATATATATATATATATATATATATATATATATATATATATATATATATATATATATATATATATATATATATATATATATATATATATATATATATATATATATGGTAATCACACCACATGGCTTATTGCAGCCATGCAACTACAAATTAAAAACCTCAGGCAGTCCAAACTTAAGAGCTTAAGTTGTGCTCCGTTTGCACCACTTAGGGGAGCGGTACGACCACCAAAAATTGTACAGGTCCGGGGCGGTATGTTGTACCATCACTTCGAATCGAAGTTCGAAAAAAGTCGAGTAGCGGTATGTTGTATTATTTTCGAAAAGCAAAAATGATACAACTTTCACTTTTTCGACGCGAATTTTTTCGAATTCGATTCGAAGTGATGATGATACAACATACCGCCCCTGTTGTTTATTTGTGACAAGAAGCCTATACAATTTTGGTGATTGTAGCACTAACCGAAGTGGTGCAACCGGCGTGTAACTTAAGCTCCTAACCTAAGTCGTGCGTGACTGGTTGAGGCATTTTAAGGCAACTCTAAATATTTAGTGTTCACATACGAATTAATCACCCATTGAGATAGCGAATTTTTATAAATACCTTAAAAATTATTAAACGAATCAAAATTTAATCATGCATTCGAATTACACTAATCATGGGAGATGAATATGATTACATGTATCATAATAATAATAAGCTCCGTTTTCACTGATTGACATAATTAAACAAATAGTATTTCTTATTATTGTATGATAGGGAATATCACAATAATTTTATAATGATTTCTATTATTATAATATGGTAAAGGCAATCATGTGTTTATCATATTTTTTCTGAGTGTAGACGCTGACTCATTTTCTATATCAGTATATAGGTTTAAATGGAGCTTGTATCGTGAAGAATTACATTTGTACATTTTGCTTAGAAGGAAAATTATGCAAATCATTGATCGAAATATTAAAAGTGTTTGTCTCATGAATTCCTTATTCAATCAGTAAAGGGTGTGTTTTATAGCTTCACATTGTTAAGTTTGCAACATTGTTTTGTTTGACAACCGAGTTTACAGCTAACATTTGCTTTGTCATTAGTTTGATTTGCCATTTCATAATGAATAAACTTACGCCATAGCACTGCTTGCCAAATCGGCCAATCGGCTGAAGCACTAATTCTATTAATGTTGATTTTCCAAACAAAATTTTGTTCAACGATGAAGCTCAATTTTTGTTGAATGGGTACGTTAATAAACAGAATTGAATTTGGAGTGAAGATAATCTAGAAGCCTTTGCCTTTGAAACACCATTACATCCATAGAAAATCACTATTTGGTGCGCTTTATGGGCCGGCGGACTCTCTGGTCTATATGTCTTCAAAAACGATGATGGGTGGAATCTTACAGTGAACGGTATAGAGACATGATTTCTAACTCTTTTGTACCCCAATTGGCTGCCATTAATCTTGCTGATATGTGGTTCCAACAGGACGGTTCCATAAGCCACACAACGCGGAATACAATTAATTTACTCAAAGAAACATTTGATGAAAGACTAATTCAACATAATAGTCCTGTTAATTGGCCACCGAGATCGTGTGATCTAACTCCATTAGATTATTTACTTTGGGGATATGTTAAGTCACTTGTCTACGCTTGCTGCGAAAAGTGTGTGAAAATTGGACATGCAGATTGCGCCATCTACGCACCAGCCACATGGCCACAATCATATTCAAGCATTAATGGCATAAAATTATCAATCCAATAAAGCTAGTTTCACTGATATTCAAAATATTTTTCTTTGTTGTATTGTAATTCAAAATTATGAACTCGTTTTAAATTAATTAATTTTATTTGAATTGAGTTCGAGTATTTTCTGGACTTCCGTGCGGTGTTCGTGATCTTATCTTTGATTTATGTCATCAGGTAGGAGGCCTTATACAAAAAATATTTATACTACGAACTCTTTAAACATGTCGAGCAAGTTCAGCCTACTGAAGTCTTACCAAAAACAAAGACATGTTTCATAAAAGGTTTAATGAGGCCTCACTAAAATCTGTGACAATCTCAGTAGACTATATATGACTAAAGTATGTCATGTATGGTATGGTGATAGATTACTACACATTAATTAAATACATTTACATAACCACCAGTTTCAGAAAATTCACTTGGTGCTGGGCATATTAATGTAATAAATTAATATTTAGTACAGATGATTGATGATTACTGAAAAATAACTGTTCAGAAAATATTTTGCTCCAAGTCCGTAGTACATATTTCTTAAAATTTATTTAAATTTTCAGAAGTTTAGGAGAATTTAAACATTTGATAGTTATTTATGATTTTGAGGAATTGAAATCTTAGATGAAACCAATTATTAGGCAGTATGTTATTTAGATATTCGTTTTTTCTGAGTTATGCCTGTTGCTGTTGTAGATTCCAGGTTAGCTCGCACATCTTCAAACTTTCGAGGCTGTCACTAAGATCGAAATCACTAATTCTAAAACGTTTATACCAATAATTACACGTTTCATAAGACACAAGGTCGGCACCAAGAACACTACAAATTGATTCCCGTGCCTTAGAAGCATTTTTTCCTTGTTGGAATTCGTATAGAATGCAGTGCCGAATGTGCTGTTTATCAGTTGTAATCGTAAACTCTGCTATTCTGAGAGGTTATGTAACTCACGTAAACTTGTCGTTCGTTGTTCTGAAACCTTGCGTCCGATCCTACAAAAACCACAGAATACCGTGAAAAAAATCTGTAGAAATTAAGTTATATACCTAATAAATAAAGTGGGTGGCTAAATAAATTTGTTTCCATGATTTAAAGTTCCAAGTTACAACTTAAAAATCGAATTGCACTTCTGATGAGGATTATAAAGCGATACCCAATATCCGATATTGAAATGTCTATTTTTGAAATTGTCAAAAAAGTGGCCATTTATTCTAGAGAAATTTGGGGTAGTTTTCATGATAAGTGGTGGTTGGTATCTGAAAAATTGCAGTGTACTTATAATGTAAGCTTGTAACTCGGTTGAAAACAACAAAAAACGAAATTTATTTATTTTCATTTTTAAACCTTAGGATGGTTTTTACTTGGGGTTAGAAGTTTAAAAATGGAATTCCAAGGATATTGTGTATACTCATAATTCTATATATCACAACCGAGTTCGAAATATTAATGTTTTTGCAAATTTGGTTAAAATCAATAACTAGCTTTTATTTGAAACAATTCAAATACTATACTATGCTTCAGATAATATGGAATAAGGGGAAAGTGTTAACAAAAATGTACTATATATGCTTGACCAATTTTTTAGATGCAAATCCAAATACATAGTACATCCTCCCTAAGGCATCCTTCTGCTCTAAGCTGATTTTATTATTTTTCTCAAAATAAAATCATTTATAAAATTGTTAGGAATTTTAATATTATTGAATTTAGAACATATATCAATCATCCTTATAGTACACTTAGGAAAAATTAAGTAATGAATGTATGTATTTAATTTCGACCAATCAGTATAGATAGGCATATAAAATATACATAATGTAACTAAACACAAATATGTAATATGTATATCTAAATGTTTACTGCGATCAGTAAAAAACAATTTAATTATAATATTTTCCCTTTCGTTCATAAATTTCTGATGTTTCGTATCCTTTCCTCCAAATATTTGTTTCTTTTTTATAAACTATATTTCATGCAGCACACCAAACCATAATCAATGTATATACGTATATATATACGTACATACAACGTATATACGTACATATATACATACATACATACATCGAAAATAGATCCTCTTTCTTTTCATGATCACATGTTTTTTAAATTTTATATACCTAAACGACAAGAAATTATCGATCGTGCACACATTTTATTTTAAATAGTACATATGTATATACATCTAGTATATGTATAGTATATACATAATACGTGCGTTTTAGTTTTCAAAACATTCTGTTTTATTAAATTTAAAACATACAATAAGAGAAAGGGTATTTTCAAATGAAAATAAAAAACACGTTGAATTTGTATTTTTCCGTTTGTTTCTTTTATACTGTACACACAAATAAAAAAAAATTATTTTGTCGCGCGCGTTGAATAAATATATTGAGCGAGATGTATATTGAGCACATAGGGTTTGAGTTTTAGCTAAGCATTTCTACTAACAGCCGCTCGAAATATTTTTCCATTTGTAACGACATCGAGAATTTGATTTACACATAAAGTTACTATTGGTTTGCAGGTCTGATTGCTATTTTGTTTGTGGATACATATACTCTTCTTTGTTTAATATGATAAGTTCGGATAAAATTTCAATTGAAAATGTTTGATTGATCGGAATTTGTTTTATCTTATAGAGGTTAAATTTTTTGGGATGGAATTTAGGGATTGAAATGGAGAGTACGATATTTGTATTATTATAATATGCTTGAACATCTAACAAATCATAAATATCTTCTTCGTATTTAATATTTATATCATTTTGTAAAAATAAATTGTATATGTATTCCAATACTTAGAACTTGCTTAGAACTTTTTTTGAAATTATTCCTAATTTAGTGAAAGTAAATATATTGTCAATTATGTCAATTTGTTCCTTTACTAATTCTATGTTGTATTCTATTTTAAGTAAATATTCTTCAAGTTGTTGATATCTAAAAAATGTGACTACTTTTGTTCCGAATATTTTAAATTTGTCTTCTAATATTATGGTCTGGTTGTTTACATATTCTTGGACTTCTTCAAACCTTTTCATCATCATATCGTTTATTGCGATTTGTTGATTATTAACGTTGGATATTGTGTTTTGATTAGTCTGTAATATTTCTATAGCTTTACTAATTTCAATATAGTCGTTGTTATCCATATTTCCTGATATTGATTTTATTATGGTTCCCAGACCGTCTATTAGACCTTGTTTATTACGCTTCGATGTTAGTTGGACGTATGGATAAATATGGGAAAAGGAATCTTTAAGTCTGAAAATCCTTTCTTTGATAATTTTCGTTCGTTCTCCGAAAAGAGAGGTTTCTTTGTTTTCAGTTACAATTTTGTTCATGTCAAGAAGATTAAGTTCTATCGCTTTTATATTGTCCTTGTATTTTTCGAGTTCGATCACATGCAACAATCTAAACGAGCCTGTGATAATGTTTGCTTCGCCTGTTTTAAATAGCAATAATCCCTGGTTCTCATCTAAATTATGGATTTCCATAAACTGTGAAGTTACTGGCTGGAGACACCTGAAAATTTTTCAATACTTTAATTTTCTTTTTGTGGACTTTTCTTTTGCAAGTGTCGACTGTAATTTTATTATCCTTCAGAACTTTATGTTTCTGAAATCTATGAGCCAATTTATTTCTGCGGTCATCTTCTTCATAAATAGTATCGTCTGATGAGAAATTTTTTGGGTTTTGTCTATTTTCGATTAATTTTGTTATTAGTTGTCGTTTTGTTTCCAAGTTTCTGTCATAAATTAATTTTTTTAAGTTTTCGTAATCTTCTTTGTGTCGGTTTACATATTCCTGAATGTTTACGTTTTTGTTTTCGTTAGGGAATGGTTTTCTATTAAAGACATGTCCGTTAATAAGTTCGAATGGTGTCATCTTTAAAGATGAGTGGATACTATTGTTATAAGTGAGTATAGCTTCATTCATGATTTCTGTTATTGTTTTTTTTTGTTTTGGTTAAATATTATTCGTATAATTTCAGTAATCGTGGAATGTAATCTTTCCACGGGTGAATTACCCGTAGAGGATTTAGCTGAAGTTTGATGATGTGTAATTTTATACAATTCTAAGAATTGCTTAAATATTTCAGATATGAATTCAGAACCATTGTCCGAGATTATTTTTGTAGGAATACCATGGTGAGAGAAAAAGTGCTTCAAATGCTCTATGATACTAATACTGGTTTTTGCTATTAAATTATAAGCTGCTGAAAATTTTGAGAATTTGTCGATAATTGTTAAGAAATTGTGTCCGTGGACACTATAAATGTCTATGTGTACTATTTCAAGAGGTTTAGACGGAGTTTCCGTAATTTCAAATTTTAATTTTGGTCTTTGTCTATTATATTTTAAAGTTTGACAAATTTTGCACTTATTAATATAGTCGTTAATGGATATTTTCATATTGGGAAAGTAATATTGTCGTTTTAATTTTTCATATGTTTCTACGACTCCTCTATGATTAGATATCCTATGGTATTCTCTAATTACTTCTTGTTGCCTGATTGGATTTTCTATATCCTCTAATAATTGTGTACTTCGTACAATTTTTATTTTCTTGAACAAATTTTTATTATAAACTTTGGATATGAAATTGAATATTTCTTCAGCACACAGAATGCAATTAACTTGGAATTGATTGATATATTCCTTTAAAATTTCCATACAAGTTTTCTCATTAAGTTCTTTAATTTTTATTAAGTATCTGCGTTTGGATTTGTGTATAATTTTGAAAATCGTGTCTATGCTATTCTTTATGTTTTTATCAAGCTCAATAATGATTTGATTATTAAACTCGTTAAGGTTACTCTCTATTGTTGGAATTATTCCTATTAATTTCACTCTAAGCTTTTCATTTAAACCAGAACCTTGAGATGGTTTATTTTGTTTAAAATTTCTCAATGGGAGATTATCCTCGCTATCAAATAATGATGATGTTGTTTTACTAGAAAGTACGTTTAATTTAACGAGTGTTTCTTGATTATTTTTATGAATAGTTTTATTGAATTCTTCAATTTCTAAACGGCTTAATGCGTCGGCATTTGTATTATGCTTGCCTTTTTTATATTGGATTTCATAGTGAAATTCCTCTAATTTAAGTCTCCAACGGACCAGTTTACTGTTAGGTTCTTTTAGGTTAAACAGCCATATCAATGGCCTATGATCTGTAACGATCATAAATTTCCTACCGTAAAGGTAGGGCCTAAAATATTTACAGGCCCAAACAATTGATAATAATTCTTTTTCAATTGTTGAATAATTTTTCTCAGTTTCATTGAGGGTTCGGCTTGCAAAACATATTGGTTTATCATTACCAATAGTGCCTTGTGATAGTACAGCGCCTAAGGCTACATTTGAGGCATCTGTAGTGAGGACGAAAGGTTTGTTGAAATTAGGATATTGCAGAATTGGGTCGTTAGTCAGTAAATTTTTGCAAAGTTCAAAACATTCAATGTATTTGTTATCTAAAATTATTTTTCTATCCTTTTTCAAACACTCGGTGAATGGTTTTGTAATACCTGCAAAATTGTTTATAAATTTTCTATAGTATCCTAAGATACCTAAGAATGATTTAATTTGTTTGGGAGTCTTGGGAATTGAAAAGTTTTTAATTGCTTGAATTTTGTCAGGATTTGGTTTAATACCAGCTGGTGTTACCAAATGTCCTAAAAATTTGATTTCCGTTTTAAAGAACTCACTTTTATCAATTTGAATTTTGAAGTTTGCTTCTCGTAATTTTGAGAGTACTTCCTTTAGGCTTTCAGCATGCTCTTGAAGACTTGTACTGAATATTACAATGTCATCCATGTATACTAGACATATTTTTCCAATATATTCTCTCAAAACATTATCCATAACACGTTGGAAAGTGCTAAAACATTCTGACGAATTCATAATGTCCGTTTTCTACTGAGAAAGCAGTTTTGTAAATGTCTTTTGGATCAATTTCGATCTGATGAAAACCAGAAGCGAGATCTAATACTGAGAAATACATGCTTTTTCCCAATTTATCTAAGATTTCCGTTATATTTGGTATGGGATAACGGTCTTCGATTGTTACTTCGTTTAATTTACGATAGTCAATTACCATTCGCCATTTCTGTTTGCCAGAGTTGTCTAATTTCTTTGGCACAATCCAAACTGGACTACACCATGGACTATGGCTAGGTCTAATTATTTTTTGATTCAGTAAGTTTTTAACTTGAGTTTGTACTTCATTTTTATGGATATATGGGTAGCGGTAAGTTTTTGTGAAAATAGGTTTACTATTGGTTAATCCAATGTTATGTTTAACATTATTTGTGAAAGTCAATTGATCGTTTTCCTTGTAAAATACATCTTCGAAATCTCTACAAATTTTCATTACGATTTTTCGTTCCTCCGAATTCATGTGATCAGTATTGATCAAATCGTAAATATTTGTTAAACTTTGTATAGGTTCGTAAAAATTATTTACGGAGTAATTATTTACTTCCAAATAATTACTTAAAGGTGATACCTTCAATGGGTGTGTAATATTAAAATATTGCATTTGGTCTGAGTTATTTATAATTTCTACTTTACTTTGACCATTAATACATTTATAGATGCCAGAACTTATTCTTAAATCATTATTTAAAATTGTTTCTAGAACGAAAATGTCTCCATCATTTGTGGTTACAGGGAATGATACAAATGTTTTCTCAAAAGGTTGTAAAGTTATCATATTATTTTTTAAATTTTCTTGAAAATGAATTGGGATTCGAAAATGTTCCCCTTCTAATGTTGAGTCTGGAAGGTTTATACTGGATTGAAGTTTTTGAAGTGTGTCCATACCAATTAATCCTTCAAAGTATGGATGAAATTTAAATAGATAGAATTCTGTACTGATTTTGGAGATAAATTCTTTAATATCTGCAATTATTACCTTAGAATTTATTTTGTGTTCGTGGAATACAGATTTAATGATAATTGGATTAACCTTTTTTATTTGACTAGGTTCAATTAGTGAGGGATCAATAAAGGATTTATTTGACCCTGTGTCGATTAAAAGTTTAATAGTCGAATTTGGTGTGTTTTTTATTTTTATATATGGTAAGAGGCTCAAATTAGTCTCTCCATGAAATATATAATCTAGTCCGAGGCCTCTTCCTGAAAATCCTGGTTTTCTAGTATTGCTTCTTCCTCATAATTTGGGAAATCATCGGAATTTTCGATTAGGTCTTCCAAATTTGAATCTGGTTCTTGAAATAAATTAGGATTGTCATTTTCACATTCATTTACATTAAAAAGTTCTTTTGACTTAAACTTTGGAGGGCCGTACGATTGGAATACGTGATTTTGTCGAAATCCAGATGGACCTGGTTTATTCCAATTTGAATTGTTCGGGTACCGTTGAGGTATTTTATTTTGAATTGATTTTATGGTAGATGCCTCCATTGGTTCATATTTTCTGTGGGGAATATTGAATTGTGGTGGTTTGAAAGCATCTGGCTTTGGTTTATTCCAATTTTGGGGTTGACTTGGAGTTGTTTGTCTATAGTTATTGTTATATTGAGGGTAAAATTTATCCTGGGTTATTTTATTAAATTCCTTCCTAACCGGATTTGAATGTTGAATATTTTTATTTGATTTAATATAGTAAATGTTTTGTTCTACAAGGCAGAAACTGTAGGCTTCTGCTAGTGTGATAGGTCTACTAGCATGAATCATTGAACCTGTTGGTTCTTTTAAGCCGCTTAGGAAAACATTTAAACACATGTTTTCGTAAAGTGTAGTCTTATGATTAATAATATTAACGTCGTTATCGTTAATTTTTATCCAATTGATTAATGTTGATAATATATTTATTATTTTTGAATAGTATGTTTCGACATTATCATAATTCTCTGTAATATTGTGAAGGTCTCGAATTAAAGAAACTTCACTTCGTTTGTCTGAATAGTGAAGTATTAGGTAGTCCTTTATATACTTCCATTCAAGTTTAGTGTTCATAGTATTCAATACATTATTAGCGTTGTCTTTAATTTTATTACGAATTGTACGTAAAATAACAGATGCCATAGGCGTCTTATCTACATCTTTGCATAAGTTTATTACCTCTTCACAATTTTCGATAAAGGAATGTAGTAAAGTTCTGTCGCTACCGTCGAAGGGTGGGATCTCTTTTACTATATCTGGGACTTTAAGCCTTTTTATCAAAGAATCATATTTTTCCTGAATTTCTTGATCCATTTTAAACTTTATATTCGTATCTACTTTTTTTAATTTTAAATTAGCTAGCCTTGCTGTTAGTCTTTCTAATTCTTCAATTGATTTTAATCTAATAATTTCCCGATTTGGATTTATTTTTTCTTTCTTGTTGTACATATACAATATAAGTTATAATTGTTTAATCTATATATCCATATTCGCTGGATATTAGACTGAATTTTTATTTTGAACGTAACCGGGTTGGCCGGGAGAATTTGTTAGTTGATCACACACAAAAAAAAAATTTATTATCGGTTTGGGAATTTCACCTTATCAAAATTACAAAGATATGTATAATGAAAATGACTTACCAGTAGATCACCGATATTAATAGTTGGAGCTGCATACCCTTGTCGATTATTGTACCGAAAAAGGACGTCGTTGCCCACGTAGATTTTCCACTTTTATAACACTTTTTGTTCTTGTTTGTTAGATTCTTTTTATTCCGATATTCACTCGGAACCGTATTTAGTTACGCGAACTTCTACACTTAACACAAGAAAAGTTTATATTTTAGTTAGCACAACAATAACACAATGATTTTTTTTGTTGGTATACACCCGATTTTCCTTTCGAAAATCCTTTGCAAACTGCGCCAATTATAGGATTGAAATAAAACTGTTATATTTTTATTTTAAACTTTTATATAAATTTATTTTATTAACAATATTTTTGTATTCTAAAACTTTTATATAAGTTTATTATTTTATTAAAATTATTTTGTTGTGGCTCGATCAACTAACTTAACAAATCTAATTTTATTTCATCTTCTTAACATTCATTTACTTTTAGTTCGAATCATATATTACATTATGTCGAATCATCAATATGTTATTTTATTTTATTTAATAAATTTATTTATTTATACAATATTACAACTGATTCAGAGATCATCTAGTAATTTATCTTTCTTAAATTAAGTTCTCGGGTTAAGATGAGTAACCTATTGGTTACTCATTTTATAGTACTTTCTTCTAAAACAAACTGCCCAGCTCCAGAGGTTTCTGCCTTTGGAGTCTCCTCACGCCGTTAGTGATCTGCATTTTCGTGTAGAGATAAGCGCTGTAGTGTTTCCTTGCATGGTTCTTTATTTCATCGGTGACGTATTCCATCTTCAAGTCTCTATGGATGTTATCATTCCTATTGTACCATGGGGCGTTCACAATCCCTCGTAGCACTTTATTTTGGAAGCATTGTATCATTTGTACATTGGTTTTCTTGGCACAACCCCAAAGCTGGATACCATAGGTCCATACTGGTTTTAGCATTTGCCTGTATAGAAGCAATTTGTTGTGTATTGAGAGCTCAGAGTTTCTACCCATGAGCCAGTACATTTTTCTATATTTGATGTTTAACTCTTCTTTTTTCTTCTTGATGTGTTCTTTCCATCTTAGCTTAGCATCGAGGGTCATGCCAAGGTATTTAGCTGTATTTGCATATGGAATTTGGTTTGAGTTGAGAACCACGGGAATACAGTTTACATTTTGATTTGTAAAGTTGACGTGTACTGATTTGGCTTCATTTAATGAGATGCGCCATTTTTTAGTCCAGTTGCTCACCGTGTTAACTGCACTTTGAAGTTTGCTTGTTGCTTCCGAAATATCTTTTCCAACTGCTAGAATAGCTGTATCGTCAATATGTGTTCTTTTATTTAAGTGCGATGCACTTTACATTATTTTAGAATCACATTACATTTTGTTTTGACTAATAAGAATATAAGATCGAATTATATTTTGCAACTACATTGTATGATGATATTATACGATGGTTGCGATGATGATATTTTATAACTGCATTGTATGATGATATTATACGATGGTTACAGTGATGAAGTGGAACGTAACTCCGGCGTAAACAATACTACGATGATTTTGATAGTGAGTGTAAAGCTAAACTTGGCATCATAACAATAAATAATAATGACAATCTTTGTTTGGTTAGAGCGATTGTGGTAGGAAAAGCATATGCAAAATGTCGTTCGCTAGTTGAGAAAAATAATATTCGGCGCAATATAGGAAAATTACAGGACGCGAAATCTAAAAAACTTCTTACGAAAACAGGGATCGTAATACCGGCTGAAGGTGGTGGTGTAGAAGAGCTTAAAAAATTTCAGCATCACCTAGCCAAGTATACAATTTGTGTGTATGAGTATAGCTCGAAAGGCAGAGAAGTGATTTTTAAAGGAAAAAACACATCTAACATTAAAATTAATCTAATTCACCATAATAACCACTATAATGTAATAACTTCGTTGACATCAGCTTTTGCCTGCAGTTATTATTGTGAGGAATGCAATATACCTTACAAAAATAAAAATGGACACCGATGCGAGTATTCTTGCCGAGCCTGTCTTCAGAAGCCTCGATGTACTGGAATTGGAAAAATTTTATGTAAGAATTGTAATCGAGACTTCAAAAGCACTCAATGTTATGAGCAACATAAGAAGGAAGTTTGCACATTGTTAAAGAGATGTAAACATTGCTGTCGAACCATAAATCAAAACAGGGTACATAATTGTAATGAAATGTTTTGCAATGTTTGCAAACAATTTCAACATGAAAGTCATTTTTGCTTTATTCCAAAAAATAATAAATCACCAAATATAAACGATATTTTATCTGTATTTTTTGATTTGGAAACAATTCAAGAAACAAATTACAATCAATCGTGTAAGATTCATATCCCCAACTTATGTGTTATGCAACAACGATGTGATGTTTGCATGATTCCAGACGCCCTTTATTGTCAGAAATGTGGAATAAGGGAATTAATTTTTCAAGATGATAGAATAATAGAAAAATTCATGAAACATGTATTAGAAATTAGGCACAAATTTAAAGATGTTGTTGTAATAGCACAGAATGGTCAGGCTTTTGATCACCAGTTCATACTAAAATATTTATTGGAAGAAACTTCTCATCAACCAGAACTTATTATGAGGGGTTCGAAAATTATAATGATGAAAATCGACAGAGTGAAATTCATTGATAGTTTAAATTATTTTCCGATGGCTCTGTCAGATCTGCCAGCAGCTTTCGATGTGCCTCAAACTTTTAAAAAAGGATATTTTCCACTCACATAATTTGATGAAGGCTTGTGATGATTGTCCAAACGATTGTAAAAAAACTGGTTGTCGAAATAATTTTTTGAGTTGGTATAACGATATGAAAGTCAAGAACTATGTGTTCAATTTTCAACAAGAGCTGATATCATATTGTAGATCTGATGTACAGATACTTACACAAGCATGTCTAAAATTTAGACAAATGATGCTTGAAGAATGTGGTGTTTGCCCTTTTAATGAAGCAAACACGATAGCCTCAACTTGTAATTTGGTTTTTCGCCGAAAATTTTTAACACCGAATACAATAGGTATTATACCGAATAGAGGGTACCGTAATGTTGATACCCAGTCAAAAATTGCCCTAAAATGGCTCATAGAGGAAAGTAGTAAACGAAAAATCAAAATAAAACATGCCTCTAACGGAAAGGAAGTTGTTATAAATGGAATGAAAGTCGATGGATACGTCGAAGAGACAAAGCAGGTGTTTGAATTTTATGGATGTTACTACCACGGTCATGAATGTCTTAGTAGCAATCGTGATAAACCACCCAGAATGATTTAAATGATACACTCAATGCAAGGCGACAACGAACCTCTTCAAAGGTAGAAAGGCTGCGAAATATGTCATATGAAGTTATTGAGATGTGGCAGTGTGAATATAAAACTAAAATCAGCGATAGTCACCCATTGCTATCCAATGTGGCATTAAATCCTCGCGACGCATTTTATGGAGGACGGACTGGTAATACACGAACATATTATAAAGCAAGAGCAAATGAAAAAATTATGTACTTCGATGTATGTTCACTGTATCCATGGGTCTGTAAGTACCAAAAATATCCTAATCAGCTATGCTACACACAATTTTGGTTTCTGGATTCAAACTACTGCATAATAGATTTTAGTTTTTAATTTAAACCCTTATTTTAAATTAAATCATTAAATTTTCTTGTCTTGTTTTATTCTGTTCTCTCGAAAATAAAATTTAAACAAAAATCTACATCTCAAAAATGTCCGTAAATGTTTTTATTTTCATTTCAAATTTTTTCATTTCGGATTCACGGACAAAATTTTTACGTCGCAGCTGCGTAATAAAATTTTTGTTCGTGAATCCAAAATGAAAAAAATTGAAATGAAAATAAAAGAAATTAAGGACATTTTTGGGATGTAGATTTTTGTTTAAATTTTATTTTCGAGAGAAAAGAATAAAACAAGACAAAAAAGTTTAATGATTTAATTTAAAATAAGGGTTTAAATTAAAAATTAAAATCTATTGCGACTTAGTTTGAATCCAGAAACCAAAATTGTGTGTAGCATAGCTGATTGGACATCCTGAAATTCTCATTGGTGATGAATGTAGTTCTATTGATTTAAATAAAACTAACGGAATAATAAAATGTTCGATACTACCACCTCAAAATTTATATCATCCTGTGCTACTCTACAAAATGAATAACAAGCTAATGTTTGTTTTATGTAGAGTATGTGGAGAGGAATTCCAAAACTATTGCGATCACTGCGATAATGATCGACAATTAACAGGTACGTGGATTATAGATGAAGTGTTGAAAGCAGTGGAGAAGGGCTATAAAATAAGACACATCTATGAAATTTGGCGTTATGAAACTGCCCAGTATGGAAACGGATCGGATGGATTATTTTCACAATTCATCAATAAATTTCTAAAAATCAAACAACAAGCATCTGGATGGCCTGCCAACTGTTCCACACTCGAAGAAAAACTTACCTACATCAAAAATTATAAGGAAAGGGAAGGCATAGAGTTAGAATTTAACAAAATTGTTAAAAATGCTGGTTTGAGATCTGTTATGTATATGCTAGTTATTAATATGTACGCGATGTGGCATGATTAACAGTACCCTACAAACATAGTATTGTTATGTGGTTGTAGGTTAATCATGATACATCGGACAATAAATAATAATGTAAATCGGGTAATCCGAAGGAAGAACGATTGTAGAATGAAAAGTATAAAGCAGAAAATAAATGGATATAAACCTGAAAGGTTGTGTTTGAGAAAAACTGTAAAAGTTAGCGTGCGATAAACTTAGAACATAAAAATGGCGACGAAGATATAAGGAAAAATGGTAAAGTGAAATGTTACAATAGTAGAAAAAAAAAATAAAAAAATAAATCTATATTAAAAGTGAATACCTACTCAATTATATATAAAAAGATATATAAAAAAAAAAAAAAAAATAAGATGGCCGCAAAACAGTTAATCGGGTTTTTAGAAGCATACGTGTGTGGTGAAATTTTTTTAAGTTATCTCGAGAGGGTTGAGGATTATTTTGAACTCAACGATCTCACTGAGGAGAAATATAAAATTTTATTATTATGCAACATAATAGGTGCTGAACCGAGCAATAAATTAAGAAAGGCTTGCATGCCGAATAAACCACAAGAAATGAAATACGACGAGGTGATAAAGAAATGTAAATCACTATTTGCGCCGACATCGAGATCATGTACTAATGCGGTACAATTTGGTAAAAGATTTCAAAAGGACAGTGAATCAGTGAATGAGTATGCTGTAGAATTAATGGTATTGTCGGAATCATGTGATTTTGGAACATATAAAGATAAGGCTTTGAGAAACCAGTTCATCGCAGGATTAAAAGAGAGGGCCATGAAAGCAGAACTGATGGCGATTGATGACACTTGTGAATTTAAAGTAGTGTTAAACAAAGCAATAGCGATGGAATCAGTGAATATAGATTTACGGCGAATGGATAATGAATATCATAGTCGAGTTAATCAAGTAAACGGCAATTGGAAGCGGTATGGACGACAACGAGATAGGAAATGTTGCAGGGAGCGTAGTCATTCAAATAGAAGACAACAGTATCGAAACAGAAGTTCGTCTTTCGATCCAAAGGAACGTAGGGATATAAAATGCTATGGATGTCAGAGATTAGGACACATCGTGAGAAATTGTCCGTTAGAAAAATCAGCGTATAATCGATACCAGCGCAGTAACGACAGATATGGTAAACAACGTAACAGTAAGTTTATAAATAGGTATAAAAATAATAGTACAGTAAATTTTAACGAAATAGATAACAATTATAATGATAATTTAGATGATACGAGTGTAGAAAATATAAATTTTGGTAATTTAAAATTGCATGATTTGGATGAAAAGGTTAATGTAGGTCGAATAGATATTGGAATAGATAATGTTAAATATGATGAAAGTAATAAAAATGAAGTCGATGGTCAACTAAATATAGTATGTGATGGTAAAGTAAATACAGTGTCTAAATTAAATTCAAAGCTTAAAATTACCAATATCGAATATATCAATGTTTCAATAGAAAATAGTGATGTTTGTATGGAAATAGATACTGGAGCTTGTGTCAGTTTATGCACGGTAGGAGATTATCATAAATATTTTGCACATTTGCAAATCGTGAAGGTAGAAATTCCATTATCTGTTCTAACCGGAGATAGAATACATGTAATAGGCAAAATAAACGTGAATGTAAAATTGCGTGATAGTGAAGGTTATGTCAAGGCTGATTTGTTTGTTATTAATACACCTAAACAAATGAATATGCTATGTGGGCGAGATTGGCTAGATTCATTTTTTCCGCGTTGGAGAAAATTATTTCGTATAAACAAGGTTGTTGAATGTAACGATTTTAGGATTAACGCTTTGCCATTGATAAAAAGAAAATACGAAGGAATTTTCGATAATGATCTAAGTAAACCTATAAAGGGGTTCGAAGTACAATTGCATATGGTCGAAGATTGTGTACCAATATTCCACAAAGCGTATACCTTACCATTTAACTGTAGAGATTTAGTGGAGTTGGAATTAAATTCGTTAGAGAAAAATGATATTATCGAAAAAGTCGAATATTCTGAGTGGGCTTCACCTATAGTAGTAGTGCCGAAACCAAACAACAAAATTAGATTGTGTATTGATTGCTCTGTAACGGTAAATAAATTCATCAAATCCCAATATTATCCATTGCCAGTTATTGATGAAGTATTGATGGGTTTAGTGGGTTGTAATTATTTTGCTTCATTGGACTTGAAAGGTGCTTACACACAATTAGTACTAGCTCCAAAGGCACAAGAAGTTATGGTAATTAGTACACATAAGGGTCTGTACAAGTATAAAAGATTACCGTTCGGTGTGAAACCAGCAGCTTCTATTTTTCAATCAATTATAGACCAAATTCTGAAAGATATTCCGAAGACAGTGGCTTATATCGATGATATATTGATAGGTGCATCAACATTAAATGAGTTACATGAAAGATTAGTGATACTTTTAGAACGACTAAGCAAATTTAATGTGAAAGTTAACTTTGACAAATGTAAATTTTATGTTGAAAAACTTGCATACCTAGGGCATGAAGTTTCATCAAGTGGTATTAGTCCAAGTAGGGGAAAAATTGTGGCAATTGTGGACGCACCAGATCCTACGAATCAATCACAACTCAAATCGTTTGTTGGATTATTGAATTATTATGGTAAATTTATACCACGGTTAAGTGAAAAATGTAGTGTATTTTATAATTTACTTAAGAAAGAAACGAAATGGAACTGGGATGACAAATGTAGACAACGTTTTAAAGAATGTAAAAATGAGATATTAAGTAGTACAATTTTGGAGTACTATGATCCAAACAAGGAGATAGTCGTTGTTTGCGATGCAAGTGATGAAGGGTTGAGTGGAATAATGTGCCACATTGTAGATGGTGTTGAAAAACCGGTAATTTTTGCATCAAGAGCATTAACTACAGCAGAAAAAAAGTATCCGATTTTACATCGAGAAGCATTAGCAATAGTATTCGCTTTGGAAAAATTCTATAAGTATGTTTTTGATTGACAAATTGTGATTTATACGGATCACAAACCACTAGTAGGGATATTTTCGTTAAAAAAGGGTCAAGCATCGGTTTTAGTCACTCGAATGCAAAGATATTTAAATAGATTGTCTATATTCAATTTCGTTCTAAAGTATCGAAAAGGAACAGAGAATGGGAATGCAGATTGTTTAAGCAGAATTCCAATTCAAGAAGTTATATCAGAAGAAGATCTTTTAGAAGAGCAAAAACTAGAAATTAATCATATTGAAAGAAATAATGTAATAGGGTTAAACGTAGAAATACTTCGTAACGAAACCGGAAAAGATAGTTTATTACAAGAGTTGATGGAAAGTGTGAAAAATGGATTTAACACAAATAATTTGCCAATTAAATTAAAAAATTATTTTTCAAAGACTGAATTTCTGTCAGTAGAGGAAGGTTGCGTGTTGTATAGAGGTAGGATAATCGTTCCTCAGTCATTGAAGGATCAGATATTGAAGCTGTTACACATGAACCACTGTGGAATGGTAAAAATGAAAAGTTTAGCTCGTGAGCATGTTTATTGGGAAGGTATAGATAAAGATATTGCTAAGTATGTGAATCAGTGTGAAATATGTCAAGTAACACGTAATGAAAAACCAAACAAAGTTTATACGTCATGGACAGAAAGTAATAGACCGTTTGAGCGAGTACATATTGATTTCTTTTATTTTTATGGAAAGGAATTTTTGATTTTAGTAGATTCCTATAGTAGATGGTTGGAAGTAATACAAATGAGTGGTACTAATGCGCATAAGGTAGGGGAACAGTTAGAAAATATATTTAGGATTTTTGGGTTTCCTGATATGTTAGTGTCGGATAATGGACCGCCTTTTGGTAGTGAGTATTTTAAAATTTTCTGCAGAGATAAAGGAATAAAATTGATACATTCTCCACCATATCATCCATCAAGTAATGGGCAGGTAGAGAGAGCCGTACAAACCACTAAAGCAACATTGAGAAAATTTATATTGGAAGCACAAAGTTTTGGTCGCACATTTGATATAAACAAAACCTTAAGAACATTCTATTCAATTATAATAATTTACCTTGCACTGAGAAGAATTTCATTCCATCACATAAAATGTTTAGTTACAAACCTAAAATTTATTTAGATAAAATAAAGCCAAACGAACAAAAGCTAGGAAATAATAAAAAACAAGATAGTTACAGTAAAGAATCAAGGGAAACAAAAGTAAAATTTAACGGAAATAAGAATACAGATAAAGTAAAAAAAATTAGCGAATTTCAAAAAGGGGAAAGTGTACTTTATTTAAAACAAGATAATGACAGTTACGCTAAATGGATAAAAGCTAATATTTTAGAAAAAGAAAGTAGCATGATTTATAAAATATTGATAGGAAGTATAATCAAACGAGCTCATGTCAATCAGTTAAAAAAATCTATATTAAAATTTCACAATGGAATAGATACTGAAAATTTACAAATTAGGATTAACAATGATCAAGAAAATACATCATCGAGTAATGCAAACACTGCAATTGAAGAAATAAGAGATGATTTATCTGTTTTTGATCATAATGAAAATTTATTAAGAAGAACTGAAAGAGTTCGAAAACATCCAAAAAAATATGATGATTACATTTGGTAACATCTGAGTAATTATTGTATATCAAGAAAAAAAAACAATTCAAATATGTAATAATTTTGTATTTTAAGGAAGGAGATGTTATGTATATGCTAGTTATTAATATGTACGCGATGTGGCATGATTAACAGTACCCAACAAACATAGTATTGTTATGTGGTTGTAGGTTAATCATGATACATCGGACAATAAATAATAATGTAAATCGGGTAATCCGAAGGAAGAACGATTGTAGAATGAAAAGTATAAAGCAGAAAATAAATGGATATAAACCTGAAAGGTTGTGTTTGAGAAAAACTGTAAAAGTTAGCGTGCGATAAACTTAGAACATAAAAAGATCGAAGGCTAGACTAATGTTAAACAGCTTTTGGGGGAAATTTGGTCAAAAGGAAAACCAATCGAAAACAACTATTATAAGAAAACCCAAAGAACTTTACGATATGATGACAAATCCTTCGATAGAAATTAATCATGTTCAAGAGGTTAACGATAATGTTGTAATAGTCAACTGGGAATATATCGAAGAAGCAGCAGACTCAATATCAACAGTGAACGTATGTATTGCAGCGTATACAACTGCTCATGCACGACTTAAACTGTATAGCTATCTGGAAGAGTTAGGTGACCGTGTATTGTACTATGACACCGATTCTAATATTTACGTTTCTAAGGGTAATGAATATGAACCACCAACGAGAGTTGGTATTACAGAGTTTGTTTCTGGTGCACCTAAAAATTATGGTTTTGAGGTTTTTTCGACGTCAAAAAATAAAACACTAGGAAAATGTAAAGTTAAAGGATTCGCGCTTAATTACGAAACATCACAACATTTAACTTCAATGATGGATTCGATTATTGGAGAAAAAATTGATACTCCTATATTAGTTAGCAGTTATCAGATCCGTCGCACAAAAGATCATAATGTAATTAGTACGACGGAGATGAAAAATTATAGAGTTACGAGTAATAAGAGAAAATTTTTGGAAAACCATAACTCGTTACCATATGGACATAAAAAACTTTGTAAAAATTAAATTCAATTAAAGATTTTTAAATTTATTATAATAAAATAATTCATAATTATATAATATCAGTTTTATTTATCCAAGAGGAGTGCCTTTCGTCAAAGCCCAACCATTTTACTTTAACTTTGTCTCCTTTTCGCTGTAGGATTTTTTCTACTAAATAAACGTTAGGATTTTTAACATTCTGTAGCTTGTTTACGATAATCTTCTACCAAATACGTTACGGGGTACTTTTTGTAAACATATGTTATTTTAAATATCTCTGGAGACCAGTTGGGTGTATAACCTTTCTCAAAATTTTGTTTGAATTTACTGATTCTGACACTATCCCCAATGCTGTATTTGCTTTTAGTCAACAATTGTGGACCATAATTATATACAGTATTTAATAGTTTTTGTTCTACTTGTTTATTGTTAACCTCTGAGGGTGCCATTTTGATTGTATGATGTCTAGTATTGTTGTAGTCATTCACAATATTATTGATGATATCCAACCATTTGTAAGATCCACGAAAGCTTGTTACAGGCTGGCTACTGCCAACCTGCAGTTATCACTAAGCGCATGCAGAGGCCTCCACGGTGATTTTTGCCGGCTACGTTCTCAGCGGAGAAGTGCGAAGGTCGTGGGGTTTGAGGCATGCATGGCTCCTGGCTTACACCGTGATGATACAGAAAGTTTAAAATAATAAAAACGCAAATAATAATAACCGAGTTCCGCCGAAATTCGTCGGTCGAAACCTGAGGAACGAACCAAATAATCAAAATAAATTAAAATAATAATAATAACGGTAGAGGTGCTTTGGTGCGCGCATCCATCCGAATTCAAACGGGATCAAGCCCTGGTTACGGAATTGGATGCGGGCACCAAGGGGCCGCAAACACTAAACCGACACAGAGGGAGTCTCCGCTCCCATCACACCACACCGAAAAAAATTAATTATTCATTTTATTTAAAAAAAAAACCACCAAAAAAAAAAGAAACAACTTCTCCCTCCCCCCGTACCACGCTAAGGAGAGAATGAGAGAGAGAGAGACAATGCGCATCGAGCGCGCGAACACAATCGCTGTGCGGCGCTCGATTACAATTATAAAAATTTAAATTCAATAAAAAAAATTTAAGAAATAAGTATATAAAAAGATGTACAAATAAAAATCAAAAATAAAAAAAAAAATTGTACCTTAATGATCTAAAACAAACCGTTGCGGCCTTGGTGCCGTTACCGTGTTGGGGCCTCTCCCCGATAAAAATGGGTTGCGGCCTTGCGCGGCCGTCATGCCACAAGGGACTCCTGCCCCCCGGACCGTTGCGGGGCCTTTCCCCGATATCAATAATTTCGGCCTTGATCGGTCGCTAAAATGTTGGGCGTCGGTTCGCCGCTAACCCCAAAAATAATAATGAGTTGAGCGCACCTGGTCGGGCACTTCGTTGGGCGTTCTTCCCGCCTATAATATTAGTAACTTCGGTTGTGAGTTGGCTAGCCGAAACGTAGATACAAGAATTAAGTGGCCTCAACTGGCCACCCGGAAAAAACGTTGGGCGACCTTCAATTTTCGAATATCACTCAAAACACACAAAAATCGTAACACCGGTTGCGTGCCGCCCTCGTGTCGGTCACCCGTTACTGTAATACCGTATAGGTGTACCGCCTTTTGTATAGGCTATTTATCACACCTCACCATTAATTTTATCACTTGTCCAATAAATTATTGTTTTCTAATTTTAAACGGATAATGCGTTCCGTCTTTTAGCAAACACAATATGAGAGAATACACAGACGATGTAATAGTTCAAAACACGAATTTCAGGTTTTCCGATTTAACACAATTTTATTTTATTTACGAAATGGTATTTATATATTTATGTGTTTTATTTATATTTATTTCAACAAATTATATAATTTTATTTTTTTATTAATAATTTACAAAAAAAAATAATTTTATTAATTTTCTACTTTGATTTTCACCATCGACAACATGGTTGAAAAAATTTTGAACTTTTACCAAACTAGACTCTTCGTCTAAAAAAAAAACTCGACTTTATTTTCTACAAGACCAAAACTCGAATGAATCAAACAAAAAAAAAATTCGTACGCCGCACATACGACGCGCAAAACATTCCAGAAGAATTGTCTTTCTTCTCTGTTTCTCGTTTACATCAATTCGCATTGGTGTAAACGAGAGGCATATAAGAAAAACATTCTTATGAAATGTTTTGCTTGACACACACTCGATACGCATTGCTCTCTCTTTTCCAACATCTTTCTCACCCTCGCGCCACCTTACAAAAGGTACGTACAAAACAACATCTACAAAAGTGGGGACAACAATACCAACACTGAGCAAACATGAAAGTGGAGGCACAAACCCAAAATAAAATACAAACAGCGCTTGTTACGATCATGTAATCGTAACAAGCTGAAGGATTTTCACATTTTCTCTTTCAAAGTTCGATTAAACCTTTCAACAATAGATGCCTTCAAAACACTATAAGAAGAGTAATGATTTATTTTATATTTTTTCATAATATTTTGAAATAAAGAATTATAAAATTCTTTCCCAAGATCAGTTTGCAAATTTTTTGGTCTACGTTTGCTTTTTCGAAAAATAAGTGACATAGTTTCCGACACTTGTTTAGCTGTTTTATTTTTTACAGGTTCCACCCATGCATATTTACTGAATGTATCGATGACTGTCAAAAGATATTTGTAACCCTTATTCAAGTTAGAAAAAGACTGCATCTCTACTAAATCGGCTTGCCAAAGATCATCAATACCAAAAATTTTAACTTTTCTTCGAGGAAAATTTTTACGTGTTCGTTTGTGAAGTTCATTTACTATTTGTTGACGACTCATTGTAAGTAACTAAAAAGAATACAAATCGAACTAATACAATCAAAACACATATATTTATAGACTGTATCAAATTCCACTAGTATAAAACAATATGCTAAAATTTATATAGGTTCAGTATAGTTTCAACAGTTGTTCAAGGCAGATATAATTAATAGTAAAAATGCTAGACAAAACGCAAAACCTCATAGACACAGATTCTGTGTGCACTGAACGGAAAAATCGACAACCAACTAATTTACATCATTTGTTTAGTACGGGTGAAACCGTTTCTGTCTGTACGGAACGAAAAAGTCAACATAATTTGGGTACTTCAAACTGTAGTAATATGTGATGTCTAATGTAAAGAATCGATTAACAACTTTCGAGAACCATTGGAGTAAATGGTTCATTGATCCACTGGAACTTGCCAGAGCAGGATTTTATTACGTAGGATTTGCCGACAGGGTAAAATGTTTCAGTTGTGGAGGTCGTCAGAACATGCATTTTGGTTTCCTAATTGTCAACATGTTAAAAATATAAAAGGGGACGTGTTTGTTCAAAGCATTCTTAGAAATTGGTACCAACATTCCATGTAAAATTATTTGTAACTACAGTGTTGAATAAATAAAAAACTGTTTTTTTCTAAATAAATTGTTTTATTGATTTAAATTTGACAATGAATGAAAATCATTTATTTTTTTATTTTTACATAAAAATGGTATTTCGTTAAACAATCGCGAGTAATTAAAAAAATTGTATCCGGTTGACGGCGGTATAAAAAAATCCTGTATCTGTAATGAATATGTTTTGTGCACGAAACATCTTGACGTATAAATTGTAATAAACTGCAATATCACACCATACAGCCTCGCTCCAAGTAATTATAGATAGTATAAATGAAGATAAAGATGAGCAGACGCTCCCCATTCTTCACAATCCAGTATAATTTTTTTATTTCCATTGGTAAACATTACACATCGTTGATTATTTCTACATGTCAATTTTACAGTGTAATCTCCGATTAATTTTGGTAGTTCAGCAAATGAAATGTTATTCTCATAATCAAAGTGATTATTTATTGCTTGCAAGTTATTCAAAATTGTTGATCCCCAAACATCCGCACTAAGTACATGAAACAATATATTTTTAAATAATATTATTTCGGGCTTAAAAGTTTCAACATTGTATCCTATTGTAACGAACAAGTTCATTAAATAATGAAAATATTTCGATTGTGGAAATGTCCTAATAAAATAATGCAACTCTTCTTGCATCATTTTAAACCACGAACAGTCGACCTATAATCTCCATTACCATCTCAATAGAATCGAATTTGTTTACTAGTATACTTAGCATCAATACCATCTACATTGATACGAATATTGAAGCAATTGACACACCTCCAAATCCAGTGCCTTCTATAGTACTGGCCTGTGACAACATTCGTTTTTTGCTGATGACGTCAACGTAAGTCGACAACCAGATGTCAGCATAGTCAGTGCCTTCTATAGTACTGGCCTGTGACAACATTCATTTTTTGCTGATGACGTCAACGTAAGTCGACAACCAGATGTCAGCATAGTTAAGTAAAAATAAAACACCTTGCCTCCTTATTACGACGGCAATCAATTTCACAAACTTAACAAATAAAAATCTAAATTATTATAAAATAAATTAATAAATTATGAATAATTTTAGTGTAACTGATTTTTTTAATTCATAAATTGAATTTTTCCGATCCATATTCAAAAAGTTTAGTTAGCATTTGAGGAAATGCTCCTATTTAGATAACGTAATACGAAGTTTAAGTGTATTTCACTACACAAAAATATAAATACAACTGTGAGAGCAGAGAATATTTTGTTTATATTTTGTCGTCATTTCATTTCGGTTTCATTTCTATTTTACTTATTTAGTGTCACATAATTAATCGAAGCTGTACGATGCATTTTTTCTATATTTTACATAATATCCGTACTTCTTTTGCTATTTTTATTGAATCTACGTACCAATTACAACAATTTCGAATTCGATGGTATTACAAATCGACTTATGTTGGATAAAAATGACAAAAAAACGCCAAAATCGAAAATAAAAGTGTACATGCATTACTAAAAAAATTAAAAACGCATATCCTTCGGCTTCAACAGTTTGTTCGAAACTAAAACAACAAAATTACAAAACAACTGGAGAGAGAAATATTTTTATTGTTTTTTAATTTTGTATGGACGGATTTTGTTTCGAATGACGAAATTTATTTTGGTTTTTATGAGAATGATGCGGAGACAAAAACTAGAAAAAACTGGAAAACGGAAATAAAAAACGAATAAACTTCTACTTCGATGTAATAATTACAACTAAACATATTTTGTAATATAATTTTCCTTTTTAAAATTTATCTGTCATCTAGTTGAATTGTCGACTTAGCGTGTCGTCATCAGTTGGTGTAAGCGGCCAGTAGTTTAGAAGGCATTGTCCAAATCTATTGCAGTCAAGCATGCGTGTAGTAATGTTTATATAGTATGTAGGTTTAACTCTCTCTCCAATCTCCGATATTTTAATCAAAAATATATTTTACCAATTATTGATTTTCGTTTAGAAAAATTAGTCCGACCATAGCTTTTGCATAGCATCAACCAATAAATTTTAAGATTTTGGATCACGTATCAGAGTTACATAGTTTGTGGACTTTATGTATTTCGGCCGTTTCCTATTTGGAATTCTATTATCCAAATAAAAGTGATACCACAGTTTTCAAAAAGACGAGTGTGGTGGATAAAGACTCACGATCGCGTGAGGACAAATCGCGGCCATATAATATAGATAATAATTTATCTGGTTTTCATATGAATTATATACATATATAAATGTGTTTCTAGTAATAAAAATAAAAATATATAAAAACAAAAGATTTGATAATGTCTAACGTAAAGAAATTTTCCTTTTTATAATAAAGATGTTAGTGATACAAATATGAAGTAATTCCTTTTAATTTAATGGGGGGAAATGGGTTGAATATTCCGTAACGGATAATCGTGTTCCAGTCGGGTGTTTATTTAATTTGTGGTTTCTACAGGCAGCTGCGTACATTCATCATTTTCAGAAGGCCCATCCCAAACCGACTTCAGCTAGCGGGCCAATGGCTGCTGTTCGGAGATAAATGATGAAGTTTTTTTTCTGCTAAGGGAAGGTGTGTCGGAGACCGGTTAAAAATCATGGTATAAATGCATGTTTGCAGGTGGGTTTTTTTTGCAAGGTTATATTCTCGTGGCGTGGTTTTATCAACCTTTTTATGCAACGCCTTGACTAATATAGTGAGCAATAACCTGCGGCCAACGCCCCTTCCATTACACTATGTTAAGATAACAAGTATGTTGATCATTTAAAAAATACGTATGAGATAACAATAGACTTGGCACAATCACTGTTAATTTAGTAGATTTTTTGATTTTTAAAAGATTCTCCATCTTCAAGATCAAGTGAAAACTATTTTGATCTATCAAATTACATTCTTATTTATACTTTGTTCAACACCTTGTTTGAAACTCTTTTAATTTTCAATCGTGTTTTATCGTGTTTAATCATGTTACAATGTCTATGTCCCGAGAATTCTTTTCTGAAAAGTTTTTTTATTTTTAAATCATTTTCAAACTGGTTTTTCATATTAAATAGTTTTAGAAAATACTTTATCGATTTCCGTTTACACTTGTTCAGTAAAAACACACAGCAATAATGTCCACATACTCCAGTGTAAGCACTTTGTAATTGTTTATTATTGTATATGATGCATTTGCTATCACGTTTTAAAAATCTATTAATTTCTTTGTATTTAGTTGGAGGTTTTCCGTAAGAATCAAAAAACTCAACGCATCCAATTTTCGGAAAATAAACTGCTAACCAATGTTACTCTGGATCCTTTGAAATATCTGTATTTATTACATATAGTGACGGTTTTGACATAACCGTTTTTGGAATTTTATCAATTGCAAATACTCCTTGAAAATATTTTTTAGTACATTTATGTGAATTTAATGCATTGTGAATATCCAAAGTTGTCATTGTATTATCAATCATCGTGTATTAAAAGTATGTTACTCTCTATACTATTAGTTATTTATATTAATTTTCTTCTATTTATATTATTTTAATAGTTGGTTAAAATATTATGATTTTTATAGATTTCACGAGTAGTGTCATATTCCAGATACAAGTTTTAGTTGAATTAAGAGCTTCCCAGATGGATCCGTATTTATAACATAACTAGTTTTTTTTTTTTTTTTTTTTTTTTTTTTTGGGACATATTTTAGTAACATATGAGTGATTGTGCATCAGGGAAACATTTTTGTTTTGTTTTTGATATAGTTTTTCAATGATCTAATATAATATTACGATCTTTATCAATTCCCAATGAAGCATCATACTCTAAATAGATTAAGCATGTGGTTGTGTTTGGAAGTGCCTCCTCGAATCTTAAATCAAGTCTTATATTACCTCGCTCGAGTAATGAAGCACACGAATCATTTGATGACAAATCGGGTGTCAGATCGTATGCAATCATGAAATAACCATGAGAATACATATCTTTAGTTATTAAACTTCCATGCGATGAATGTAGTAATCCGGTAGCGGAGAATATTGAAGCGTAAGCTCGAGAATACTCTTCACTATTGGTGAAATCAGTTACTATTGATGAGCTTGGTGTTGGTACCCCATTGACATATAATGTGGATGAAGTGATTTTATTTTGTTTAAAGTTGTATGGGTTTTTCTTCTTAAGACCTGTGTAAGCATCATTGTCAACCATACAAAAAATTAGATTTGTTGGTAGCTGCCCCAATACAAAGTTGTCTAAATTTATTGAATTGCCTTTTGAAGGAACTGTATATGATTTTACTTCACATCTTTTGTAGTGATATCTTGCATTTACTCGTTCAAGTACTTTGTGATGTGCCACCAAAATATTAGGATTTATAGCACAGTGTTTTGCGTATAGTGTGGCTTCTACAATTTTTATAGAAGTCTCATCTTTTGCATCGTCGGTTAAAAGATAAGATTCAGGTTTATTGAGTGTGAACGTTAATCTTACATCGACATTATTTAATAACAATAATGGTTGATTTAGCATGTTGTAACGATCGCGCATGGCACGCTGTATTTTTGCTTATAGATTTTCTGTTTATGTTTTGAGTGAAATTCTATGATCAATGTGGATGTTACAATTATTGTATTAGTAAGTTTTAGAGAAGCGGTATATAATTATATAACCGGTCAGTTAGGATTCCCCTACGAAATTTAAACCGAAACATGTCAGGCGATTTGTAAAAGAGAGGAAGGTAGGCAGTTGCTTTTTGATCGTGGTTGGTAGTCGAATTGGCTACGATTTGTGATCCAGATCGGTACTATCAGTGTATATGAAGTTATTAAAGTAAATTAAAGTAACAAAACCTTGAGGAAACAAATTGTAAACGGATGTGAAAAAAAACTGTTTTGCAATTAGTAGTACGATCAAATAAAATTTTGTAAACATTGTCAATCTTTTTTTTTTTTTTATAATATCTTGATAAAAAAAAAAAAGATTATTTACCCGAAATATTAATAATAAAGATTTAAAATCCATTAATAAAAAAAAAAAATTATAAAAACTAAACAAAATCAAATTATTTGAAATTGATTCCTGTGATTGCGGTTCCATTCCGGACGGAAACTTTGGTTACTGGCCTTACGGTTTCTTTGCAAGCAGCATAAGCCTAAACCTCGAGCGTTAAAAAAGTGAGTGCCAGGATTTGTAGATTGCTGATGTATTGGTCGACTTCGGTGATAGTGAATTCCGCGGAATATCAGTAGTGCCAGAGCGTACGAGTATAATTTTATCGTGAGCTGCTCAACGGTAAACCCGCAACGGTACTAACTAATAACAACCTTATGGAACGAGGAACGCCACCGCCATTACATTGTATATATTTATAACTGTAAGTAATTAAGTCTCACATTCGTAAAGTTTCTAGATTTTTTTTTGATATTGCAATTTTCGTTGGGATCTCATAAAACCATTACCTGTAAAATCCATACACGATATTACGGTCTTGATTTGGTTGAAAAGGGCCACAATTTTGCGCAAATAAGAGTTTTGTGTCAATTATTTTTTTTTTGTTGAATTTCGAATAACATGAAACGATCACGGCCAACATGCTAGAGTAGAGTAAATTGTAGGTTGGTGATGAGGAGTTAAGGTGACCACAAAGATGCCGAATGTAGAACGAACCAGGTGTAATATAGTTTCGATCCGATTTTATCCCGTGTTTTCGGCGAATGAGCCCTAATCCGGCGAGTACTACCCCTCGTAAACCAATTAGTAAAAATCACCTGGAAGTCAAAAATTTTGGATCGTTAAAATGTCAGCATGAACTTTTCCAAAAAATTCTACGATGGTACTATTTTTTAAAAGGGATGCTCTTTTGCTGGACCCATCGAGATCTTTTAAGTTATCAAGGTTTTTCGAATCCGTATAGTACCCTGACAGCTCCAAATGAGTTCTACTAGCATCCTCTCCAAAATTAAGCAACGTTTCTATGTACGCACGATAACTGTAGTTGCCATCAGCAGAATTTATGTTTTTCCCATTTAAATATACATTTACTTGTCGAAACAAAGAGTGTAACATATTATTAATTACACTAGGTTGTCTTGAATCAGCAGTTTTGTAAGCAGTCCCATTACTTTTAAGCAATTGTATTTTCACGCATATATTAATTGAAGATAAATCTATATATGTATCACCATGTCCATGACACACAAACTCAATAACTGATTGATTTTCTAAGTTAATGGTTTGTAGGCAACTTCTTCCGTTTTTAAAATACTTGTTTGCAGATTTCGATTTTTAAAAGGATCCAGTTCAGATTTCATACACTCCGTAAAAGACATTTTTAATTTTAATACGTTTATGTAAATATATCCAAAATTCTAGTTTTATTATTTTTTGATTGAATGTACACAGATCTATTAACGCGATCGGCTCTTCTTCTTTTCATCTGAGACATGACGCGTTTTGCTTTCTTATTTATTGACTTTTTCAAGGTGTACGTTGAAATTTTCCTCTTTCTTTTTCGTATACGTCCAGCACCAGCCATTAAATTTAGTTTGTCAACAGCATTGTTTCTCAATTTATAAACCACTTGCACAGATCTATCTCGAAGTATTTCTTTAATTGGTTTCTGTGTATTTAAATTACGAAGCACATCCGCACCCGTGTCAATCAGCTCATCTTTTACAAAATTTGCCCCTTTCATTAAAAGTGGTTGTAGATATTTCCAGAAACTGGAGAAAATTCCTCCTAACCCTCGTCCACGTTGATAAACTTTAGGTAATTTTAGTACATTGCCAAATTCATCATCACCTATTGAAATTCTACCGCCCTGTTGTTGAGCGTAATATCTTATGTATGCACCTTGCATTGTAAACAAAAGTAGTTTATGTTTACGTGTGTTCCCCCTTTATATACCTTTACGGAAATGTAGTACAACCATCGTACTGAAAGAATCATTTTTAAAATTAATCTGTTCACCATTTTCGTCTGCTATTAAAATACTTATATCTGTAATTCGAGATTTTTCTAGTGGTAAATATTGAATGTTTACAATATCGCAATTTTGATAGCTGGCATATTGTTTATCATGTTTAACGGGATGCATAACCAGACCTCGATCCATTACATTACCAAACATTTGAGGGCGCACCACATCACAATAAATACACATATAATTAGGAATACCGTATTCTACATCCACCGGTTCAGGTAAAATTACTTCTACAAAATTCTGGATTTCAGCTTGTTTTTTAGCATCTAAAACTTTTACTGGTTCTTTAAATTTTCAATCACGTTACGTCTTTCTTCTTCTTTTATTTGAGAAAGAAGTGTATCGAACAAAATTCTCATTGAATACTCCTTATTAAGTGATACGTGGCAACAATATGTATCCACTAAGATCGGAATCATATTAGCTGTTACAGATTGTTTAGGTAAATTCACACCTTTTGATGTATAACGATCAAAGAAATTTTTTTTCCACCAAGTTGAATAATTCCGGGTGCTGTCTCAATATATCAATTATATTTAGTTCAAATAATTTTTCGGTTAAAGGTGCAATTATATTTGGTTCATCAACTTTCTTTTTTTCTTTTAGAGAGACTAATACCGGTGTAACTGATTCAGCCTCTGTGTGTTTCCTCACATTGATAAAAACAATTCTTGGTACTGAAGGCGGTGCTATTTTGCCATCTATTTTTGTACAACAAAATTTAACAATGCCCACAGACCATTCATCATCTGTGGTGCTTTTAAAATCTAAAGATATAGGGAGTTTCGTTGTAAATTTCGATAATGTATTTTGACGATACAAGTCAAACAATGTGTTACTGGTTAAGGTGATAAAAAACGATTTTTGATTGGTCAACATTTTCGTAGTTGATTAGTTTTATTTGCAATGAATAACATTTACACAATTGAGCTTATATTTATAGATTCTTCCATTTTATACCGCTTGCTGCTGCTGCTTTCACCTTTGATTTTAATGGTGTACTCGTAGAAGATTGTTTTGTCTTTTTCTTTTGATGAGTAAAAGCCAATGTAGTCTGGGATGCGTCGGGGTGAAGACCGCGTTTAAGTGTTGAACGTGTTACCATTTGTTTTTCAACCGGTACATTTAACATATCGCCATTGTTTAACTCAAATACTCGATAGTCGGTCGGATCAAGAGATTGTCTTTCTTTAATTATTTTAACCGAAGAAGGTTGACCCTCCAATGCTTTATTTCTTACATCATCATCCATATCAATCTCCACCAACTCATTTTCGTCTGATGTATTGTTACTCTCGTCTTCGAGGCTAGAAAATCGACTTTGAGTTGCAAAATATTCTTCTATAGGCGGAAGTTCTTCGACCTTTTTCATTATGTTAGCCTGAGTTCCTACATTGCTCACATTCGGCTCCAATGCTTGAAATTCTTTATGTTTATGGTTTACGCGGTCCGTCTGAATATTCGCATCTATGTATTTTTGATTTATTTGTGTAATGTGATGTCGCTTCTTATTTAAATATCTTAATAAATTTTGACGATAAAAATGCCATTTGCTAACATCATTTAGTTTATTGTTAAACAAATTTTTTTTCATTTCACGATCCAGATCTGATAGTTTTTTATCCATCATAACGATTTTCTTCCAACGCTCAAACGTATCCGGTGGCATGACAATCATTCGCTGTAAACTCATTACGCGGCCTGCTCAATTAATTTTCCTACAATCCCAGATAATAGTGATGATAAGAGAACGGGAAGAAATCCACCTTTTTGAATTAAGATTTTTCGTTTTGATGAGATACGAGATTTTGAATTTGCTAATTGACGTATTATTGTTTTATATTTTCGTAAACGGATTAGACCTTGTTTGGAAATTCTAGCATTACCGTTTAACACATTCAAACATATTTCACACAAAGTTTTTATTAATTCTTCACTACCGTTTTTTAAAATGTTTTTACGTGTGCAAGGTTTACAGTTTTTTAATACATGTAACAAATGTTTGTGCTCCCTCAATCATCTCATACCGCTCTAATTTATTTATTAAATTTGATGGTACATAACAGGTATCATATGTGGTATTAAATATATTCGATCGGAAACGAAATAAATCGTTACATGACTGTGTCAAATCCAAAAACAAATAACCATAAGGTGTTCATGATTAACGCTTATACCTACCGGAATCCTGCGACGTTTCTCAACCTGTACAAGAATCATGAATTAACATATTAACCTAAAAGGAAAGTTATACCAATATTCATTAATATATCATAAGTCGTCCACCTAGAATATTATAAGAGGAATTAATTATTTATCTTTGAGTACTGTAATATTCACTTACCAGTTGTTTATTATTTTGGACGAATTATCTACGTCACAACATTAACCTGGAAATATACGAAAACTAAATATTATTAAAATCATTCTACTTACTATTTGCATTATATCCAAGAATATGTTTCCAATCCTAAAATTAAGAAAATATGTTTAAATAATAATATTAATTCGATTGTATAATAATTTAAGATATATGTACTTACTTTTCTAAGACAAAATGTAAACATTCTGCCATTTTTCGATAAACGTCATATTTGCGCCAAAACACAAAACAAAAAGGGTAATAGAAGTTTTGGTTGCGTTTAGGTTTTACACTTTTAGTATGCGCTCATAAATTACACGCATGCTGGGTAATTTTAGTAGACAAATATAAAATAATGTAATAAGAAAAATTAAAATAGTATACATTCGAAAAGGGAACGCGAAGCCAAGCACTCAAGCAAAAAATTATTTAATACGAAAATGGCGAATGTATAAAAATAAGAAACTTAGTGTTGTATAGTAAAAATAAATATTGTTCAAAAAAGGTGTTTAAGTGTTTAAAGCAAATTAAACTGAGTTTTATCGTTCGAGCATCACAATACTCGATACTACGTATTAATTTGAAATAATAAAATTGGTGCATCATTACGTACAAAAATTGGTCCTTCAGAAACACGTACAAAATTGGTCCTTCGAGAAAACACAAAATTGGTCCTTCGATTAAGCACGTACATTTATTTGGTCCTTCGAGCCGGATAGCCGGACATCCGAGAAAGGCAAGAACACATTTACCATCCAGTGACGCTAAAATAATGCTGGAGATTGTAAGTACGCCATTTTGTTAAAATTACATACGCTTGTGCAAGTTAAAAAAAAAAAAAAATTAAGTGAAAGCAAATATATACACCGCTGTGTGCAAATCGCCTTTAGTTAACCCGCACCCGCACATTAAGATTTATTTAAGAAAATTAAGGCCACGGCAATTAATTTGTATTTCACTTAGAAATAAATAATCGAGTAGAATAGTGTGGAAATTCATAAGTTAAGGTTGTTCCGTGCAATTTAAGGCCAATCACGTGATATTTAACCTAAAAATAACGGTGTTCGTGCAAGAACATAGTGGATATTTTACAGTTCAAGTTGATTTCGTACAAGTAATCGGACACGTGAGATTTAACCTTGGAATAGCAGTTATACCGGTATACGTGCAATTTTATTTCGTACCATTAGTCGATCGTGTGATATGTAAAATTAGAGGAAGATATTATAAGTGTTCGTATAAATATATATGGTGGTCAATATAGAGATGAAGTTGTTTGTGCATTTAATCGGTCATTGTCGTACATAAGTTAAGCAAATTATCTCGTCGTAATAAGCCAACCTGCAACGAGCGGGTGCCCCGCAGACATATTAGTGAACATTTAAGTCAAGTTGTGTTCTACAAATAAGTGATCAATTTAAATCAAGTGTATTTTGTATAAGAAAAAACCATCCAACCGCGTGGTAATTAACCCTGAGTTAGAAAATTTTACATTCGTTAAGTGGATATACGACGTTAAGTGTGATTCGCATAAATTAAACGTATAAGAGGACAGCTGTTAGCGAAAACCATCATTAAAGATGTCGTCGGAAAAAATTAAGGATTGGACAGCAAGGCGAGGTCAAGCGAAGGGCAGCATCACACGCATCGCGTCATTCATAGAAAATGCAAATAAGGATACTCGGACTAACGAAGCGTCGTCTCGTTTGGAATTGTTGGAGCGTGCGTTCAATGACTTCAAAGAGGCTGATTCAAGGTTACTCGCTTTAGAGGGTGCATCAGAAATTGTAGACATTGAATCGAAATACTTAAGTTTGAAGGAAAAATTAACGGAGTTTATATCCAGTCGCGCTTCCAAGACAACATCAATAATCGACGAATTTAATAAAATCATTGCAAATACTGCAGCCCAACAAAATGAGTTTCTAACAAATTTTACGCAGACATTGTCAACATCATTGAATCAGAGCCTCTTAAACCAATCAACCGAAGAACCGCATTTTGCTGCTAGGCTTCCCAGAATACAAGTCCCGACATTTTCAGGAGATTATAAGGAGTTTCATAGTTTCAAGGATTTATTCACAGCAGCTGTACATAAGAAATCCTACCTAGCTGACGTTGAAAAATTTCAGTACTTAAGAAGTTGCCTGACGGGCGAACCTGCCGAGCTTATACGACATTTCACAATATCAGATGCAAATTATAAGGCTGCCTGGTCGAAAATTTGTGATCGTTACGACAAGAAGCACATCGCAATAAGTCATTTTATACAAACGTTTCTTGATTTACAACCTATAAAAGAAAAATCCGCTAAAGGGCTAAGAAATTTGCATAATACTGCTGATCAAGTTATTCGAGGACTTCAAGCAATGGGGACAGAGGCCGAATCAAGAGATCATTGGCTTTTGCATATTTTATTAATGAAAACCGATACCGAGACGCAACAAGCCTGGTCACTTTCAACTACCAGTAGGAATAATCCAACATTTGAAGAATTTCTCCAGTTTATCAATAATCGTTGTGACGGATTAGAGCCGTGTGAATCCATGAAACCAAATCAAAGTAAGTCATCATATGTAAGATCACATATCGTTTCAGCTAACCAAGAATATTCAAAGCCAATGAGACCATGTCCGTCATGCAAGCAGCTGCACAGATTGTTCGAATGCGAGAAATTCAAAGGGCTCGAGTCAAACGAAAAATGGGACGAGGTATTCCGAATAAACGCATGTTTTAATTGTCTTTCGACGTCACATCGAGTCAATAGATGTCAATCGCAACGCTCATGCCAGAAATGTGGTCGCCGGCATCACAGTATGTTACATGATGGTGTCGCCTCGCGTGTAAGCAGCAACGTACATTCAGTCAAAGAGATTCAAGAAGCAAATTCCTTGGTACCATCGAACAATGCCATCAATTCAAATTTAATAAGTTCGTCTCCTCAAACTCCTATCAAGCAAGCTGTATGTCAATCCGGAAAAATCTCAAACGGAGAAAGTAGCGCTAAAATTAATTTGGCACGTACTGGTTATGCTATATTGCCCACAGCAGTGGTGCTGACACAAGATCGCTACGGTCGTCGTCACGAATGTAATGCATTGCTGGATTCAGGATCACAAATATCATTCATTTCTGATTCGTGTGCGAGAAGATTACGACTACCGCGTCAAACGGCTAATATTGTTGTTGGTGGACTTGCAACATCTAATACGTTAACTAAGGGTAAAACAACCATTACAATTCGCTCAAAATACGACGATTCATTGGAAATTCGCTTAACTACGTTTATCGTTGACCATATAACTACGACTTCGCAATTTAATCACTCCGGAAGTATTAAAGCACCACAATTCAATGGCATACAACTAGCTGATCCCGCATACTACGATAAGAAAACCATTGATATTCTCATAGGTGCTGACCAATTCTTTAACATTTTAAAATGCGGTAAACTAATCACATCACCACAGTTACCCATAGCACAAGAAACGATCTTTGGGTGGGTCATATCTGGACACTCGCAAGCTACGGAAACTGATGAAGCCGATACAATATGCAATATTCATATAGCGGTTCAAAGTGAAGCCAATTTAGATTCTACACTTAAACGATTTTGGGAATTGGAGGAGATTACCACAGAAAACGTATGGAATGAAGACGAGCATGAATGTGAGCGACATTTTAAAACTACGACAAGACGTAATGAGTCAGGAAGGTTGATTGTACGACTTCCATTTAAGGACTGCGCCCCTTCGCTGGGTGATACGTTTACAGCCGCAAAATACAGGTTAATGGCCATGGAACGCAAAATGGAAACGAACGCCATCTTTGGGAAAATGTACCAAGAGTTCATGCAAGAATACGAATCATTGGGGCATATGAACAAATTATCTGCTGAGGACTTAACCAAAGTACGTGATGGAGTTTGTTATTTACCACATCATGGCGTCTGGAAACACAACAGTGAGACCACTAAACTAAGAGTTGTTTTTGACGGTTCTTGTCAGTCTTCCACGGGGGTATCACTGAACGATAAGTTATTAATTGGTCCCACAGTTCAGCCAACACTGTGGACAGTTCTGCTTCGCTTTAGAAGGTTTCCTATTGGATTAAGCGCCGACATTGAAAAAATGTATAGGCAAATCTTGATTGAGTCAGATCAAACCAGTTATCAAAGAATTTTGTGGAGAACATCGAAAAGTAGGCCAATAGAACATTACGAGTTGAAAACAGTAACATACGGGACGTCGGCAGCATCATTCTTATCAACCAGAGCATTACTTCTAGTGGCTGAAGAAAACGAGCAAACATTTCCCGCAGTATCCAAAATAATTAAACAGAATTTTTATGTTGATGACCTTCTTACTGGTGCTAATAACGTAGTTGAAGCTGTACAGTTAAAAACCGATCTACTATCAGTATTACAAAGCTATGGGTTTCCATTAAGGAAATGGAAGTCGAACATATGCCAGTTGGGGGATCAGTCGCAATCTATTTCGTTTTTGGATCAGCATAATTTCACGCCAGTTTTGGGATTATTATGGGATCCTGCCAATGATGTATTTTACTTTAACGCGAACATTCCAAAAGAGAGGGTTCACACCAAGAGAGCAATTCTCTCCATAATTTCAAGAATATACGATCCGTTAGGTTGGCTATCGCCATTTATAATAAAAACAAAGTTGATGATGCAACATTTGTGGTTAGCCAAGGTGTCTTGGGACGAAGAAATATCCAAGGAACTGCAGGATAGATGGAGGGACATTAGTCATGAATTCGAAACAATTAAAAAAATCCAAATCCCGAGATGCATTGGTCCAAATTTGACTAATATTGAAATACATGGGTTTAGTGATGCAAGCGAGCTCGCCTATGCTGCCTGTGTCTACTTTAGAATTAAGTCCAATGATCAGATTACAACTAACCTGGTAGCCAGTAAGAATAAAGTAGCACCAATCCAGGTCATAAGTCTTCCACGATTGGAGTTGTGTGGCGCACATCTGCTAGCTAAACTTATCACTAATGTTTGCCAAGCATTCGAATTTGCCGATATTCCAATCTATCTGTGGACTGATTCAACGGTAGTGTTGTCGTGGCTACAGTCAGGCCCACCAAAGAAATGGAAAAATTACGTCGCAAATCGCACAGCCGAAATTCATAAATTAGTACCCAATGCGACATGGAGGCATGTAAGCGGTAAGAATAACCCTGCAGATTTATCAACCCGAGGAATCAACCTAAGCCAAATACTATCGAACGAGTTATGGTGGAAGGGGCCAAAATGGCTTTTTACGCCAGATGAGCCATGGCCAATACAATTAGCAGTTAAGGAAACAAATCAAGAGCGACGATTGAACGTGATCGGTCTGCAAATAAGTACGAACCAAGATGTTGGAGTAATCGATGAAATGATCAATGAAACCTCAAGTTGGACCAAGTTAGTAAGAACATTCTCGATCACGTTAAGGTTCATTTACAATATTCGCAACGCTACGGTGAAAAAATCAGGATGGTTGACTATAGAAGAGCTGAATGAAGCTGAAACTACAATTATAAAACATATACAACAACAAGTCTTTCATCCCGAATTAAACATGTTAAGAGAAAACAAACAGCTAAACTCAAAGTCAACCTTACTCACACTAAATCCGTTTATTGATCATATCGGCCTTTTACGAGTAGGTGGCCGATTGGAAAACGCAACTTGCTCTTATGCAACGAAACATCCCTTAATCATCCCAAAGGGCCATAAGATAGCGATCATGATACTAAACTACTTACATAAGAAGCATCTACATCCTGGGCCTGCACTGATGGTATCACTTTCCCGTATGAAATACTGGATACTTGGAGTCCGACAAATAGCGCGAAGTATAAACCGAAAATGTATCACTTGCCTCCGCTACTCAAGACATACATCATCACAATTAATGGGAAATTTACCACGTGAACGAGTTATTCCATCTCGCCCATTTTCCGAAACAGGAGTTGATTACGCAGGGCCCATTATGTTAGCATCCAAACGAGGCAGAGGATCGCGACTTGTTAAAGGATACATCGTAATCTTTGTATGCTTATGTACAAAGGCTCTTCATATTGAGGTAGCTGGTGATATGACAACCGCAACATTCATGGGTGCTTTAAGGAGATTTATATCACGAAGGGGAGTACCCAATCAAATCTTATCCGACAACGGTTCTAATTTTCGCGGAGCTAATCATTTGTTATCTGATCTTTACAGAATGTTCCAGACCAATGAGTATAGTGCGGCAACATATCAATATGCAGTTGACAATCAAATAAAATGGTCCTTTATTCCCCCGCTGTCACCAAATTTTGGTGGAATCTGGGAACGAGCCGTCCGATCAATCAAGACGCATTTAGTAAAAGTTGTGGGGAACTCACATTTGACGTTCGAAGAAATGGCTACGATACTAGCACAGATTGAGTGCATACTGAATTCCCGACCGTTGTGTCTTATAAGTAACGAAGATCCTACGAACATTGATGCACTCACCCCGGCACATTTTCTAACCATGGGAACGTCTGCCCTGATACCCGACACAAACTACACGGAAATCACCGCTTCGAGGCTGACACGTTGGCAACACGTACAACAGCTAGTCCAATTATATTGGAGAAAATTTTCGAGGGATTATCTACATACGCTACAACAAAGAACGTCAGCGAAATACAAAACACGTAATTTTCGAATAAACGATATAGTATTGGTAAAGGAGGAAAACAATCCGCCGGGCATGTGGCCAATAGGAAGGGTTATCGATGTACATCCAGGAGCTGATGGCATTGTTAGAGTAGCTACGATTAAATACAACCAATCAATATTCAAGCGTCCAGTGTCCAAACTAATTCGACTACCAACCAATGATGAAGACCAACTGGACAATTTGTTAAAAGCTCCAGCTTTTAACGAAGGGGAGTTATGTTCATGATTAACGCTTATACCTACCGGAATCCTGCGACGTTTCTCAACCTGTACAAGAATCATGAATTAACATATTAACCTAAAAGGAAAGTTATACCAATATTCATTAATATATCATAAGTCGTCCACCTAGAATATTATAAGAGGAATTAATTATTTATCTTTGAGTACTGTAATATTCACTTACCAGTTGTTTATTATTTTGGACGAATTATCTACGTCACAACATTAACCTGGAAATATACGAAAACTAAATATTATTAAAATCATTCTACTTACTATTTGCATTATATCCAAGAATATGTTTCCAATCCTAAAATTAAGAAAATATGTTTAAATAATAATATTAATTCGATTGTATAATAATTTAAGATATATGTACTTACTTTTCTAAGACAAAATGTAAACATTCTGCCATTTTTCGATAAACGTCATATTTGCGCCAAAACACAAAACAAAAAGGGTAATAGAAGTTTTGGTTGCGTTTAGGTTTTACACTTTTAGTATGCGCTCATAAATTACACGCATGCTGGGTAATTTTAGTAGACAAATATAAAATAATGTACGTGCTTAATCGAAGGACCAATTTTGTGTTTTCTCGAAGGACCAATTTTGTACGTGTTTCTGAAGGACCAATTTTTGTACGTAATGATGCACCAATTTTATTATTTCAAATTAATACGTAGTATCGAGTATTGTGATGCTCGAACGATAAAACTCAGTTTAATTTGCTTTAAACACTTAAACACCTTTTTTGAACAATATTTATTTTTACTATACAACACTAAGTTTCTTATTTTTATACATTCGCCATTTTCGTATTAAATAATTTTTTGCTTGAGTGCTTGGCTGATGTCACATCTTTATATAGTTTCACAAATTCCTTTACGTTATCGGGAAAAATTTGTTTTACAAGCGGATATATTTGTGATTTATCTCAAAGGATTTTAAATGTCACCAGATATTTACAGTTTAACGATATTTCACGACAAAATTTTCCTTGATGAAATCCGTTTTGTGTTATTAATATAACTGAAATTCGTCTATGGTGTGAACCTTTTGTAAACAATTCACATACATCCTTGTTATAAGCGTCTGTCATCAGATCATCGAGTACAATCAAAGTATTTTCTACGTTGTCGAAATTTACTGGTACTGTTTCCATCACTTCAACATCACAATCATAATTCAAATTAATTAATGGTATTGCATTTCGCTCTGCATTACACCATAATATCTTATTAAAACCCTTAACAAAGGGTAGGAGTTTTAACAGGGGTGGGCGATTACGCGTCGACTACTAGTTTTTACATGATTTCGTCGACAACTCGTCGAAAACGTCGACAACTCGTAGACAACGTCAACTACTCGTCGACAACGTCGACTACTTGAAACTCTAACTACTTGAAAAATTAATTTACACCATCTATCGAAACTTACAATAGCTGCGTTTACTGCGTACTCGATGTAGAGTTCGCGATAGCTATTTTCAAATTTGTCCAATTTAAAATTTAAAATAAAAAATTTAATTTTTTTTTAATTAAATAATTTAGATTTAATAGAACTCTATGTATAACCAAAAAAATCCATCATAAAAGTTGTATGGTTTTCTTGTAATATCGTTGTTCTGTATAGTTCTGAACTACTCCGTTATTATACAGAACTATACAGAACAACGATATTACAAGAAAACCATACAACTTTTATGATGGATTTTTTTGGTTATACATAGATTTCTATTAAATCTAAATTATTTAATTTAAAAAAAAATAAATTTTTAATTTTAAATTAGACAAATTTGAAAATAGCTATCGCGAACTCTACTCGATTATTTTCAAAAAAACGCAGCTAATAAATAAAATTCAGCAAAAATTGCCTTTACTACTGATTGATAGCTGGTACTGTATTTATGAATCATTCAAACACACTGTACCTAACATTTGTATCATAAATTGCGTAATAAATTAATAATTATCCATTATCGAAATAAATTCTTTGACAATCGAAAAAAGTCATATTATATTTGCGGATTTGAATAAAATTTGAGTCTATCGTGATTTCGCTCGAATGAAATTTTGAAGCTTCTACTATTCATAACTACGCGGCGAATAATTAGCTAATTTATGATTTATGCTGACTTTTTATTTAATTTTGCTTTATTGTAGTATCTTCGAATAAGATAAACTACTCGTTTACATATATCCCTTTTTCAACCAAAAAAAATGGCTCTATTAAAGTCCAAACCTCACAAATGTGCGAGTAAAAAATCGTAATAATTTTTAGACATGTTACTTTTGCCGTACCCACATAATTGTGTTAGTAAAACACAAAAGGAATATATCTATTTGATAAAAGATGGCGCGCAAAGCATATAATCTATTGAAATATTCAATAGTTTTAGATAGATAGATAGAAGCCTCTAGTTCAGAGATTTTAAATTTATTTTTAATTTATAAAATGGTTGTAAAAATGTTAGAATTAAATTTAAGTAATTATTCATCAATTTTAATAGTGCGGTTAACGTAAAATCTAGTTTTTAATATCATTGTCTAAGTTGTCTACGTTGTCGACGTCTGAAAAGCCAAAAATCGGTATGTAATCTACGTGCTAGATTACGTGTCGACAACTACGTAGATTACCTTACGTAATCTACCCGCCCATCCCTGAGTTTTAATACAAATGATGTTTTACCGCAACCAGATGGTCCGGCAATCATCATTGTCCGGCAATCATTGTGACTTACTCTTCTCGTTCACAACATCTATTTATAGTTTTCATCTAAAGAAATATTTAAAATTGTTAGATTGTAATTTATTACAAGTTATACTAAGTTTTGTAATATAATTAGATTTGTTAAAAAACAGAAATAAATATATATATATATATATTACACTAATATTTATTATTCATTAATAAGGTCTTTTATAATATTATGTATATATAAATTAACATTATTAAAACAAACAACAAAATAAAACTTTCTTTATGTGATAATAAAATTTTTTATTTTAATCTCTGGAAGACCAGTTTCGGACATTCGTCCATCTTCAGTTCCTTAACTCACTCTTTATTATTTGAACTAGTTATGGAAAACATCCGGGATTTTCCAGTTTTCACTTTTCATTTTTTATTCGACTTTCACTTTCACTTAGATGAAAGAAAAACATCCGGCATTCCTTGTTTTCGCTTTTTGTTATTTAATCTACTATGGGATAAACGTCAGGGGTTCCTCAAATTTATGCGACGTTTACGTTTTTCGTTTTCGCTTTTATATTTCACCTAAACTGTTGCATAAATTTGAGGAACCCCGGATGTTTTACCCATAGTAGGTCGATAAGATGAAGAGTGAAAAGTAAAACTGACATACATTTGAGGAACCCCGGAAGTTTTCCTCCACATTAGTCGAAGTAAAAAGAAAAACGAGGAATGCCGGATGTTTTCCGTATAAAACTGAAATATGTACTTTTTGTGGAATTATAAACTGACATATATTTTGTGGAATCCCGGATGTTTTCCCATAACTAGGTTAAATATAAACTGACATATATTTTGTGGAATCTCGGATGTTTCCCCATAACTAGTTTAAATAATAAAAAGTGAAAGGAATTCCGGAAGGAATTCCGGATGCATAAGTAGGCCGACTCAGCTAGCCCACACACTACTCAAACAATCCATCAATAAATTCATTTTAAGTGATTTGTGTTCGAATAGATGCTTTAAAATAATGTTAACAATCAAATCTTTTGACTTTTGTAGAAATGTATTTATATCAAGAGGTTACTCACATCGCAAAAGGTATGATTTTAAACGACCGTCGATCGCCGTTTCATATTTGACCAATTAATCAGTATCGTGGGGTATAGCCAGCAAACTGGTATTTTTGAATGATGTTTAGACTTCTTGCATTGATACATCTCACCACCGTATTCTTAATGACGAGAACCATTGAATTGATTTAAAAATTCATTGCCACATTTAGTACACTTTTATAGGTCTTTTAAAAATCTTTCCACACTTGTTGCAGTTATATATTTTATAAAATGAAAAATAAATTTTTAAAATAGTTTTAAAAGGAGAGAAAAACATTTTTTTAGGAATAGTATGTTTATTATGATAAAAACATTTCTTTTTTTGTCATCTTGAGAACATTTGTTTTATGATTTTAATGTCTCTACATGACAACATTTTATTTTATGATTTCACGTAATGACATTTTTAAACTACAATACAATTATTAAACAGTTCTTTTACTCGCTCATCCACTTTTTTTTTAATATTTTTCATAAATTCTGGAGCTTCTTCAAAATATTTTGTATTACCGCTGCGAAATTTTACTTCATTAAAAATATTTAGTTTTAAACTAGTCATTAGATCGTCATTTTCAGGATCAAAAAAAGCAGGCTTTTTATAATATTTGAATAATTCCGCTTTTAGTTGCGCTCCAAACTCAGCTGCTAAATGTGATGATGCATCATATGGAGCACCATCAATTTCAATCCAAAAATGGTTACTATCCGCAATGTCATCCTTATAAGTGGTCATACCATACTCAATTGTACAACCATAACTTTTTAAATGTTCGTACTGCATTAAGCTAGACGCCAAACTGCATCCAAATGCGGACTCATTGTAAAACTCTTCCGAAATTATTTGCGTTATTTTTTGTGCTAGCTGACGTTTGTTGATTGACATCATGAGTGCTGGTTGAGAGTGTTCTATGATTTTGTAAAGAAAGTTGATATAACTACTATATGATATAATCAGAGAGAATAAGATAAAAAAGTAAGTGTTTTGTTTGGTCAGAAAATGCATTTGAAAAATTTGACTTGTTTTCGTATTAAGAGTGTTTTTTACTAAGCTAAGGGTAAGTTGTTCAGGTGCGATAAGCATCTGTGGGAATATCTATTCAAGTTTTTTTTGATATTCAATAGCTATTATGAAAAACTCGTGCTTAATTTTTCCCTCTTCACGAAATTTACTTTTAATATTTTGTAATTGGCTGTAAAACTTGAAGAAGTTGTGCAAGCTCGGACGGAATGTACAATAGACTCAATTTTTTTCGCAATAATAAAATTTAATCCATAATCTCGTGCCTAGCTTTTAAATACAATTTTAATTTTATATCATAAAAAAAAATTAAATAAAAATAGATCATCCATATTTTGCTTGGAAACTAACTCAGAAAATTGCCGATAGACGGCCAAGGATTGTTTGGTATGAATAAAGAGCTTTTTTCTTAGATAAGATCGAATGGTAAAGCAAAAATGTCTAAATAGACACAATGAAATTTAATTTTTAGGTTAGGTTTAACAACAAATTTAATTTAGTAAAGAACACTCTTAGTAGAATATGGGTGTAAATTTACAAACAAATTTGGTATAATAATAATTACAAACATCCATTTATTATTATTACTACTTCATTGCATTACTCAAACGTCGCACTTAGTTTACAAAAAATATTACTTGTCTACCGCGAAAGTTGGTAAAATGAAAATTATACGCCTATTATGGTTCTCACCTCACTGACAGCTCGCCCGAGCATTTAAAATTCGTGTGACTATTAATTTGGGGCAGTATGTTGTACCATCACTTCGAATCCAAATTCGAAAAAAATCGAATGGCGGTAAGTTGTATCATTTTCGAAAAGCAAAAATGATAAAACTTTCACTTTTTCGATTCGACTTTTTTCGAATTTCGATTTTTTTCGTTTCGAAGTGGTGGTACAACATACCGCCCTTGGTATTATGTTTCTCGCGTTTTTTTTTTGGTGAGAGTAGTGCGCTGCAGTTTTATGTATTACAGAAAAACCTCCATTTAACGGAATAATTGAGGAGTCCGTTAAATCCGAATGTTTTTAAATTTAACCGACTATAGAGTTTGCACTTGTTCTGAAATATAGCCACCTAGGACAGAAATCATTCATTTCTTAGCTGATTATGTTGGGATTGGGTATGTAGGATAGAAATGGGATTCTTAAATGATTTTTGGAATAAGTTCTGGAATATGGCCATCTGGGGCGGAACTCGTTCAATTCTTAACCGATTATGATGGGGTTGGGTATGTTGGATTGAAATTTGATTTTTAAATGATTTTTGGAAGAAGTTCTGGAGTATGGCCACCTGGAACGGAACTCGATCAATTATTAATCGATTATGTTGGTACTTTTTACGCTATTTGCCGTATTCACTTGGCGAAACACACTAATACTTAATAAACACATTTTATTAAACACTTGTTTTTTATTTCGCAAAATTAGATTTTTTGAATATTTTAATTAAAAAATTTGTTCAAAAAGTTTAAAAAATCTCTCAATCGATTTCGACTTGTTAGGTCATCAGCAATCAATCAACTTTCCATAACCATTTAACTTTAGAAAATCATACAGCTATAGCTTGAACAATTTAGACATATTACATATACAACCCAAAGGCAGACGTTTAGATACCTTAGAGTCTTACGAAATCCGAAAATCAATATTTCTTAATCAAAATATCCTTAACGAACAGAGAGAAATTCGTTTCTCACCAATTACAGACCCCGCCCTTTTCTATAATTTGACTAATACGTCGGGTAATTAAATATACTTCAATATACCTTGAATTTTGTTACTCAGCCGATGACTAATCGGCCACCTGCGCGATCAATAGATTAATTTTTATTGCATTTTATTGCTTATTTTTTGTCCCTACTTCGTTTATTTTATGCTTTTTTCTGCTACATATAACAAATTTTTACTTTTACAAATCAGTAGATAATTAACTCCTGATGGTGACCTAACAAGTCGAAATCGATCGCGTGATTTTTTAAACTTTTTGAAAATTTTTTTTAATTAAAATATGTATTCAAAAAATCTAATTTTGCGAAATAAAAAACAAGTGTTTAATAAAATGTGTTTATTAACGATTATGTTGTGATTTTGTTTGTTGAAGTTTTGAACAAGTTTTGAAATATGGTCATACTGGACGGAACTCTTTAATTTCTTAACCGATTAAGTGTTGGAGTTGGGTATGTTGGATTGAAATGGGATTCTTAAACGATTTTTGGAAGAAGTTCTGGAATATGACCTCCTAGGACAGAAATTGGGCATTAAGGATGAAATGAGATTATCAAATAATATTTGGAAAAAGTTTTGGAATATGGCCATATGGATTATGTGCCCTTATATTGCAAGTACCTCAAAAGTGAAAATTTTTGCTTGGTTCTAAAGGTTTTGAAGATCTCGTGATCTTAGAAGATATTATATCATCCATGTTCCCGTGAACAGTTTTCGAGGTCGGTGTTAATAAGTATAATATAAATTTATCCGAGCCTTTTGTGTAGGGTTCATAACGTGATTTTTTGTGAGAGTAAGTAGTTGACCTGCCGCTCAACCCACTATTCCCATTAACCACTACGTAAGCCACTACGTACTGGTTAAGGCATCCAGCCTTACCAGAAACATGTTAGCATCACGAGCCCCCATCATAATCGGTTAAGAAATGACCGAGTCCTGTCCAAGACAATATGCGACCATGTGATTGATTTTGCTGTATGTAGAAGGTCTGCTAAATAACTCTGCAAGTATGTGCGACCTTTTTATTACCGTCGCCAGCACTCTCTTTTCTTCCAGCTCTGCTTGTAAATTTGATGGTGGGTCCGTAACGTGCTCTTCAGTATTCCACTGCGGCGGCATAGTTGTTAGAAAGCTTGGTCCATGCCACCATAAGTTGTTGTCAATGAGCTGCTTAGATGTTATGCCACGTGAGGCGGCGTTCGCGGGATTTTCTTGAGACTTCACGTGATGTCAGGGTGTTGTTGGTAATATCTTCTTAATCGTCGAGATTCTATTTGCCACAAACGTTTTGAAGCGGCTTGGTTCTCCTTTAATCCACCAGAGTGTTATTGTTGAATCTGACCAAGCGTACGTATAAACGTTTTCTAGCTTCATGGTGTCTTGAACGTGTTTCATTAATTTTGCCAATAATAAGGCTGCATTTAACTCGAGGCGAGGGATTGATCGCTTCGTTTTGATTGGCCCAACACGTGTTTTGGACATTAATTGCTGAGTTGCTAGTTTACCGTTGTCATCTACTGTCCTACAATAAACCACTGCCACATAGGCGTGCTCTGACGCATCAGCAAACCCGTGTAGTTCCATTTTGCATTTAGACGTTGTACTGAGCCATCTTGGAATTTTTAATTTTGATATCTCATCCAGGCCATTTTTGTAGTTCTGCCATTTGGCACTTATTCTTTCTGGTAGTTGTTCATCCCAGATTATTCCCATTTTCCAAACATCCTGCATCATGATCTTGGCCATGATTGTTGGCGACAGCCATCTTATGTGGTCAAAGACCTTTGATGAGTCAGATACGAATGAGCGTTTGGTGTGCTGGTTGTTGATCAGCTGCAGTCCGGCTATATCGAGATCGAAAATATCTTCCGCCTGATTGTATAGTATTCCCAACGTTTTAATGGTGTCATTTAATTTTATTTGAATATTTCCGTTGGCTTGTTGCTCTCTAGGAATGCTTTGCAATATTTTGGGAGAGTTGGATGCCCATTTTCTCAAATTGAATCCACCTTGTGCTGTGAGGGCTTGCAGTTCTTGCAGCACCAGTAGAGGAAGTCGGTCATCATTATTTTAGCTGATTTTGCGTGAGTATTGGATCCTTCCTTGGCCAGTTGAATCAATGTTCTTACCGCTAGGAAGCTGGTAGCGGTAGTTCTGTATGCGGATCCGCTCGAAACGTGATATTTCAAAATGCGATATTTCAAAACAAGATATGACAAAACGAGATATGGTAGAAAATGCAATATTTCAAAATGCGATATTTCAAAATGCGATATTTTAAAACGCGATATGGTACAAAACGCGATATGGTACAAAACGCGATACGGTACAAAACGCGATATTTCAAAACGCGATATTTCAAAACGAGATATTATACAGAATATGCGTTGCGAAGCGGCGGGAGAGCTGCGACCCACCTGATACCGATCCTATATACTATCGTTCCTATCGATTTTTAAATTCCTATAAACTGAAATTAAATTTCCCCTTCACCCGCCTGATATAACCCGATCCTAAACTCCCGTTTTGTACCATATCGCGTTTTGAAATATCGCGTTTTGTACCATATCGCGTTTTGAAATATCGCATTTTGAAATATCGCGTTTTGTACCATATCGCGTTTTGTACCGTATTGTGTTTTGAAATATCGCGTTTTGAAATATCGCGTTTTGATAATTCGCGTTTTAAAATATCGCGTTTCAAATGGGACCCTTCTGTATGTTATTGTTTTTAGCCTATGTGCTTTTATCGGCTCGAAAGTCTGTCTCCATAATACTCGGTGATAGTTCTGATCGTTTGTGTTGAGCCAGATTTGATGGAACATTTTCTCGATGTCGGCTGTCATTGGGACCGGTCATCATGATGTCGTTTAACGAGACGCCAGTTGTTGTTTTTGATGATGCATCAAACACCACTCGAAGATTGGCCGTTGAGCTGCCTGGTTTGATAATGCCATGATGAGGTATGTAATACATATTATCGACTCGCTCAACTTCTGGCTTTTCTTATATTAGCTCCATGTGGCTCAAATCTATATATTCGTGCATGAATTGTTTATATAATTGTTCGTAGCCCGGATCTTTGACAAATCTTCTTTCGATTTGCAGAAGTCTGTCTGCTGCTTTTTTCCTAGATTCTCCAAGTTTGGAGACGTGATCGTCCTTAAATGAAATGTTTACTATAAATCGTCCATCTGTGTGTCGATTCAATGTTGATTGAAATGTCTTCTCAACTTGATTTTCTTCTGCTGTATGGCTCCTTTCTTCAGAAATGCTATCAACCTCCATAAATAATTTTAGTTGCTCCTCGATTTATTTTGTCGTCACCATGCCTCTTCTTAGTTGGTTGTCCATGTTACTCATGCTGACGATCAAAATCCATCCGAACTCTGTGTTCTGCGCCATTGGCTCTCAGTGGCTGCCTTTGATGATGTTGTTAGCTATTATTAATGGATAGTAATCTGCGTCTAGTATTATATCAATCGGTTGAGATAAATTATAGTGTAGATCTGCTAGTTTTATGTTGTTGAAATGGGTCCATGTGGTATTGTCGATATCAGCTTCTGGTAGTTGTTGAGTTAATTTGTTTAATACCAAAGCTTCCACGTCCAAGCTGAAGTCTCCATTGAATTTTGGCACCAGCTTTATGTTGAATGTATGTTTGCAGATTTCTGCTTCCCTACCGCCAATGCCTGAAATGTTTACATGTGTTTTTCTCTTGTTGATGTTTAGCAGATTGACAGCTCTCGATGATATTAATGTAGCTTGGGACCCTGAATCAATTAACGCTCTCATTGTAGTGAAATGTCCAGTGTCTGTTGCTACTCTGACCATTGCTGTTGGTAGTAATACAGGTCCTTGTTGTTTAATTATTAGAGTTTGTGTTGTCCCCATGTTGGTCGATACCTTGTTATTACCATGCAGAAGAGTGTGGTGATGTCCTTGGCACACAATGCATCGTATTTCAGCATGAGTTACTCCTTGGATGTCGCGTTAAACAGCGTACACAAGTAGTTGTTTCGCTGACCAACTTGCTTCTGTCTTGCGTTGGCATTAGCTCGAACTGATTGCAGTCTTGCAGCTGATGCTTTCCTTGGCATTCTTTTACTATACACTGGCTGTCTACGGTTGTAGCATGTACCCGTTTCAGTGGTACCATTGGTTGCGGCTGTGCGTTTACCGCCTTGGTGATTGGAATCTCCTTTCTAGAAACACGAAGAATTCCCTCATGTCTGGAATTTCTCTTGGTTTTCAGGATTCAGGGTCTAGCTTTTTGCCTAGAATGAACATTACTAGCGCTTCGAATGGAGAGTTCATCTCTAGCTTGTTGATATTGTGTAGCATTTCGGTTGCAGTATCATGCAAGGGTTGAATAGCTCCCGCTGATGCTACATGTATTGCTGGTATATGTTTTGCGAGTAACCTGGCGTTGGTTGTTGTACCTTGCTTGCAGTATCCTAGGCTCTCGTATAGTTGTCACCAGTTGTTGCGAGATGACTTATTAACTGGGCCGCACCTTTTTCTAAGTTTGTCTTCAGGTAAGTCATCTTTATTGTGTTGGATAGTTGGTTGTTGTTGTGGACGAGCTCAGTGAAAATGTCGTTGAAGGAGCTCCAACGCTCATAATCGCCATAAAAGGTTGGTAGCTGTATCTTGGGTAATTGTATGCTGGCTTCTCCAGAATGGTTCGAAGTTTGTTTTTTCTGGTTGCGCTTCCATCGCATTGTTGTTGAGTCCACTCTATCCTTGAGAGTCTTATAGCAGTTATTTTGGAAGTAGGAGCTATTTGCTCTCGTTTTTTCATTTCTACTAAGAGTTCTTTGTGCAAATGATTAATTGCCTCCATTTTTTGGGATAATTAGTCCATTTTTAGCTTTATGAACTCCATTGGAATGTTGTTGTCGTCCAATGCTCCTTCAATCGATTCTAATTTTCTGTGCATCCTCCTTCTCAGGATATCGTGCTTCTTGAGCAGCTTCTGGTTGTTATGTGCCATCCCTAAATTGGAATTTTTAGACTGTTGTTGGTAGTCCTTACTTGATGGTTCAGATGATTGATTAGTTTTGTTGCCTGATGAATTTTCATTTCCTCGGTCGTTTTTATTTAACTCCTCGTCGGCAAAGTTGAATTTGAAGGCGTCTGGAGCTGGCGTTGATGGCAAGGATGATGAGTTTAGGTGTTGACTCATATCTTCAACATATTTTGTGAATCTTTCCCATACTATTTGCCTGTCTTTATATTATTGGTGTGTTCATTCTAACTCAGGCTGGAATTCTCTAATTTTATTGTCCACATCGACGTACTCGTTGTACGTCTTTTTGAGCGTTGCTATTTTGAACTCAAGATATTTTTTCGTTTTCCGAGCTGCACCATCTTTTTTAAAGTTTGAGATAATGTGCTTCAACTCCATTGCCTTGTCATTTTCCTGCTCAAAAAACCGATCCATGTCTATGTTTTTATTGACAGCGGTGATAGACTATTGTTGTATGGCGTAGACTTTGGTTTATTTGCCGGTAGTTGCTTGGCTGTTGAATTTCGATACTTGTTGTTGTGATGAGATCGAAACTTCGATGTATCTTGGAATATAGCAATAAGTTTGTAGAGCGTATTGGCTGCCGGTTGTTGTGGTAGCTCGAAATCCCAATGTAAAATTCCTTTACAAAGTGAGTTTTATTATCTGCCGGTTGTTCTGGAGGCTCGAAGGACCATGTAAAAATCTCGCCTCTGCCTAGATTTTGTGTTTAAGTGAGTATTTGGTTTACCACTGGTGAGCTCCAAATATTCACTGTGAGAATTAACACTAACTGTTGAAATGCATTTATAATTCAATTCTGTTTTACTACCTCGATAACCCGTGTTTTTATACATGAAAATTGCTTACGCATAAAATCCAGAATATTAAATACAACAAAAACACACAATACAATATACAAAAAATTAAAATTATTGAATTTGCTACAATACACAATATTCCACCTGTGACATTGCCCGTTTGGAATATTGTATTATTGCGCATGTTGACGTTGTTTCAAAACCTGTCCTAGGTGGCCATATTTCAGAACTTCTTCCAAAAATCATTTAATAATCCCATTTTCATCCTGCATACCCAATCATATCATAATCGGTTAAGAATTGAACGAGTTCCGCCACAGATGGCCATATTCCAAAAATTTTTCCAAAAATTATTTGATAATCTCATTTCATCCTTAATGCCCAATTTCTGTCCTAGGAGGTCATATTCCAGAACTTCTTTCAAAAATCGTTTAAGAATCCCATTTCAATCCAACATAATTGATTAAGAAATTAAAGAGTTCCGTCGCACATGACCATATTCCAAAACTTCTTCAACAAAACTTCAACAAACAAAATCCAAACATAATCGATTAATAATTGATACAGTTCCGTCTCAGGTGGCCATATTCCAGAACTTCTTCCAAAAATCATTTAAAAATCCCATTTCAATCCAACATACCCAATCCCAACATAATCGGTTAAGAATTAAACGACTTCCGTCCCAGGTGGCCATATCCCAGAACTTCTTCCAAAATCATTTTTGAACCCTATTTCAATCCAACTTACCCAATCCCAACATAATCGGTTAAGAATTGAACGAGTTCTGTCCCAGATGGCCATATTCCATAATTTCTTCCAAAAATCATTTAATAATCCCATTACCATCCAGCATACCCAATCCCATCATAATCGGTTAAGAATTGAACGATTTCCGTCCCAGTGGCCCTATTCTGTCTTTCCCTGTGAATAAAGAATTGGGAAAAATATTTTCATAGCATTTTTGTCAAAATTATTTTTTTCCGGCCTACTGAAGGAACAAGGTTAGTGCAAAAATTTTCAAAACAAAGTTGATTGGGAAACTTTTGTTCCACAAAATTTTTCTTGGGAATTATATTTTTCAATTTAACTTTGTTTCGAAAATATTAACACCAAACTTGTTCCCTCAGTAGGCCAGAAAAATATAATTTTGACAAAAATGCTATGAAAATATTTTTCCCAATTCCCTATTCACAGGGAAAGACAGAATAGGGCCACAGGAGGCCATATTCCAGAACTTCTTCCAAAAATCATTTAAGAATCCCATTTCCATCCAACATACCAATCCCAAAATAATCGGCTAAGAAATCAGTGAGTTCTCTCCCAGGTGGTCATATTCCAGAACAAGTGCAAAATCTATAATCGAATAAATTTAAAAACATTCGGATTTAACGGACATTCGGATTTAACGGACTCCCCAATTAGTTTAACGGAAAAATTTACTATGAAGTCACTTGATAATTTTATGCGAGCAATTTTGACATTACTCTCACTCACCGTGCTCTCACGGCGAGAATCATAATACTTAAATTTGAATTCGGCGACTTGAAGTCACTTAGTGACTTAAATGTGAGAACCATAATAGGGGTATTAATTTTTGGTTTACACATGCTAAATCTTTAAATGGTTCCAACCAATACCAATACATAATATTTCTATTTAGAAAAATTACATGAGTTAGTATAGGTAAATAAAAAACAAAAACGCGGGCGCCATACGAATAACAAAAAAAAAAATCTTTATTTGTCCCAATGAATCTGCTCAATACCACTACAATAACAGGCCATTTCTTGTAATAATTTTGTTGGTGTATGTAAATACAAAAAGAAATGAGAATTCCATACACCACGAAACAAAAATACATGGCTACAAAAAAACTATTTCATTATTTTTAATAAATAGTTTGTATCGTTCAAGTTAAATTGAATAATACATTGTCAAAAATAAATAGGGATATTTTGTTATTGAGTTATTTAAAAAAAAATTGTTTTGAGAAAACTTTTCATTTAATAATATTCTAATTAAAGCAGCAACTTAGTTTTACACCATAACAACAAATAAAAGAAAAACAAAAATATACGAGATTTTTTACTACCGCTCTTGCATGCTTTTTTACTTTTTTAGTAAAGCAAAATATGTTGAACGGGATGGGTGTACGTCTTTGCGTATGACAACAAAATATTTTGTGTTTTATTTTTGTTCAAATAAAACTTGGTTTTTAATTAATACGGTGTAATAAACCAAAATACAGTTTAATCAATCAATACTATTAAAAAGCCCAATTGCGTGATTTAGTTGGTTGTACATAATTACTAAAACAAAAAAATCCAATTTTATCGACAATTGCATTTTTTTGTGGGCTTGTGTAAAATTTACAGTAAAGTTTAAAAATTAGGATACGGTTTATCCACGATATTGAAACTTGAGAAGGTAGAATATCACACATAATAATTTTGTGTATTATGTGTGCTGTGGTAAAATATTCCTATGTTTCATTTTCATAATATACAAAACACAATCGAATATAAATAAAAATTTTATTGTATCATACAAAATATTATACCCATTAATCTAAAATTCATTACACAATTAAAATGTGTGAAATTAAGTTTACTATTTTTCTTCGGTACTGTATGTCGTGAATCAAATCCAAAACAAATAATACAAGTGCCAAGAGAAATTAAAAAACTTTTACACGCACGTGTCATTGAAAAATTGTGTAGTTGTTTTATCAGTAAATTAGTAAATGAAAAGTTTCTCAGTAGGGAAATATTTTTATTGGAAATGTTTCTCAAAATATTAATATTTATCGTGATCTTTCAGATAAATTATGTTTGTAGATAATAAACCAGATTTATTGGGACAAGTAAAGATTGTTTTTGTCCCATGTAATTATTTGTTCATCCTATGGCGCCCATGTTTTTGTTTGTATTTACCTACACCAACTCATGTAATTTTTCTATATACAAAAACGGCCTGTTATTGTAGTGGTAATGCAACTACACATTTTTTCAATGACACTTGTGCATATAAGATTTTTAATTTCTCAGTACAGTACAGAAGAAAAATAATGAAACGAGTTGTTCTAACTTAATTTCAATTCAATTTTATTTGTGTAATTAATTTTAGATTAAAGAGTAGATTTAATATTTTGTATTGTAGCGGCTCAAAAAAAAACCTTTTCACTTCGTGGCACTCCTCGTAGCAAAACTATTTATACACCGCGCCGCTTAATTACGAGGCATTGCTCGTTTTGCTGAACATAGCTATTTCGCCACCTACATTTGCAAATCTCGATATTTATCGATTATCGATAAATATCGAGAATTCAATTTCTTGATACGAAATGAGAAACGAAAACAGAAGTCGCGTTTTAGAAGTGCTAGAGACACGGTCTCATACAAAATAATAATAAAAGTGAATAGTGCCGAACAATCGTTCACACTCCATTTTGTGAACTAAATTTATAATTATAATTTAAGTGATAATATATTAAATAATAAATATAATATAAACATAAATATAGTATGTGTTAATCATTAAAATAACTAATAAAACACGGTAACACCGCTATAACTGGTGACCCCGACGCGCGAGTAAGTGTAACGGTAAAAAAACAGTTCGACCGTTAATACCGCGCAAGAGCACATATTTTTTTTTCCTTGCTATGTGCTTAATAAAACTAAATATAACGATATATATCATAAAATAGTGCAACATATTAAAAAAAAAGCGTAAATATATATTACGTTTGTGGTATAAGCTTACTCATCAAATTTAAATTGGCTAGTGACATATAATACAACATTTTTTGCATAAATTTTAATGATGAGCACTTATTTTTGTATATAAAGAAGTAAATTCAAATGAATAAATGAATAAATATAAAGTATATAAAGAAGTAAATTCAAATGAATAAATCAGAACGAAATTATATCAGTAACGTTTTAGTTTTGTTTTCAAAAATAATTTTAATTCAGAAATAGTGAGCCCTCACCAGCGGTAAGTTCGCTAGCATCTGAAATTAAACAGATATTGTTGACAGTCTTAAAGATGTTCGACCAATAAGTATACTACCTGCCCTTTCTAAGGTGTTAGAAAAAGTTATGCAAACCCAGATTGTACATTTCAGTCAGGGTATAAGCATGGTCACAGTACTACAACGGCTTTTGTACACATTTTTGATGATCTTTCTTCAATTTTGGATGGGCATGGTTCGCAAGCTTTATTAGTTTTATTGGATTTCTCTAAGGCGTTTGATAGCGTTAATCATATATGTACTTGTACTTGAAAAGATTTATTTATATTATAAATTTTCTAGCTCTGCAATTAATATGTTGTACTCTTATTTGCATAGTAGGGAGCATTTTGTAAAGCATGGTGTTAACTGCTCTGGCATGGGTAGAGTAACTCTATGTGTACCACAAGGATCAATTCTGGGTCCCTTGCTTTTTTCTATATTTATAAATGATCTTCCATGGCGAATTCGTCATTGTTCTTTTCATCTCTATGCTGATGATTTACAAATGTACATCGGATGTAAAGCATTAGGATTGAATGAGGCTGCAATGAAATTGAAGAACGAAGATCTTAGTGACATCTTATTATGGTCTAAATTTAACTCACTGGCGCTTAATCCCAATAAAAGCAAAACATTATTTTTATGTTAACATTATTGTTATGTAAAAGTAATTTGAACATTATTAAGACTACTCTTGTTTTGGGTGATGACACAATAAAATTTGTTCCGGCTGTTAATAACTTAGGACTGATATTAAATTCCAAACTTACTTGGTGTGACCATATCAGTACATTGTGTCAACGTGTTAATTATAGTTTATAATTTATATTCGCTAAGATTAATAAAAAAATTATGTCCAATTCAGTTGCGAGTATTTTTGGTTAAAAGTTTAGTTGTACCTTTGATTATGTACTGTGATGTGATTTATAGTGGATGTGACAGTTTCTCTCGGCATCTACTTGACATTACATTTAATAATTGTATTCGATACGTTCATGGCCTCAGAAAATTTGATCATATTTCTGGTTTAAAAACTTCTATTTTGGGATGTACTTTGTTCGAGTATTATCATTATAGAACAGCTGTATTTATTTTCAGAACTATTACCTCTGGTTTGCCTTTCGATCTCTATGAAAAATTAAATTTTTCCAGGTCTCTGCGCACTAGAAATATCAATTTGCCCCTTAACAAAAGTAATATGTATAATAATTCGGTTTTGATGAATGCGTTTATTGTTTGGAATGGTTTACCCTATGAACTTAAAAATATTAATTCTCTTAAAATTTTTAAAAAACTTGTATATTTAATTGTACAGAGAAATTATTAACGTAATTATAATTTGTAACAATATGTTCATACCCCTTTGTAAATAATTTTGTATATTGAATTTTGTATTTTGATGATTGTTAATTTTTTTTCTTTTGTGATTTTTTTTTTTTTGTTGTATAAAAGCTTCGGCTTATGCTCGTAAATATATATCGGCTTATGCTTGTAAATATATTATGCTTGTAAATATATATACAATAATAATAATAATATAATAATAAGTTGATGCATGCCCGTGGTTACCCTACGATTTTCTGCGCTTTAAGTTGTCGTAGTGAATCCACTTTCCGTCCCCCGTCACGATTCAATGCAAAAAACCCTTCCGGTTTTGTCGGAACCAGTACTCATATGGCGGAATCAGTACACACATGTTTTTGTTGATGGAACGTATGCGTATCCCCGATATGCTTCAAACAGCAATCGATGTTCATCAGCTGCAATTTTTTATCAAATTAAAACAAAAGAGCGCTTTTCGCAAATTGTGTTTTGTTGGCACAAAGGTTGACAAAAAACTGTTTTTCAACAAAAATTTGGTCTTTTGTACAGCCCAGACTGATTGATTGATCGGGACGAAACTTCATTTCCATAAATTAGGAGATTCCAGTGAAATAGCAACTTCTATAGGAGCTTGTGCAAATATTTTGAGAAGTATATCATTTACTAGAAAAACGGCCATCACCTAAAAGATTCTAAATTAATTTTGCAACACCGGTTTTGTTGACAACTCAGCTTTCCGAAATTGAAGCAGAAAATACGATTTTTGACAAAAAACTGTTTCCAACAAAAATTCAACCTTTGTTTAGCCAAATAGATTGATTGATCGGGATGATCATTTTTTTTTTTTTTTTTAGGGAGGGCGAAGTCCGAGATTCATACCTCCTCGCGGTGCTTTCTGGGTAACTCTAAATGAATCAGGCGGTGTAGTGGAGACGAGCAGCTAAATCCTGTTTATAGTCATGGACACTACATGTCAGGGCGAGCCATTGGCGCCTCAAAACCAATGCCAAACCAGCGTCTGTTTTCCAGGTTAGGAGCGGCTGAAGCGGGCGTCTGTCTTGTATCAAGCGGCTCGCTATATAAATGTGTTCAAGGTAGGACTGGATGCCTCAAGATTCTCACCAGTACGTGACCCACACACGTAACAAGCGGGTTGAGCGGAAGGCCAACAACCTCCCCTCATAAAAACTCACCAAGTTATGAACCCTAAACAAAGGCCTCGGATAACCATATCGGATTCATTACAAACTCGACCTCGGAAATTGTACACGGACAACGCTTTAAAAATGGGAACATGGAACGTGCTTAGCCTCTTAAGACCTGGAGATCTCCAGAACCTATCGAACCAAGCAAAGAGTTACACATTAGACGTACTTGCACTACAAGAGCTTAGATGGTCTGGGAGTGGGATCCATGACACCACCAATGGTTACACTCTTCATTACAGCGGCCATCATAACGGAGGAGAATTTGGAGTTGGCTTCCTCATCCATCGGCGCGTGAAGCATCATATCATCGATTTCCGCCCTATCAACATGCGGATATGCACGGTCAGACTTCGCACTAGGAAATTTAACATCACGATCGTTAATGTGCATGCACCCACCGAAGATAAATCAGATGACATCAAAGATCTTTTCTTTGTCGAACTGGAGGAAGTCATCAATAACATACCGCACCACGACATTAAAATCATCGTGGGCGACTTTAATGCAAAAATCGGCAGGAGTGCAGAAAATACATCGCACATCGGTCCTAACAGCCTGCACCTAGCTAGTAATAACAACGGCCAACGAGTCACCGACCTGGCAATAACGTACAACTTAGTTGTATCAAGTACGTTTTTCCCACATAAGAGAATCCACAAAGTAACGTGGAGATCGAATGATGGGAGAACGGAAAATCAAATCGATCACGTCATGGTGTCTAAGAGGCACTCCACCAGCATATCTGACGTTAGATCTTACAGAGGTGCAGACATGGACAGCGATCATATGCTTGTCATATTTAAATATAAGTGCAAACTGTCATCTACGTTTAACAGACAAGCACAAAAGACCGTTCGATGGAATATCAATGCTCTAAAAGACCAAGCGTCATTGCAGAGTTACCAATCAGCTGTCACTAACTATTTAGAGCGGCCCAGCAACAACGAAGAAGCTCCCTCTAACATCGAGGAGCAGTGGCACGTTATACAGTCAGCCATAACCACCGCGGCGCAAAATACCATCGGAAGAAGACCTCCGAGGCCCCGCAATGATTGGTTCGATGACCAATGCCGTAGGGTCGTCGAAAATAAACGAACGCTTCGTGAAAAATGGTTGGCTCGCAACACTAGAAGCACTCTAGCAGAATATCTCCGCGCTAGGAAAGCCACGACTAAATACCTTCGACAAAAAAAGCGCGAACATATGAGATTATGCATCGAAAACATCAGCTTCCAAGCGGAACTGGTAAACTCAAGGGACTGTTTTGCCAACGCCAGGAATCTCACTAAAGACTTCCACCCAAGAAGTACAGCCATCAAAGACGGGAATGGAGAGTTGAGAACAAACGTGGCTGATGTTCTCTCAGTATGGCAAACCTACTTTCAAAATCTGCTAAATCGGAATGACGACGTGACCCCCATTAGAGCAATAGCTCCTCCAGGTGACGAGGTCTTTGTCGAATATCCCACAGTGGAGGAAGTAGACGCAGCTATTAGTCGATTGAAAAACGGCAAGGCACCCGGTCTCGATGGAATCCCCGCAGAATTGATTAAACTCGGAGGCGCTACTCTTGCAACAAGTCTATACGATCTCGTCGTCTGTATTTGGGACCAAGAAGAGCTGCCTGAGAATTGGAAGACCGCGCTCATATGTCCGCTGCATAAAAAAGGCGACCGTCTTAAATGTGAAAACTATCGTGGCATAGCCCTATTGAACGCTGCTTACAAAGTGTTGGCTAATGTTGTACTTGCCAGACTCATCCCTTTCGCCGAAAACATCATTGGCGACTATCAATGTGGTTTTCGACCCAACCGATCAACCACGGACCAGTGTTTTACCATGAGGATGATCTTGGAAAAATGTTGGGAGTACAACATAACCATACATCAACTATATATAGACTTCCGGCAGGCATATGACAGTATAAACCGCGACAACTTATGGGCCGCGCTCATATGCCTAGGTATCCCAGAGAAACTCGTTTCGCTGTGTAAATTAACAACGTATGGGTCTGTATGTAGAATCGTAATTGAAGGAACTGTGTCAGACTCCTTTGAAATAACATCTGGCGTTCGACAAGGTGATGCACTCGCGCCTTTGCTGTTCAATTTGGCGCTTGAGTACGTAGTAAGAAAAAGCAACATCGAAACTTCGCGCTGTATATTTAATAAATCCGGCCAAATTCTTGGATATGCAGATGATATCGTGCTTCTTGGCCGAAGACCTAGCGATATCAAAGACAGTTTCATACCGCTCGATCGCTGCGCAAGAAGACTTGGTTTGGAGGTGAACAGCAGTAAAACCAAATATCTAACAACACCCAGGAACATCTCTAGTGCAAATCTCGGAATTGGCGACCACAATTTTGATGGTGTCGAAAACTTTAAATACCTCGGGTCAGTTATAACATCACTGAATGAAATGCAGGCAGAAATAAAAGCCCGAATCGCTGCCGGACAACGAGTTTTCTACGCCCAATCAAGATTATTGCGTTCGAAACATCTGTCGCAGTCGTGCAAGCTCGCACTTTATAAAGCACTAATAAGACCTGTGCTGACTTTCGGAAGCGAGAGCTGGACCATGACCTCTAATGATTGTAGATTGTTATCTACATTCGAAAGGAAGGTCATCCGTTCAATTTTTGGTCCAATTAAAGTTGCGAACAACGAATATCGGATTCGTATGAATCACGAAATAAAGCAACTCCTCGGAGGCAGCGATATCATCGGATTCATTAAATCCAATCGAGTGAGATGGCTCGGCCACGTTACAAGGTCCCCACAACAACGGATGATATATAAAGTGTTTCACCAACAACCAGCCGGAGTACGTCGTAGAGGAAGACCCCGACTACGCTGGCGTGACGACATTGAACAAGATCTGCAAGCATTAGGATGTCGAAACTGGAGGACGAGAGCAATGGATCGGGATGGATGGAGGGCCATTGTGCAGGCGGCAAAATCCCTTCATGGGATGTGAAAGCCAGAGAGAGAGAGAGAGATCATTTTTAGGATTTTACCATAAAATAAGATATCTCAGTGATTTTTGGACAAAATAGGTGCACGAGAAGTGGCAGCAATATTTTGAAAATTATATAACATTTACGAAAAAACCATTGAAAACCAAAAGGATGAAAACTAAATTAGTTCAGATCATTTTAATTTATTTTACGTAGTAAAATAAAGTATAGTAATAATGAAATTTTTGACCTTGCGATTTTCACAGATTTAACATTCGCTATATTGTCGCAGTCAAAAAATGTGGTTGTTAAAAAAATCTCTGTGTATATGTGCGTATGCCGATCCATGCAGACTAACAGACTAGCTTCTCTACAGGTCAGAGTGACCAAACGGATTGACTGATTGGGATAAAACTTCACACATAAGCTTTTGTTATAATTTGACAGAAGCATATGATTTTTGACTGAAATCAGTCCCCCGGAAGTGACAGCCTCCATAGAAGTTTTTGCATAAAATATTCTAAATCAATTTTGCAATAATATCGGCCCATACCAACGTGAAAAAATTCGCTCTATTATGAAGTTAAAAGAAAACATTGAAGCGATTTTTTTCCGAATGCACTACGACGACCATTTAATTGACGAATTTTGTATTCGACCGTTCGAATTTTTCCAAAGATCTTAATTATTTGTTTGTGTGAAAAATGTATTTCAAATTATTTATAATATTATAAGAAAATTTATGGAATAAAATTTAAAATTTTTAAATCAAAAATATTAAGGGATTCCGCAATTAATGCCGAAACTGTTGTTGGTTGTGACATTCATATTAAAAAATCTTAGCCTAAGGCAGGCCTCTTGGTAGGAGCTTTCGGCCTAAACCGGATGTTAGCCGCTAGATTTATCATAAGTGGTACAGCGTCTTTCTTTGTTCGTTTGGTAAAATGAGTCTCCGCCTGTACAAGAAGTTCTTTAAAGCATTCCTCCGATAGCCGAAATAATTTCGTAAATGTCAAAGAAATTGGTAACAATAAAAAACTTTGAGTGACCTTTTATTACCATATCAAAAGGGTTTGAATCTGTGTGTAAACGTTTTCTTTATATGAACATCGGCGTAACATCATCTTCATCAAGAATCTTCATCAATTGAATGGGCAAAAACCGATAATGTCCATATTCAATCTTTAATGAATTGTTGGAATGAAAATATTTGTTTATTTTAATTACTATTTTTAATTAATTTTAATCGCACACTATGACGTAAAAACGAAATAACAAAATCATTGTCTAAACTAGTTTCTACTAAGGTATCCCCGTTTTATCGAATTTGAGAAATTTTAAAAATTCGAAACCGAAAAATTTCATAATAGGGTAAATCATCGTCGAATCGAATTTTTTCGATATCAAAAAATTTCATAAAGCCCCCAAAGTTTTGACAAAATCTGTTTTAAACAAAAATTCGTTGCCTGTACAGCCTAATGAATTAATTGGAATAAAACTTCATATTTAAGTTTCTACCATAAATTTGGATAGTGGTGTTTGGCCGAAATCGGTCTCTATCAGAAGTGACAGCTTCCATAGACGTGTTACCATTTTTTACAAATAATTTGGAAAGTAAAGGGTCTTTCAGAAGCGACACTCGTGATTTCTAATGAAAGGTTTGCTAAAAGCATCGCTGCTGTGCGAGAGTGTACGGAAAACCCGAGGCAAGTATTTCGCGTCGTACACAAGAACTTGACGAATATTGCATCGGGACTTCAGTCTGCACCCTTATAAAATCCAGCTGACCGAGGGACTTAAGGTAAACGACTATAGACAACGCCGTTGGCACGCTGATTTAGCTCTAGAGCACTTGAAAATTGAACCTAATTTTGCCAAAAACTCATCTTTATCGACGAGACCCACTTTAGGATGAATGGATATATAAACAAGCAAAATTGACAGATTTGGACAGTACCAATCCACACGAGATATACCATCACCAAATAAACCCAGAGAAAGCCACTGTTTGGTGTGAATTTTGATTTGGCGGAATCACCGGTTCGTGCTTTTTCCAAAACTTTCATTGTCATAATCGTCAACGGCAAGCGCTACAGATCGACGATCCAGGTTTTTGTGGCCTAAACTGGATGAAATTGATACCAACGACATGTGGAGGGCGACGCTACATGTCACACAGTGCATGCCATGATAGTCAGTCTGCACGAGCGATATGAGAGCATATGGTTATCTCGCGCGGCTGCGACGTGAACTGAACACAGATGTCGTGTGATTGAACGCCTTTAGACTTTTTCCTTTGGGGCTATCTATAATACCAGGTCCAAACAATTGATGCCCTCAAAGTCAACATAACTTTCGTCAACATAACTTCAACTTTCGTCGTAATCAGACGTGTTTTAATTTGCTCCGCAATTAATAAATAAATTTATTTTAATTTAACATAATTAGTTCAATATTTAGTGTAGTGGCGGTTTACTTTTACTTTAACTTTTAATCCGTGTGCTAGTAACCGAATTTATAAACAACGATCGTTGCAAAAATAAACTGTAAATTTATCATTTGGTTTAATTTGTGTGTAAAATTTATCGTTTGATATTGTGGTGGTCAGTGTTGTTTTCAAACGTTGACAAAAAATTCATATGGGTTAACCGAATTTAAAAGCAAAGAACGTTGTAAAAATAAAACTGTAAATTTACCGTTTGTATTGTGCTGGTCAGTGATTTCAAACGTTGACAAAAATTCATAGTAATCATCATGGGTTGCGAATGGCCAAACTGTTTTAATAACAACAATGTTAGTGCTAGTGATGAGTTAATTGAATGTAACGGACTATGCAAAAAACACTTTCACGCAATATGTGCGGGTTTTCCGAGAACTTGGAAAACACTATCAAGCACGTTGCGATCGCAAATCACATCACATTATGTCTGTGGTGCGTGCATTAGCTCATACAATTCAACCAGTGAAATCTTTGAAAAACTTGACGAGAAGACCAAATTCATATTCGACAGCATGACAGACCTCTCAAAAAAATATTCGCACACAACAAGATTAAACACCGATCAGTTTAAAATGCTAACAGACGAGCATCAGATCTTCGTCCAGAGCTTAACGTCTTTAGAAAAGCGAATCGAGAGGCTGCAAACAAACATCACGAGCATCTTGAAGGAAAGGTTATCATCGATTGACAAGACCATCGAACAAGCAGTTCTAAATGCAACAATTTCCGGAACTATGCCTCCAAATGAAAACAATGATGATAGTGTAGTCAACTACTCTATTCCTACGTCGAATCGATTTTCGTCCCTAGCACCAGAAATTGACGATGCAGCAACGATTAGCACTCTCCGAGAACACCTGAAAAAGGACATGACTCTGATTTGTGAAAAATTCTTCAAGGAGAAAAACGAGTCCGCCAACAATAGGAATAACGAAAACGATAATGACAAAAAATCCGCGAACAAACTGGATCACAACAAAAATCATGTGACAGTCGACAAACTAGGTAAAAACAAGGAAGACACTGGTTGTTGGCGTTTTATGTACGGTAAAATAATTTATAAATCAGACTGGACAAATCACGACTTGAAGATCAATTCATCTTTTAAGCGACACGCCCGCTTACCACATCTCTCAAAAATGACAAGGATAAAACAATTCCGCAGATCTGACATCATACCTCCATCGACTACAAGCATCAAAAGTGCGCCATCGACACCTATTCAACCACTCACCGGTACGCCGCCTTCAAGTATCAACATTCCTCCACCGACATCCTCAATTTTCAGACGTAACGATCCCTCAAGACACACCGTCCGTCGGAAGAACAACACCGAAGAATACCCAAATTTTGTAAAAGGTCCAACAATCCATCCTGAGGGTGTGAGCAATGTCAAAGTCATAAATTCATTCACCTCCAACAACATCGAGGATCAGTCCACCATGAACATCACAAGTGTACCCAGTTCTAACAACAACGGAGGTTTAATTTCAGGCTCCCCATCAGCACCTTTCATTGATCCAGTCTTTCCACCAGCAGTGAGGATGGGTATTATCTCATCTAATGGCGATGGAAGATACCTCATCGGGCGCCTCAGAGAAGACAAAATCTTGGAAGCGGCAAAACTATACATTGCCCAGTACGAGGATTTAAAAGCCGGCACAAGCTTCCGAGGAACAACGTTCGAAGACCTTAAGTTAATTCTCAGCAAGGAAGGATTTCCAACCTGTGTGGAGAAGTTGAAGGATATTCTGGTTAACTTTTACCAGGCATACGACATCTCAAAAGAAGAAATAGAGAAAACCCTATCTGCATTCCGAAATTTCACTACAACCGAGAGAATTAATCACCTGAATAATAGTAAGAATAATTTTAACCAATTTTATTTTAACAAAAAAAATTTTTAATTGACACGACGTGCATTTCAGAGTATAACTCTAGAAATGTCAATATAGATAGGTTGAACAACAATACCGATTATAATAGTGAAACTAATTTTATTAATAATATTGCCATAAATGTTGACCAACATTGCTTTGATATTTTTTATGCTAATTGTGGAGGAATTAGAAGTAAAATAAACTCCCTCTATCGAAGGTTACATTCCACAGAGTTTAAAATTTTTGCATTGGCAGAGACCTGGCTAAATTCTAGTGTTTTTGACAATGAGATTTTTAATTCTGATTGGCTAGTCTATAGAAAAGACAGAAATTATGATCTAAGAAATAACACAAGGGGAGGTGGGGTATTGTTAGCAATTCACAAGTCCATCCCCTCATCCGAAATAAATTCTGACTCTAAATTCTACGTTCCGATACACCCACTATCTGAACAGATATGGTGTACTATTAATTGCAGCAGCAAAACATTAATTATTGGTTGTATCTATGTCCCTCCAGCATCGAACGAAAATACCTATGAAAGTATTTTTAATTCAATTAATGTAATTTCAACTAACATTAATGACGATAATGAAATTTTAATTTTTGGAGATTTTAATAGACCACACTTACAATTTATTAGAGATCCTGACGATGAAAATTTACTTTTACCGACAAATACAAACGACAACATTGATATTAGACTACTAAATTGTACTTACGGCAACAATATGTACCAAATCTCTGATATTAAAAACAGTAACGATGGACAACTTGATTTAATATTTGCAACAGCTTTCGAACATTGTAACGTAAGAGAAGCTGATGATACTGAGTCTTGCTTTACTAATTCAATACATCATAAAGCATTAATAACCAACTATAGCCTATCTACTTCACCTTGCAGACTTCAAAACGAACCGATATACGCGTATAATTTCAAACAAGCTAATTTTAACTCAATTAAGACAGAAATTGATATGATTAATTGGCAAGAAGTATGTTCCTATGATAACCTAGATTTCACTATTGATAAATTTCATACTATTATTGATGGAATTATTTCAAGACATGTTCCCTGGGTAAAACAAAGAGGAAATAGAAAAGAACCTTGGTTAGACAGACGTCTCAGGAATCTACGCAATAGAAGGAACAGAGCTTTTAAAGTTTTCAAAAATAATCCAACAACGAACAATAAAACACGACACCATCAGTTATATGAAGAATTTGAGTCCGCATCAAGAATAGCTTACAATAACTACATCAAACAACTCGGTGAGCACATAATTTCAGAACCTAAAAAGTTTTATGATTTTGTTAACTCTAAACGGAACACTAAAGGATACCCAGTAACAATGTATTTGAACGAGATATCGTCCTCGAACCCTAAAACTCTCTCCGATCTTTTTGCTGAGTGTTTTCAATCCATTTATAAAAGAGAAGCCAATGAAAGCAGTTTACCTGATTTCTACCAGGAAAACATATCACCCCGTTATGAGCTACAGAAAGTGGAGTTGGAGGAGAGGGACATTTTGACCGGACTGCGAAGTCTGGACATTAAAAAGGGATCGGGACCTGACGGCATTCCGCCCATATTTTTGAAAGAATGTGCAAACTCTCTAGTTAAACCATTATATTACATCTTTAACCGATCTCTAGTGGAAGGAATCTTTCCTAGTTTTTGGAAATTGTCATTTTTGACAGCAATTTACAAATCTGGCGGAAGGTGTAATGTAGCTAACTACAGAGGAATTGCTGTCTTATCTTGTATTCCCAAACTGTTCGAAAAATTAATTCATGATAAGCTGGCAGAAACCATTGTCTCCAATCTTAATGATCAGCAACATGGATTTATCAAAGGTAGATCCGTAACAACTAACCTGACAATCTTTACTTCTTACTTATTAAAACAAATGGAAAAAGGATTTCAGGTTGATGCAATTTACACTGATTTCAGCAAGGCTTTTGATAGAGTGGATCATAAAGTGTTGATTAAAAAACTAGAACTCATGGGAATAGGTGGCTCATTACTCAACTGGTTGAGCTCATATCTAAAAGACCGAACTCAATATGTTCGCTTTCAAGGCCACATATCTCAAGCAGTACAAGTAAATTCAGGGGTTCCACAAGGTAGTCACTTGGGGCCATTGCTCTTCAATCTCTTCATATCAGACTTGTCTACAGTATTGCAAAACATCAAGCATTTATTCTATGCTGATGACCTAAAAATATATCAAAAAATCGAAAATACAGACGATGCAATTTGTTTACAATCAAATCTAAACAAATTGATATCGTGGTGTAACAGTAATAAATTAGACCTAAATGTTGACAAGTGCCACGTGATCAGTTTTACAAGGAATGTTGTTCTTCATAATACTGACTACGTAATTGATGAGAGGAGTTTGAAGAGAGTGGACGAAATAAGAGATTTAGGTGTAATAATTGACACGCGAGTCAATTTCCATAAACATTATGATGTAACGTTGGGAAAGGCATATGGGGTACTGGGTTTCATAAAAAGAAGAGCTAAAGAATTCAACAACCTATGGGTAACAAAATCACTCTATTGCTCATTTGTGAGATCTATCCTTGAGTATGCTTCGGTAACTTGGATGCCATATACCGAAAAGTATGCAATAAAATTTGAATCAGTACAGAAGCAATTCTTATTGTTCGTGCTCAGGCATATGTTCGATCCGCAAGATTATACCAACCTACCAAGTTACAATTCTAGACTCGACATAATAGGTTTAGATACTCTTTCATCAAGACGAAATTTACTCGCGGCCAGTTTCATTTTTGACGTGTTAAAAAAAAACATCAACGTCGAAGAAATTTCAAATGCTGTGGTTTTAAATCAAGGACGCACTCGACATGCAAAGTACTTAAAAGAAGTTCACCACCCTAACAACTATGGAATGAATGAACCAATAAATAGAGCATGTAAAATTTTTAATAACCATATTGATGCTTACAAGCCAGGCACTAACTTGACGAAACAAACATATAAGAAAAATTTTAAGATGGCAATTTAAATAAATTTTTATTTTATATAACGGAATCTATTTTTGGGTTGCTACCTAACTACTATTGGTGAGGACACTAAGTACTCCGAGTCACACCAATCGTAGGTTTGTATGAAGCCGTAAGAATAAACGTAGCAAGAACATCTTATATTTAATTTTTAAGTATCAAAATAAAAAATAGTAATAAAATAAAATTTGTACGAATAAGTTAACGAAATATTTTATATTGAAAATGTATTACAAATTTGTTAGAAAATATGAATTTATATATTTAACTATGATAATTACTTTCATAAGAATACTTTTATAATATATACCTTGTTTGGTAAATAAATAAATAACGAACACCATCCCTCAAATTCAGCCTGATTTATGCGACAAATTCATCGAAAATGGAACTGTTTGCGAAATTTAGTGCAAATCTGTGTATCAGAACTGGTAGCTCAACGGGAGCTTTTTAGTTTTTTCACTGATGTTGAAAAGTTTAGCATTTACAAAAAAAGAGAAAGAATTAATTCTTTCCCGCTTTTGTAAATTTAAATAGATTTAAAGATTAAAGTAAATTTAAAGATAAATTTTCAACAAGGGTTGACTATTTTTTTATTTTATTTTTATTTTATTTTATTCATTCCAAAATTAGACAGCGAACAGACATACATCCAATAACACGCTGCCGATAAATTACAATTATAAGTACATACATACAAAAAAAAACGAAAGTAACAAAAAATAATAATAATAACAATAACAATATTAAATAATAATAATAATAACAATAATGATAAACGAAAATAGACAGAGAAATCGCTAATATAAGTAAATTACAATCATAGTGATCTATTATAGTATTGAAGTACAAAATTAAAGCTGGACTAGCAATTAATACAATATCAGACCATTAATAAATTCGGAAACTTAACTAATTCAATGCTTTTACGATTGTTGATCTGAACTGCTCCGGACAAAATACAAAGAGATCATGTGTATTAAAAAATTCATTATGCGAACGTTGTAACCTTATTAATGGATTTGAAAACCCAAGATTAGTCCTAGAAAAAAATGGCAGGAACAACATAGAGTTTCTAATACCGACCACAGGAGCATAAAAATTAATATTACTCAATGACGATGTCTCACATAGGCTGTTGACTATCTTATAAAGAAACAACTCATCAAGAAAGAGCCTTCTGTTTTCAAGCGATTGAAATTTGAATATTTTAATTCTAGTTTAATAGCTAATACGGCTACTGAAAGGAATACATTTATACGTAAGAAAATTTGTAAATTTGCGTTGGACCTGTTCAATTTGAGTTTTATAAACTTCATAGTTTGGGTTTCATATTTGGCTACAATATTCTAAACAGCTGCGAACTATACTTTGATAAAGAACAATGAAAACAGATGCATCACGAAATTCTTTACCACGACGAAAAATAAATCCAAGAAATTTATGAGCTTTAGCACACACTGCAGTTATTTGAAAATCAAATCTAAGTTTAGAATCAAATATGACACCTAGGTCAGTTATCTGAGAAACTTTTTCCAACAGGATACCATCAATATTGTAGGGAAATTGTATTGAATTAACTTTCCGCGTATATGAGATCACCACACATTTTCTAATATTAAGTTTTAATTTATTTAAACTTGACCATACTTGAAGTTTGTTTAAATTTAATTGAAGGTCTAAGCAATCATTATAATTAGCAATCGATGTAAAGATTTTTAGATCATCTACATACAATAAGTATTGACATGATAAAATGGGTGGAATATCATTGATAAAAATCAAAAACAAAAGAGGACCAAGCGTGGACCCCTGCGGCACCCCAGATTTAGCCATAATGCTCTTTGATAGGAAACCATTAAATTTAACTTGTTGTATACAGGAAAGGTAAGATCTTAAAAAATTCAAAAATCTGTCAGATAGACCAATCATAGCACATTTCCTGAGTAAAATTTTATGTGAGACTGTATCGAATGCCTTTTCAAAATCAGTGTAAACACAATCCACTTGTCCACCAAGATCGACTTTATTAAAAACATAATTGGTGAAATCAAATAGGTTTGTTGTGGTCGATCTTTTAGGAAAAAATCCATGTTGCGAATTATTAATTAGATGCCTAACATCATTGAAAACAAACTCGTGCACCAGTTTCTCAAAAATTTTACTAAAAATTTTTAAAATTGAAATGGGTCTATAATTCATTATATCACTTGCATCAAGTTTTTTATGGACCGGTACTAAATACGCTCTTTTCAATACAGCAGGAAAAACACCAGAGTTTAATGATAATTTAAACAAAATTGTTAGAGGTTTGGCTAACTGAACTTTGAGTTGAGAAATAAAATAATTGGATATGTTGTCAGGACCCGCACCCTTATTAATATCAAGAGTCGAAATGATTTTCAAAACTTTATCCTCAGTTATTAATTCATCAAAATAATTATAATCACGTTCGATGTAATTAGTCAGGTTGCCATTAGCACTACAATTATCATCATTAGATACATATACTGACTCGAAGTGATCAGCAAATAAGTTGCTTATAACATCAGATTGAGTTCCAATAACATTATTTAGTTTCATGCACGACGGGTATCCGGATTTAGCTGTGAGCGTCTTAGAATAATTCCAGAATAGCTTAGGATTTTTCTTTAAGTGAGTTTCAACATACTTTACATATTTAGAGAAGCAATTATGGATCTCATATTTGACTTGTTTACGCAAATTGGAGAATATCATATACTCATTAGGATCCTTAAATTTACGGTGTCTCTTATGATGTTTATTTTTTAAAGTAATGAGTTTAACAAGTCGAGCAGAGTACCATCTAGGAAATCCTGAACGCACCTTGGTTCGGTTAGAAGAAATTGCAAGACTATTCAAAATTTCATAAAATTTATCAACAGCTTGGTCAATATTACAATTCATAAAGATATGATTCCAATTGAGTGACTCGAACCTTCTTTGAGCAACTGCGTAGTTAATTAATTTGAAATTAGGTGTAGTAGGCTCTAGATAAGGTAGAAATTTAAGAATACAATTTTCAACTCTAATGATAAATGGCGGATGATGACTATCTATTTTAGACAACGGAGAATTACTAGGAAAAACAGTAATTGTAGTACAATTGGGGTTTACGAACACTAGGTCAAGGATTCTGCCATTAAAATTTTTTACATGGTTGAATTGTTTTAAATCAGTGAGTAATAAGGTTTCCAAAAGATAATTAGCAGGTCGACCATAACCAGTCGTTGGTAAAACGTCCCGGAAGTCAGGGCTCAAGATATCATTGGTAGATTGAAATCACCTATAACTAAGAACTTCGACTCAGGGGATGAAACAAGAATCAAATCAGCAAGCTTGTTGCAAAATCGTTCATAGTGTTCGAACTTAGAATCATTTGGAGGCAAATACACGAGGCATATAACTAAAGATTTACCATCTGAAAGCTTAACCTTCAACCAAATGTTTTCAAAAATATCATTAACTGAATCCAACTCCGCAGCTATAATGCTCTTTTTAATAATGATGGCAACACCACCTCCATGATTCTTAGTAGAGATATTTAGATCTCTATCTTTCCGTATGACATAATACCAATCGTCTAAAAATTCATTGTTCTTGATAGAATCGTCGAAATTTGTTTCAGTCAAGCAGATCAGATCATAATCATGTTGTAGAACATTCAATTTGAAGTTAAGAAGTTTCGACCTTAGTCCTCGACAATTTTGATAGTAGATATCCATTAATAACTAATAATAAATACAAAAGAAAAAGAAATTAATGATAATTAAGAATAATTGAGATTTAAATGTGATTATTTTTTAATTTATCCAAATCCGCTGTAGAGGTAATTTCCAGCGGTTCACAGTTCTAATCCTTCTTCGCATAAATAGTACCACCACTGGCCCATATAAATTTAAACTGAAATGGCTCAGCTTGCAATATTTTTTTTGTTTCATGGAGTAATACACGCTTAATTTTTGGCAGATAATCAGCTACGAAGATATTACAATCATTTCCATTGATATTAAGCTTAGTGAGCGTACCTTTGTTTTGTATTAATAACACTCTAAACTGTTGCTTCAATATTTGGCTACTCCATTCCACAACGATGGCATTACTTAACACTATGTTGGTTTTCTGAAATGTAAGCAGGAACCATGATGTTTGATTGTGCAAAACAGTTTTACCAAAGGACAAATACCATTCATTAATTTTCCGTTTTAGAAATGAATTGTGGTGAATTCGAGATCTAGGAATAGATTCGTGGTAAAAGAAAGACGGTTGTTGGGCACAGAATATTCACCCCAAATGACTGTTTTGGACAAAAAAACTGTTTTCAACAAAAAATCGGTCCCTATACAGGATAACGGATTAGTTAGAATGAAACCTCATGTTTAAGCTTTTACCATAACTTGGGAGGTCCGAATGATGTTTGGCCAAAATCGGTTCACCGAAAGTAGCACCTTCCATCGGAGCTTTTCCCCTTTTTTGCAAGTATGTATTTTGAAAAGTTCATATATAACTTTTACGAAACCACGATTGGAAACAAAATGAGTGTAAATTTAATTTCAAACACAAATAGTTCAGTTCATATTTTAAATATTACCGGAAATGACGAGTTTTGATAAAAAATTAATTTTACCAAAATTTAGCATCTCTCTGTAGTCCAGTCGGAATAACTATTCGGAATGAAATTGTTTCTGTTAATTAGGAGAAGATTCTTGCGAAATTTGTTGGAAACCTGTGTACCGGAAGTGGCAGCTTCATTCGGAACTTTTTCAATTTTTGCAACGATATTGAAAAATTTTACATTTACACAAAACAACAAGGAATTAAAAGATTCAAATAATTTTAAAGGTAAAATTTTGAACAAGGGTTGTCCGAAATTTAAGCAGGAATAATGATTTTTTATTATCAAGATAGTTTTACCAAAAGTCCGGTAAGTTTTTTTGCTTTAGAAATCAAGCAGCGTGATCCGAGATCTATGTTTACATTCGTGGTAATACAAAGTCTGGTGTTGGCCACAACATCTTCCCCTCGGCTTTTTTTATAAGTTTTTCTGACCTCAATGCATTTTATATCAATAAGATTAGCAACGCAGATGCAGGGGTTCATGCGCAATGTTTACAAAAAAATTCAACAAAAGTTTGCTTTACATACCTACATAGTATAGGGTTTTCCAATAAGAGTAATATGACTTCTTTTAAAAACAAACACTAATTTTTAAGGGAATTAAAATGTTTTTTATTTAATGTGAAGTACAATCGATACAATTAAGTTCTGAATAAAACGTCATTCAAATGGCCTCCACGACTTCTTCTGCAGGAATGAATTCGATGAACCCAATTTTTGAGCACTTTTTTCGAGCACTTTTCCACTAAATCAACTAAATCAAGTCGTATGTCATGAATAGCACGTTCAATATTGACTTGTAAAGCTTGAAGGGAGTTTGGTTTATTGCTAAAGACCAATGACTTCAAATAACTCCACAAGAAATAGTCTAATGGTGTTAAATCACAACTTCTTGGAGGCCATTCAATATCACAATTTCTTGAAATAATCGAATCTCCAAACTTTACTTGCAATAATCCAATTGTTGCACTTGCTGTGTGGCACGTAGCCCCGTTTTGTTGGAACCAAATGTTGTCAAGATCAACTTCTTCCAATTTCCGCCATAAAAAGTTGGTTATCATCGATCTATAACGATCTCCATTGACAGTAACGGTGTTACCAGCTTCATTTCGAAAAAAATACGGACCGATGATTCCACCAGACCAAAAACCACACCAAACTGTCAATTTAGGTGAATGTAATGGTTTTTCATGAATATGAAGACAGATCGACAGTTTTGTTTATTTACCGCACCAACTCAGATGAAAGTGAGCTTCATCGGAGATGAATTTCTTAAGAAATCGTTATCGTTGTCACGTTGTTCCAAGGCAAAATCAGCAAACTCACGACGTTTACGGTGGTCCAATGGCTTCAGTTCTTGAGTGAGAACAATTTTATACGGATGCAAAACCAAGTCCTTTCTCACAATCCGCCAGGTTGTGGTTTGAGACTCCCAATTCTTGAGAACGTCTTGGAATCGACAAATTGCGGTCTTCGGCAACACTTGCCTGAACGGCAGCAATATTTGCATTACTTCGAGCGTTTCTTTGTCTTATTGGCACTTGAACATTATGTAAAGAAAATGTACGCTCAAAATTATCAACAATTCGACGAATAGCGAGCACACTTGGACGATTATTACGACTATAAAATGGCAAAAGCGAACGAAAAGTTGCAATTGTAGAACGATTATTTTGATAATAAAGCTGAATAATTTGTAAACGTTGTTCTTGCGTATATCTCACCATGATGAAATTGTAAACATTACTGAATACAATGAAAAAAAAAGACAGATCATGACATATTACAAATAGCCCAAACGTAACTTAAAAATCATAATGGTTAGGATTTCTAGACTAGTAACCCGAATTATGTAATTTTACTAGAAAATAATAAAATCTCATTTTCATCCCAAGATTCTTTTAATTGCTCAAATTTTAAAAAATCGTTTAATTAACTTACATCTAATTGTTTGAAGATAGATATTCTAGAAAGTTAAACAAAAATCGTTAAATAATCCAAATACATATACTCATTTACTAAATTTGGCTATGAAATGACCAGTTCCATTTGTTTTGAATTTATTCCGCAACTTAAAACAAAAAATCAAAAATTCTATTTCCTGCCAATCTAACTAGATTTTTCAATTCGAATAAAAATTAGTAAACGATTTCCATATTTCAGAACATCACTAAATAAATAAATGAAATAATCCCACCTAAACCAACCAATTTGAAATTATTCATTCGACAAAGTACTCGTAATCAGCAATAATTTAAGGATGAAATTTCCAGATATCAAACTTTCATTACATACATCTGTTCAACCGCTAAAAAATATTAAAAATTTCAGATTTATTTAATGACCGTATTCCAGTCCATATTTAAATCGTTAAAAAAGGGCTACCTGCATTTTTAATATTATTAAGGTATATAATATATTATAATTTGTATATTATATTAATAATCATCTATATGTTAACATTAGAATATTTTGCAGTCGAAAGTACACGAACAAATTACAATTTAAAATTTCGTTTTTATGTGCATAATATTTAAAGAGCGTAATACTATTTAAACTGCATAATATTTAAAGGGCGAGGAAAAATAATTTCGTAGAAACTATAATCCATTTATGTACTTTTACGTCATTTTCAAAAGAAAAAAAATATTTGAATTTGTGGACGTACTAAATAAAAGTAGGAAAAAATTAAAGATTATTTTCATAACACTCCCTAAAAAGCAAATATATTTTTTTTATATCCATATTTGTTCGTCCTTCAATTCTCCGTTCTATATTTTTACTAAACAAAACAATACTTCTCCAATTCGTTTCGTCACACCGTCGACACATGTGTTTAAGTTTACGAATAAAATAAAAACAAATGAACCGATCTTCAATTTTACGTGAACAATAACAAAAACACAAAACGATCTTTATCTAAGTTCAAAAATTAGACACGCGTGCTGAACGATACAAACTATTTATTAAAAATAATGAAATTGTTTTTTTTTTGCCATGCATTTTTTCGTTTTGTATAGAATTCTCATTTCTTTTTGTATTTACATATACCAACAAAATTATAACAAGAATGGCCTATTATGTAGTAGTATTGTTCCAACCTTTATATGGTTCCACTGTTTTTTTATTTTTCTTGACGGCATCCCAATTTAAACAATAAAACCCAAATAATTGAAAAATTGCTCACCTGTTGTATTAAAAATTTTATAATTTGACACTATTAAAAATTTTTTAACTTTTAATATTTCAATTATTTTTTTCTATCTTCACTTTGTTACTACCAATACTTTATTTTTAACTTTAAATATTTTTGAGAGGATATTTACTAATTTAATCAAGCTATACTACTCAACTGTCATTCATGAAGATAAAAGTTTAACTAATTTAAATCTTCTCGAAGAGGTATATACAATATGTTTTAAAAAAAATTCAGCTTCCACACGATCTTGTAGTTTACAAAACACATGTTAATGTTAAGCAGTATAAAATTGATAATTTCGAGTTCCCCATTACATTTACATATAAGTATTCTGATTATACAACCTTGAACTTAAGAAATATTGTTTGTTTCAATAAAAATGAATGTTAAAAATTCATTATCTTCTTTTTCATTTTGATTAATACATCGTTTGCAGTACCACTATATAGAGGCCGATTTATATGCATAAAAAAAATTCTGAGTTAGTTGTTAGCGAAACTCTAAAAGAAATAAAACAACATACTTTTCACTGTCACATCATTTATTAAGAAAATCTGCAACCACAGAATTGAGCGGGGTAGCCGGTTATATCAGCACATCAACAACCTAAAATTAAATAAAACATTAATGACACAAAACATTATTTCATATACTCACCAACTTTGTTGAATTAATCCAAATAGTATTTAACTGAAATTAACAAACTAATTAATAATTATATAATGTCAAACAATAATTTTATATATAATTTATACTTATCTTTAACATTTCTGTAAAATTCAACTTCAAAACAAACCTTGTCAACTTAACTGTCATTATTTAATATTGTACTAGAGTAGTAGTACGACGAGTGTATTTTACAATGTAATTAACTACATAGTATATATCGTTCTAGTACTTTATATAATATTATTAATAGTACATTTATACATTCAAACGATACAATCTACATTAATTATAAAATTTAAATATGATGGATAAACGTACATATAATTTGTAAAACTATATATTGTAAAAATTAATTCTATTCACTTCGAACTGGCGAACAAACAAGTTGTTAAATATTAAACATTAAATTATAAATAATAAACTCTTTTGGTTTCATAATAAAATAGTAAAGTGTTCAAATCAGTGCTTAGTTCCTTTTATTCAAAATTTGCTACCGTAAGATCATCAGCTTTGCCTAACATCAGCATTTGTTTCACCATACATCTAAAACATCCATCTTAACTTACATCCATAAATTTCCACACTTCTTCAATTGCACCTGGTTGGATCTTCATCAACATTACACATACATTTTTTGGTGCCGAAACCCGGGAATTTCCCACACAACAAGCAGATAAGTAGAAAATTTATCAATTTATATTACATAATTTAACATTTGAGTGATATTTTCTACTGTGCGAGAAAATCAAGTGCAATTTTCAATATAAGTTAGAAGTGAAACTTTGCTAATATCGGAAGTGTTTTAAATTTAAACAATGACTGACAGATTAGAAAGGTTACGGGATCGTGCACATAGTCAAATGCTCAACATCAAAAAGTTTGCAGACACAATAACTGAGCATACAAATTTGGCGGAAATTACAACTCGACTCGAAGCGCTCGAAGAAAGGTACCGTTCGTTTAATGACCTCGAGGTACAGTTATTCGATTTTCCCAATTATGTGCCAATAAACGAAAAGGTTGATGACGTATATTATAACACACGGGCATTATTATTAAAATCAAGTTGTCGTGGTACGCACGAGAATAGCTTCCATGAGTTAAATACCACTCTGGGACAGTTCATCGAACAACAAAAATCGTTCTATGAAGGCGTTAATTTATCAAAATCTGTGCGTCTTCCAAAACTTAATATCGAAAGGTTCTCTGGCGATTATAAATATTGGCCGTCATTTTATGATCTGTTTAAAACTACAGTTCATGATAATCAACACATCAGCGAAGTTCATAAACTACAGATGCTCAAAAGTTACCTTTCCGATGACGCAGCAGCTCTCATAAGACACATTCCAGTTACGAAAAATAATTATGCAGAAGCCTGGAATAAATTGTGCACACGCTACAACAAAACGACACCAATCATTTCCAATTTAATAAGAGTGTTTCTTGAACAAGAGGCAGCAGATGGTACCGGAAGGGAACTACGCCGTGTAACCGAAACAGCAGATGAGATCATAAGGGGACTTCGTGCTGTAGGTTCAAATGCGGAAACTCGTGATCCATGGTTGATACATTTGCTGCTAAATAAAATAGATGACGAATCGAGATTAATGTGGGCGAATGAATCAGTAACCAAGGAATTCCTAACATTCGAAACACTGTTAGAGTTTTTAAACCGAAGATGTGATGCATTAGAGATTTGTGACGCAACAAGCATGAGAAACACCGTGAAATCTACAAAATCCGGTGTCACTTTAAATTCACCTAAGACATTTGAATGCATAAACTGCAACCAGCATCACCCGTTATTTAAATGTCCCGTATTTAAAAACAAAACCGTTAATGAACGAATAAAACTTGCGAATGAATGGTAATTGTGTAATAATTGCTTTAAGAAAGGTCATGTTACTACTAAATGTTTCACTAAATCTTCCTGTCTTATTTGTAATCAACGACATCATACGTTACTCCATCCAGTTTCACCTAAAATGCAGTCACGATCAAACAGTCAACAAACCAATGAAGATCAACATTCTGAAGGAACATCATCCCATAAATCACTGGAAAATACATTCAATGCCATAGCATTAACAGAAAGCACGCCACCAATTGAGTCAACACAGAATCCACCGTTAAACACAACTTATTGTTCGCCAACCACGGTACTGCCAACAGCAATCATAAACATTAAAACACGTACCGGAGAACTCCAGCCATTCCGAGCACTACTCGATTCAGGCTCACAATCATCATTAGTGACAGAATCCTGTGCAGTCAGCCTAGGCCTACAGCGAAGGCAATCTTCCATATCAATTTACGGCCTAGCAAACACTTCAGCTGGAACAACGAAGGCAAAAATCGATATGACCATTTTCTCTCGTGTAGAAGATCACTACACAATTGATGTTACAGCTCATATCATAGAGAATATATCATCGATGTTACCCAGAAGCCTTGTTAATTATAAAGAAATTATGGGTTTAGAGCTAGCAGACCCACAATTCTTCAGGCCGCAAAACGTCGACCTAATACTTGGAGCCGACGTATTTTTTAAAATACTTAACCCGGAGCGATACATCCAAAGCGGATTCCCAATACTGCAGTCTTCCAAATTTGGTTGGTTAATCGCAGGATCATACAATCAGTTATCAACATCCAAGCAAACCACAAATTTTAGTATAGACGACACTACGGATTTACCAAAACAGCCAACCGATGATAATATTCCACATGCATCGAAGACAGATTTACTGACACATACAATGTTAGTAAATAATAATCAATCCTTAGTTCGTGACACGAATCTCAAATTATCAACCAGGCATATACCTCATAATACTTACCTTTGGAAACCGAATTACCATAAATTGTTCAGCTCTACCAACTGTTTGCTTTCATCGTTCCAAGCGTGCAATACAATGGCTTACGACTTACAGCTACCAAATACAAATCACAAGCAACAACAAAATTATAGCATTACCCATTCCAATAAATATCAAACTGAGGATGTATTCAAACAAAATTTATTATCTCTACGAGATCCAGTTGCCAAAGTGCACTATATACTCACTAACCAGAACTTGCAAACCAGTCGGACAACCATTCATGGAAACCAGTATGCAGATGCGAATGAAGAGTATGTCATCAACAGAACATCCAAAGATACAAGTACAAATTTTTATACCAAAATAACCATCAATTCAAAAATTCTATCAAATTCTCGATGGAAGAAAAACAAAAACAAAGTTACAGTAAAGCAATCTTATGCGATAAGATTCGAAAGTCTAGTCGTAGAAGCAGTTCACCGCAAAGTTCAGAGCAAACGTAAAACAAAATTACTCCGATTACTTCGATCATTGTTCATTTCACATCTCAACATCCCAGAAAAAATTTGGTGTGGAAACAAGATTAACTTTAGTGGGCTTCGTAATACACTTCATCACTTGACACCACAATTACTTATCGATCATTCTGATAATATATTAATGCGTATTTTTCTATTGCAGAAGTCTGCTTGCTTACATTTTCACACTTCAGATACTGGTCACTTAGAAAAGGTCTACACATCAGCTGTACACGTCCTAAAGAATATATGGATCAACCGCAACCTTCAATTCAACTTGAGTAGACCAGCGCACTTATATAGTCCCAATGCCATACCAACTATTTTGGAAGGTTGTCTGGCATTCGCACAATTAAACCTGCTACAAACACATTACAATACACAATATCAGCTGAGCGAATCTTGTGTACGGCTATACAACCAACAGTATCGTATACGTCGAATCACCTTACAACACAATTGGATAACAGGATTATTCGGTCGAGGTCAAGCATATGATGAAGGTCCAGGAAATCAACGAACACAACACGTCATAAATAACAACACAAATTATCTTGTACAAAATTGTAACCATCACAAACATCAACACATTCAGTACACAGCTGATAAACAAAACTCCAGTGTACACAAACCCATCAAACAACACAAATAGGAATATCCAGTAGATTAACCAAAACAGTAGTTGTTATTAAGAAATTAAATTTCTTAATGCGCGGGAGTATGTTAGCGAAACTCTAAAAGAAATAAAACAACATACTTTTCACTGTCACATCATTTATTAAGAAAATCTGCAACCACAGAATTGAGCGGGGTAGCCGGTTATATCAGCACATCAACAACCTAAAATTAAATAAAACATTAATGACACAAAACATTATTTCATATACTCACCAACTTTGTTGAATTAATCCAAATAGTATTTAACTGAAATTAACAAACTAATTAATAATTTTATAATGTCAAACAATAATTTTATATATAATTTATACTTATCTTTAACATTTCTGTAAAATTCAACTTCAACACAAACCTTGTCAACTTAACTGTCATTATTTAATATTGTACTAGAGTAGTAGTACGACGAGTGTATTTTACAATGTAATTAACTACATAGTATATATCGTTCTAGTACTTTATATAATATTATTAATAGTACATTTATACATTCAAACGATACAATCTACATTAATTATAACATTTAAATATGATGGATAAACGTACATATAATTTGTAAAACTATATATTGTAAAAATTAATTCTATTCACTTCGAACTGGCGAACAAACAAGTTGTTAAATATTAAACATTAAATTATAAATAATAAACTCTTTTGGTTTCATAATAAAATAGTAAAGTGTTCAAATCAGTGCTTAGTTCCTTTTATTCAAAATTTGCTACCGTAAGATCATCAGCTTTGCCTAACATCAGCATTTGTTTCACCATACATCTAAAACATCCATCTTAACTTACATCCATAAATTTCCACACTTCTTCAATTGCACCTGGTTGGATCTTCATAAACATTACACATACATTAGTATGAGAAATTTTTTAAAAATTAACTTGGTGGCACACAAATGAAAACATTTATTATGATTTTTTTTTTAAATTCTTGTTTACGTCCACTAAATCCTTTATATCTTGATAATGCGCTACAAGTCTGAACTATTGCCCCTTTCTCTCTAATCTTAGCTCCTTTAGTAACATTTAAAACAAAAAAAAAAAATCTTGTTAAGAAACTTTTCATTCTTTATTTTCCAATTAGGACAACAACCTATTTTTCATAAACCACGTGCTCTTTACGAAAACAAACATTTTTTGTTTAGTTTTGTGGTTCATTTGACTATTTTCTTTGGTTGTTATTTTTAGTTTTGTACATTGAGTTACAGTGTGAATTAAATTTTGTAATTATGTTGTTTATGTTATATATTAATTATTAATATAATATATTGTGTTATGTATTTAATATAGTAATTTAAATAATTGTAATGGAAAGCTATATTTTAACATAATTTAGTACATTCTATCTAAGAAAATTATGTATACATGATTTAATTATGGAATAAAAACCACACCGTTACCACTAAGTACGTACAAATGTTTCACTGTACAATTCATTATTTAAGATTTGTAAAGCTAAATTATCTAACTTAATGGTAATGAATTCTCAACTACTAGCTTGATTATGTACCGGACTTTAGCACACAAATTCCATCTCAATAAAAAATTTGATTCAACCGGATTTCGTGTGCTGACTGTTATATTAAAGTCGCTCTATAAAAAATCGCCATTTTCTTCGCAACAAAATTGTAGTGAAAATTTATTCCAAACAATTTTTCACAAATTGATTTTCAAAATTAAAATTATAGATATTTAAATTTATTGAACTGCTTTACACATAAAAACAAATTGGATAAACATTCAATCAGTTCCGTTTTTTTCTATTTACTGTACTCATGTTTACATTTAACTACTGTAAGATTTTTTTCCAATTTATATAATAGAATACTAATCTTGTAGTTCACAAACAATTGAATTAATGTACTAAATTTATTAAAATGCGTTTTTGTAAATTTAATTAGTGAAATTTTAATTCAATTTTATTCTTAATTTTTTTTTTAAATTTCGACATAATATACACCCTTCCGTTGCAACATATATTTTTTTACTAAATAAATAAACTTCAGCAAACAAATCAAAGTAAAAATTACAAAACAAAACCCAATTTTTTTTTTGTATTTTCCGTGTTTTCTTGTGTGGTAAAACGATGTGCCGATTATGACGCGTAAGCAAAGTGGAGTTGTTGTTTAAAACGAAAAATATTAAATTAAAATTTCGAAATATGTACTAAATTTATTTTTCAAGAAAATTGTTACCAAAGGTTGATTATTTATAGTGATCACTGGATTTTTTTTACTTTATTTGTGAAATACAAGCGACTCGGCGATGGTAGTAAACTTTCAAATGAAACGAATGGAAATGTTGTACTTCGTTTAAATATCTTCATTGAAAAAAGAACAAAAACAACAAAAACATATATAATTTTTGTACATATACATAGTCTGAGTGTATAGAAAACAAAGAAACATTTTTAAAATGAAATAGAAACGACGAATCGACCTTTCCAGCGAACAGAAATAATAAAAAATTTAACATAGCGTATGCGACCACAATGCATGCACTAGGGTGGTACCAAAACCAACAACAATATTGCCCGATTTACATGAGAAAATTGTTTTCTTTTACAAATTTTTGCCGGTAAATAAGAAAGAATCCGCAATATAAAAATATTCAATATGCCAGAAAGAAATAAACATATATAATATTGGCGTAATTTTTTTTATAGGATCATTATTAATTTATTTTTAATGAATTAAAAAACGAAATTTACATTTTTATCTATGGCGTCTGTTTTTATAATGAATCCTCAACATTTATAAATACGAAATAATTTTTTTTCTTGTTAATTTTAAAAATGTTGCAATAAAAATACTCGGATTGAATATATTTTATGGCAACATTTTCATTTTTATGGTGATTTTTGCTCAAAAATTCTTCTGCAAAATTTTGTTGGGATATATTGCTTTTCTTGTGTCTCATGTGCAAAAAGTCAATGTTATATCTTATTCATTTTGCAGAAGAAAAATGTTGGTCGTATGTAAACCGGGCTTACAGAAAGCGAAGAAATCGAAAAGGAGAGTATACATATTAATATTTTACGTTAGAGTGACAAAGATAACAAATGTTGCCATAAAAAGTATTGAGTTTCATACTTTTTATGGCAACATTTTCCCCAGTAAATTTTACTGAATTTTTTTTTGTTTTGTTTTGGTACGTGTTGAAATTATATTTTTATCTCGCTCTTTTTTTCAATGAAAAAATATGTTTCATTGTGGAATAAAGGCTTAAAGCCATGCGAAAGCAACAAATATAGAAAAAAACTACACTATAGATCATGTTTAGTACATAAACTTCACCATTTATCCCACCAGACGTCAGCTAAATACAGGGTACATTTTCAATGTTTACATTTTTTTTATATGGAGTTTAGGCGAAAATAGACTTGATAAAATTTAGAATCTTTGTATGAAAAGTGCCAAATTTCGATATTCAAAATAAAATTATTTAATTAAAACACAACTAGACATATATTTTTTGAAAAATTTTAATTAGTGACCATTAGGGTATGTGTGGAAATAATGTTTAAATAGTAACAAGTTTTCTAAATCTGTGAGGTTATATCGAAATGTTTATTGACATTTAGTTATGTTGAATTAGATAAAGCGGTAGCTAAAGAAAATTTATAATGGTGAAATATTGCTGTGTGCCCAATGTACAAACAAGTTTGTGAAAAATTCTGGAATACGTTTTCATATCTTTCCGAATAATAAAACAAATTTTAGGAAACGGTTGTCATTGGAAGGCGCTGGGATTGTTTTTGTTGTATAAAATTTCCGATCAAGTTGGTTTTGTTCCCACAATTGCAATCTATAATTAATTAATATATGTACATACATAAGTCATAAATATAAATGCAATACAAATTCATTTAGAGTATATGTACCTCTCATTTAAAACAGTTTTATTGCCGCTCACTCTGGCATCTTTTAATTTTAGTTTTGCTTTGAGGCAACCTATTTATATATGTATAATAATATATGAAAAATATTACTTCAATTATAATTAATTAATCTATTAACTGTACACTGAGAAAAAAAAATTGTAAATTTGTTAACAAACCATTTTAATTCAAAAACTTTCAAATATGAAAATGCGCTATTAGCGATTCTTATTAAATTATGTTTAAAAATAGTAATGCATTGTAAAATAAATCGTAGTTAATTCAACAGTTTTTGTTGTTAAATCATAAGAATTACAATGTTAGTTTATTAGTTTGTATAGTAAATTCATTGATGAGCCGTTGTTAATTCAACAATTTATATATTTAAATCATAAATGAAACGTTGTTAATCTATCAGCGGGCATAGTAAATTCATCGATGTTTCGTTGTTAACTCTACAATTTGGAGAACAAAAATGGTACAAAATGGTCACTTGGGGTGGGTGGGGTATTATAGGAGTTTATGTTTCTCTTTCTATAATAATGCGTCATCATTTTATGCTTGCTGTAAATTACAGCCTGTAATCATTAATATTCGGAATTTATTTTCTCCGCCTGCGTGAGCACCGAAAGTTTGGTTTTTCACTATCATCTCAACTCAATTTATTAATATTTCTTATAAAATATTTGGTAATCGCATAATTACTGCAGCTATGAAGCTACAACCTACAACGTATAAGGTGGATATTTAGTGTTTACATACAAATTAATCACTCATTAAGATAGCGAATTTTTCATAAATAAACCAAAAATTATTATCAGTCAAAAATCACAGAATACGCATAGTAAATTCATCGATGCTCCATTGTTAACTCTACAATTTGTATAGTTAGGAGTTCAACAATTTTAAATTTAATTTAACACTATTTTTTTTTGCTTAACACCATTTCATGATAAATTAATCAACAAACGTGATTGATTTTTTGAACCAGAAACAATATTGAAATAATAATTTTCGCCTATAATTTTACTAATCAACATTTTTCTCAGTGTATTGCATGCAGGTAATAAATCTACATAGATTCAATGTTAAACTTACCAATATTTTCTTTATTTGTCATCTTAAAATTAGAATTTGTGTTGCCTTCAAGAACACTAATCTCAACGTCGACCAACCAAAATAAACAATTTGACATAACCTCACAAAACTTCAATAATTGTTAAAGTTTGTACAGCATTTTTTTTTAATATCCAAGTAATATTATTTAGACATTTTTTTTAAAAATCATCTATGCATATATTATAAATAAAAAGCATTAGTTTTAGCATCGAATCATAGTACATTTCATTAATTTTTTTCCAATTTTGTAATAGCCGTTTATGCCTAAACTCCATATAAAAAAAATGTAAACATTAAAAATGTACCCCGTATGATATTGACATCTGGTGGTACTAAATTGAACAATTATCACGATCTATAGATAGTTGTATTAGAATATATCTTAGAGTAACAAACTGAGAGTGGATGAAAACAGCTGTCAAGTAAGTGAAATTCGGAGGGTAAAAGAGAAAGCATATAAATCAACGGGTCGTATTTAGAATTTGTTGGATCGAAATTAAAAACTACACAAATTCACAATTATTTCTATTCAAATACAGTACGCATTAATTGTTTTTATTTTCGGTAAAAAAAATTATAATTATAGTATTCCAAAATAAAAAGTAATTATGAAAAGAAAAGCACGTAGAATATGTACGTAGTAATAAGAAAAATGCGACACTGGTAATGTTAACATAATATGTTTACAAACACAAACACAAAATGAAAAACCCCACACCGAAATCAAAATTGTTTACTTAATTTTCTCTGATTTATAAATTAAATAAAGGATAAATTTATCACAAATCACTTTTTTCTTAACATAATTTACATTTTATTTTATATAAACACTTAGTAAACTTACTGATGGTAAGATACGCCTTTTTGAAATTTTTTTATGCGTACTTTAACAATTTTTGACAATACACTTCATTTCAATTAAAAGTTTGTAATTTTTTTTATCAAATGTTGCACTACCACGCACTACTATATAAACCACTAAATATTTTTATTATTTTAATGTATTTTAATTAATAATATTTTAAGCACAAAATTAAGTCGCCACCATAGGTTGTCACTGCGCACATAAATAGACAGCTGATTTGGGGTTTTTCGTTTTGAAATATGAGTAAGCCATATGCTTTGACGTGCCTCAAATGAAATATTTTATATGGGTAAAACACAAAGGCCTGTTCTAAGAGTATACAATAATTCTATTGAATATATGCGTACATCGTATGTGCGCAATCAAAACCAACAACAATTAAAAGCCCTGAACAAAGTCTGAAACGCAGATACCAATATACAACAAACTACAGAAAATTGTGTTAGTTACACTAACAATCTCATGTTAATTTTTTCTTTCGCACCACTACTTATTAAACTAGTGCGCACATACGATGTACGCATATATTCTAATACAACTATCTATAGTGTAGTTTTTTCTGTATTTGTTGCATTAGCATGGCTTTATATTGTTGTTGGTTTTGTTTTGGCGCACTAGTTTAATAAGTAGCGGTGCGAAAGAAAAAATTAACATGGGATTCTTAGTGTATCCAATACAATCTTCTGAAGTTTTTTGCAGATTGGTATCTGCGTTTCAGACTTTGTTCAGGGCTTTTAATGTTGTTGGTTTTGGGTGGTACCAATACCACTACAATTACAGGCCGATTTTAAAATTCCGACGTTAGTATGAGTATTATTTAACAAAAACTGACAAAACCATACAAAAAAAAAATCGGTTGCATAGTAAGAATGTTATGGTTCGCTGATTTTGCAAATAAATCGCTTGTATTTCATAAATAAAATAAAAAAAAAATATTTTGTGAGTGATCACTATAAATAATCAACTTTTGGTGACAATTTCCCGCAAAATAAATTTAGTATTTCAAAATTTTCATTTAGTATTTTCAGTTTTTAAACAACAACTCCACTTTGCTTACGCGTCATAATCGGCACATGATTTTACCACACGAGAAAACACGAAAATGAAAAAAAAATAATAATTTCTTTCAATACCACTACAATAATAGGCCGTGTTTCTATATAGAAAAATTACATGAGTTAGTGTAGGTAAATACAAACCAAACAAAAACATGGATGTCAAAAAATTTGTCATATGATGAACAAAAAATTACATGGGACAAAAAAAAATCTTTACTTGTCCCAATAAATCTGGTTTATTATCTACAAACATAATTTATCTGAAAGATCACGATAAATATTAACACGTTTATTGCCATGTAACCCACCGATGGGACACGCGTTACTTTCATTATTACCACCGGTGGCTCAATTGCATATGATTTTTTTAAAATAAAATAGTTTTTTGGCGCTTGATTGAAAGGAATATGTCTATACCATGGCACCTCAGTAAAGGTCATTTATTTATTGATCCACATTTTTCTAATGCATTTTTTTCCTTGGTGGCAGTAAACGTGTTAATATTTTGAGAAACATTTCCAATAAAAAGATTTCCCTACTGAGAAACTTTTCATTTACTAATTTACTGATAAAGCAACTACACAATTTTTCAATGACACGTGCGCGTATAAGTTTTTTAATTTCTCTTGGCTCTCAGCACTTGTATTATTTGTTTTGGATTTGTTTCACGACATACAGTACCGAAGAAAAATAGTAAACTTACATATATAGTAATGGCGTAATTTTTTTATAGGATCATTATTAGTTTATTTTTAATGGATTAAAATGCGAAATTTACATTTTTAGCTATGGCGTTTGTTTTTATTATGAATCCTCAACATTTATAAATACGAAATAATTTTTTTTCTTGTTAATTTTAAAAATGTTGCCATAAAAATACTCGGGTCGAATATATTTTATGGCAACATTTTAATTTTATGGCAGCATTTTGCTGTGTATTGACTAAAAAATCTCCTGCAAAATTTTGTTGGGATATATTTCTTTTCTTGTCTCTCATGTGCAAAAAGTTAATGTTATATCTTTCTCATTTTGCAGGAGAAAAATGTTGGTCGCATGTAAACCGGGCATAAACCGTATCCTAATTTTTAATCTTTACTGTAAATTTTACCACAAAAAAATCCAATTGTCCATAAAATTGGTTTTTTTTTTAGTAATTATGTACAACCAATTTAATCACGCAATTGGGCTTATCATTGATTGATTAAACTGTATTTTGGTTTATTACACCGTATTAATTAAAAACCACGTTTTATTTGAACAAAAATAAAACACAAAATATTTTGTTGTCATACGCAAAGTCGTACACCCATCCCGTTCAACATATTTTGCTTTAATAAAAAAGTAAAAAATGCTTGCAAGAGCGGCAGTAAAATATCTCGTATATTTTTGTTTTTGTTGTTATGGTGTAAAACTAAGTTGCTGCTTTAATTGGAATATTACTAAATGAAAAGTTTTCTCAAAACAATTTTTTTTAAATAATTCAATAACAAAATATCCCTATTTATTTTTGACAAAGTATTATTCAATTTAACTTGAACGATACAAACTATTTATTAAAAATAATGAAATAGTTTTTTTGTTGTCATGTATTTTTGTTGCTTGGTTTATGGAATTCTCATTTCTTTTTGTATTTACATAATATGTAAATACAAAAAGAGTATAAAAGGTATATTATACCAACAAAATTATTACAAGAAATGGCCTGTTATTGTAGTGGTATTGTTTCTTTGTTTTGTTTTGTAACTTTTACTTTGATTTGTTTTGCTGAAGTTTATTTATTTATTTAGTAAAAAATGTATGTTGCGACGGAAGGGTGTATATTATGTCAAATTGAATATCAAATTGAATCATTCCTTCTGGAAACTTATTCGTGTACAGACGTGTTTTCAAAATTTTTAAAAAAAATATCGGTTTTCTTAAAATCGGTTCAGTTAATTAAATTTAATTTCTAATTTTATTTATTGTTAAACATTTCTTTTTGTTTTTACTTATATATCCGGTGTAAAATATAAAATAAAAAATAGAGAGTGAAGTATCTCTAGAAAATGTTGGCAATATTTGCCGACATCATAATCTAGACCCAAATAATAAATCTTCGTTTTTTTTAGGATTTGATAACCATCTTAATAATAAAAGGAAATCTGATATTGAATATGAAGATAAAAATACAAAAATGGTGAAAAATACTGAAAATAATAACACTAATACTAATAATATTAATAATAAAAAATATAATAAAAACAATAATCCCAATGTAGTAATGGCTGCCAAATCAAGTGACGCATCTACTATCACAAAAATGGGGGATAGTTCTAGAAACAATAATAAAAACAATAATGATAACGACGTAATATCCGATAAACCAAATGACGCACCTAATAATTCAAAAACAATGGATAACTTATACATCAACTCAGACAAGGGCCCTTTTTACGTATTGATCAAATCGAAAGTACCCAAAAAATTACTACCCATAATTCTTTCAAAAAATTTTATGGAAAATTATATCAAAGCTACCGACATCGTTCAAATCAATACAAATATGGCGAGAGCTGAATTTGATGCTTACGATAAGGCGAATAAATGCGTTAGAAAGGACGATCCAATTAATAAAATCTTAATTGATAAAGGATATTCTGCGTTCATTCCTACAACGTTCACTAATGTGGTTGGAACAGTTCGACACTTATTAAGTGATTTTAGTTTAAAAGATATTAAAGACAATTTAAAGAGTGAGGATAAAATTATAAATCTAGATACTATAAAATTTTGGGATAACAATAATAAAATATTGAAAGACTCCAACATATTAAAAGTAGAATTCAGAGCAAGCGATTTGCCAAAATTTGTGTTTTTCTACGATATAAAAATTAAAGTCGGGATGTTCATTCCAAAATTAAAGTTTTGTAGTAAATGTTTAAGATATGGTCACATTAAAAAATTCTGTAAATCTGAAACCACAAAATGTATGAAATGTACACTTGTGATTACAGAAAATCAACAACATAAATGTAGTGAGTCTCCAGTATGTAACTTTTGCATTGAAAAACCGCACTTTACAAATTCAAGAGCTTGTGAGAAAAAACAAATAAAAATTAAAATACACTCAATCAAAAATAAAACCTCATTCTTTCAATCAAAAAACATTTTATTTCCAAAAAATAAAATTTTTAATATTAATAATATTATTTACCCCGAAATTAATAATAATAGTGACAAATCATCTAATTTCTGGATCAACAGAGCTAATAACAATAATTTAATCATCAATGAGCAAAAACAAAAACTCGACCTTTTTGAATCTGTCATTAATAAAATAGTTAAAATTAGTAATAAGATTTATAATGAACCGGATTTATTGATGTTCGACATTAAATCCGTTATTCAAGAAATAAAATTAAATTAATATGTTAGTTTTAAAAATGATACAAATTAATATAAGGAGTCTTAAAAGTAATTTCAATTTATTGGATTTTTTTATAAACAAAAATAACATTGATATTGTTATATTAAATGAAACATGGCTAAAAGATAACCATAACATTCAATTTAAAAATTATAACTTATTTGATAAAAATAGAAATGATGGCTATGGTGGGGTAGCTTTTTTAACACACAAAAAATTTGCAGTTAATAAATATGATATCACTTTTAATTTACTACATATCGAATTAATCTATATCTCAATAACATTTAATAATAAAATTTTTAACCTTATAAATTTTTATAATCCTCCAAATAATAATTTAAACTCTGATATAATTGACTTTAAAAATATAATTCAATATTTTAATAATTTTTCTAATATTATAATTTTCGGAGATATTAATGCACACCATATTATGTGGGATTCTCTATCTAAAGAAAATAAAAAAGGAAAAAAATTTGCAGATATAATCAATAATAGTAATTTTAACATTCTTAATAATGGTAATCCAACGAGAGTAAACTTTAATAAATTTTCTAAATCGGCTATTGACATTACGTTATGCTCTAAAAATATTCTTAATAATTTAACTTGGACCGTAATGGATAATTTAATTGGTTCGGATCATTTACCTATTTCAATTATTTTTGAAGCTAACGGTTTTCAAAAAACTAATTGTGTTAACTGGAAAAAAGTCATAATAGATACTAATAAAATTTTTGACAGTGAAATTAATAATAATATTGAATTTACCATAAATAACATTATTCAAGACAATACTAAACAGATCACTATTAATAAAAAAAATCACCCTAAACCTTGGTGGAATGACTATTTAAGCAAATTATGGAAAATTAAATTGGAAAAACAAAAAATTTATAATAAATTTAAAAAATTTTATACGGCTAAAGAGCTCTTAAAATCTGTAGCAATCTTAAAAAGGGAAATCATTAAAGCCAAAAGGAGATCATGGAGAAATCTGATTGATAATTTCAACCTTAATATTAATAGTAAATACTTATGGCATAAAGTAAATGTAATTAGAAATAAAAGATCACCCGTTCCTAATTTATTAGATAATTTTGATATGGCAAAAAAATTTATCAATGAAAATTTTCCTCACTCTATTGAAGAGATTAATTTTCCGGTAAACATGATAAATTCAGATAATATTAATAAGTTTAATAAAGAATTTTTAATCCAAATTCTAAAAAACAAAACTAAAACAGCCCCGGGCAGCAATAAATTATCTATCAAATTATTAAAAGATATAACTGACAATAATTCTTGTATTTTAAAATATTTAATATCTAAATAACATTTATAAGAATAATATATTTACCCCCCTGACTAGAATATAATTAAAGTTATTGCTATCAAAAACCTAATATAAACAATTTTGATACAGAGAGTTACAGACCCATATGCTTACAAAACTCCTTTCCAAAAAATTTCGATAAAGCCATTTTATAAGATTTAATTTTTCATTTAGATAAGTACGAGATCCTTCCTCATAACTCATACGGTTTTCGTATGGGCTATGGTATTATGGATTATTTTATTAATTTATTCTCTGAAATTATGGAGGGGAAAAAGGAAAAAAAATATGATTTTGATTGTGACAGATTTTAAGAAAGCTTTCGATAATGTTAATAAAAATATTCTTATCAATAATTTAATTAATATTAATACCCCTAACAATATAATTAACTGGATATACCAACATTTAACCAACAGAACAATTATTTTTAACAACGGTACTAACTCTATAACGCAAATTACGAATAAAGGAATTCCTCAAGGTTCATGTTTAAGTCCAATCTTGTTCAATATATATACATCTATAATACATAACCTTCAAAACGAAAAAATTTCAATATACCAATTCGCAGATGATTTAGCAATCCTGATTAAATGCAATAGTGAAATCTTAACTTTCAAAACTGGTAATCTGAGACAAAGAATTAGACAAAGAAATCGTTAATGCATCTAATTTATTAAAAATATTTACATATAAAAAAGGTGGTGCTCACCCTCAAATAATGTTAAACTTATATAAATCATTAATAAAATCTAAATTAAATTTTCCTGATATAATAACTCCCTTAAATATTAAAAACTTGCTTAATATCAAACAAAAAATTATTAACAAGAATTTAAGAATTGTAGGTGGTTTTACCAAATCCACTCCTATCTCTACATTACTGGCAGAAACAAATACTTTGCCTGCTGAATTAGATAATAAAAAGAATTCTTTAAAATTCCTGCTTAAAAACATTTATAAAAATAATAATATATGGGAAAGAATTAAAAATAATAAAATTTTATCTAAATTTAGTGAGTTATATTCTAAATATTATTTCTTACATAACATATCTCAAAATAATAAAAAAGAATTTAATAAGATAGACAATTTATTGATCTTCAATAACTTTATAGAAGATTCTAATATCATGAATAATTTTCAAATTACTTCAAAGTTTATTCAAATTTCTAATAATTATAAAGAGTACTTTCAAATTTTTACTGATGGCTCACTAATCGACAACAATGGCGGTGTTGGTATTTTTTTTAAAACTATCAATATAGAGTTTAATTTTAAGCTAAAAAACCAAGCATCTATCAAAAATATCGAATTGATAGCTATAAAAATCGCTTTAATTAAAGCTATTCAAATGGATTTAAAATAAATAATAATTTTCACTGATTTTAAATGTAGTTGCGAGTCTTTGATTAATATCAATAATTCAAATAAACCCAAATTTTACGAAAATGAAATTATCAATATCATTAACAATAACAAAAATATATATGTTATCATTCAATGGATTCCTGGTCATTCTGGCATTATTGGTAATGAAAAAGCTGATTTTTTTAGCAAAAAAAGCAACTAATAATAACAATGAAATTTTTAATAACTTAATAACCCTGGAAGATTCCTATAAAATAATTGATGAGATAATAAAACAGGATTGGATTTTAATATATAATAATTGGACATCAAATAAAGGAAAATATAACAAAATTATTAATAATTCGCCACCTGATAATACTTGGTTTAAAAATGCTAAACTAAATGCTTATGATGTAAAATTAATTAATAGACTAAGATCTGGTCACTCTTATAATAAAAAATTCTTATTTTTAATGGGTTTCGAATTAAGATAACAATTTATGTGACATTTGTAACGTCATTGAAGATAATAAACACATTATTAGTAAATGTGCTAAATATAATAATATTAGACAAAAATACCCTTTAATTTTAAATAATAAATTAATAGACATTTTAAAATCAAATAATATCACATATTATAAATCATTATGTAATTATATAAAAGAAATAGATTATAATCTTTAAGTTATACATTTTTATATAACATCATTTAATTTTAGATTTTATACTATAAAAGGTCGTATACAGCTATAAGTGCTAGTTGACCTAAGCAAATGAAATATAAATAAAAATAAATAAAATAAAAATTTCGAAAATCATTAAATTATTCAATTTTTTAATGCTTAATCACTCCCACCGCCCATTCTATAAAAGTGTCGGATTAGGACGAATGTATTTTAGATGCGGGATTGTAACATCTTAATACAGGATCAGTTTCATGAAACTTCTATGCGTCCAAGTGGCGCCATTGAATTTTAAATTTCGAAAATCATTAAATTGTTAAATTTTTTAAAGCTCCATTGCTCCCACCACCCATTCTGTAAAAGTGTCGGATTAGGACGAATGCATTTTAGATGCGGAACTTTAATATCTTAATACAGGATCAGTTTCATGATACTTCTCTGCGTCCAAGTGGCGCAATTAAATTTCCAATTCCGAAAATCATTAAATTATTCAATTTTTTGATGCTCCATCGCGCCACCGCCCATTATGTAAAAGTTTCGGATTAGGACGAATGCATTTTAGATGCAAATGGCGCAATTAAATTTCAATTCCGAAAATCATTAAATTATTCAATTTTTTGATGCTCCATCGCGCCACCGCCCATTATGTAAAAGTTTCGGATTAGGACGAATGTATTTTAGATGCGGGATTGTAACATCTTAATACAGGATCAGTTTCATGAAACTTCTATGCGTCCAAGTGGCGCAATTGAATCTTAAATTTCGAAAATCATTAAATTATTCAATTTTTGAATGCTTCATCGCTCCCACCGCCCATTCCATAAAAGTGTCGGTTTAGGACGAATGCATTTTAGATGCGGGACATTAATATCTTCATACAGGATCAGTTTCATGAAACTTCTATGCGTCCAAGTGGCGCAATTGAATCTTAAATTTCGAAAATCATTAAATTATTCAATTTTTTAATGCTCAATCACTCCCACCGCCCATTCTATAAAAGTGTCGGATTAGAACGAATGCATTTTAGATGCGGGACATTAACATCTTAATACAGGATCAGTTTCATGAAACTTCTATGCGTCCAAGTGGCGCATTTAAATTTCAAATTCCGAAAATCATTAAATTGTTCAATTTTTTAATGCTCCATCGCTCCCACCACCCATTCTGTAAAAGTGTCAGATTAAAATCATTAAATTATTCAATTTTTTGATGCTCAATCACTCCACTGCCCATTCTATAAAAGTGTCGGATTAGGACGAATGTATTTTAGATGCGGGATTGTAACATCTTAATACAGAATCAATTTCATGAAACTTCTATTCGTCCAAGTGGCGCAATTAAATTTCAAATTCCGAAAATCATTAAATTATTCAATTTTTTGATGCTCCATCGCGCCACCGCCCATTCTGTAAAAGTTTCGGATTAGGACGAATGCATTTTAGATGCGGGATTGTAACATCTTAATACAGGATCAGTTTCATGAAACTTCTATGCGTCCAAGTGGCGCAATTGAATCTTAAATTTCGAAAATCATTAAATTATTCAATTTTTTAATGCTCAATCACTCCCACCGCCCATTCTATAAAAGTGTCGGATTAGGACGAATGTTTTTTACCTGTGGGACGTTAACATCTTAATACAGGATCAGTTTCATGAAACTTCTATGCGTCCAAGTGGCGCAATTGAATTTTAAATTCCGAAAATCATTAAATTATTCAATTTTTGAATGCTCCATCGCTCCCACCGCCCATTCCATAAAAGTGTCGGATTAGAACGAATGCATTTTAGATGCGGGACATTATCATCTTAATACAGGATCAGTTTCATGAAACTTCTATGCGTCCAAGCTGCGCAATTGAATTTTAAATTTCGAAAATCATTAAATTATTCAATTTTTTAATGCTCCATCGCTCCCACCACCCATTCTGTAAAAGTGTCGGATTAGGACGAATGCATTTTAGATGCGAGATTCTAAAATCTTAATACAGGATCAGTTTCATGAAACTTCTATGCGTCCAAGCGGCGCAATTGAATTTTAAATTTCGAAAATCATTAAATTATTCAATTTTTTAATGCTCCATCGCTCCCACCGCCCATTCTATAAAAGTGTCGCATTAGGACGAATGCATTTTAGATGCGAGATTCTAAAATCTTAATACAGGATCAGTTTCATGAAACTTCTATGCGTCCAAGTGGCGCAATTGAATTTTAAATTCCGAAAATCATTAAATTATTCAATTTTTTAATGCTCCATCGCTCCCACCGCCCATTCCATAAAAGTGTCGGATTAGGACGAATGCATTTTAGATGCGGGACTTTAATATCTTCATACAGGATCAGTTTCATGAAACTTCTATGCGTCCAAGCGGTGCAATTGAATTTTAAATTTCGAAAATCATTAAATTATTCAATTTTTTAATGCTCCATCGCTCCCGCCACCCATTCTTTTAAAGTGTCGGATTAGGACGAATGCATTTTAGATGCGGGACTTTAATATCTTCATACAGGATCAGTTTCATGAAACTTCTTTCTATGCGTCCAAGTGGCGCAATTGAATTTCAAATTTCGAAAATCATTAAATTATTCAATTTTTTGATGCTCCATCGCGCCACCGCCCATTCTGTAAAAGTTTCGGATTAGGACGAATGTATTTTAGATGCAGGATTGTAACATCTTAATACAGGATCAGTTTCATGAAACTTCTATGCGTCCAAGTGGCGCAATTGAATCTTAAATTTCGAAAATCATTAAATTATTCAATTTTTTAATGCTCAATCACTCCCACCGCTCGTTCTATAAAAGTGTCGGATTAGGACGAATGTTTTTTACCTGTGGAACGTTAACATCTTAATACAGGATCAGTTTCATGATACTTCTATGCGTCCAAGTGGCGCAATTGAATTTCAAATTTCGAAAACCATTAAATTATTCAATTTTTGAATGCTCCATCGCTCCCACCGCCCATTCTATAAAAGTGTCGGATTAGGACGAATGCATTTTAGATGCGAGATTCTAAAATCTTAATACAGGATCAGTTTCATGAAACTTCTATGCGTCCAAGTGGCGCAATTGAATTTTAAATTCCGAAAATCATTAAATTATTCAATTTTTTAATGCTCCATCGCTCCCACCGCCCATTCCATAAAAGTGTCGGATTAGGACGAATGCATTTTAGATGCACGACATTATTATCTTAATACAGGATCAGTTTCATGAAACTTCTATGCGTCCAAGCGGCGCAATTGAATTTTAAATTTCGAAAATCATTAAATTATTCAATTTTTGAATGCTCCATCGCTCCCACCGCCCATTCCATAAAAGTGTCGGATTAGGACGAATGCATTTTAGATGCGGGACTTTAATATCTTCATACAGGATCAGTTTCATGAAACTTCTATGCGTCCAAGTGGCGCAATTGAATTTCAAATTCCGAAAATCATTAAATTATTCAATTTTTGAATGCTCCATCGCTCCCACCGCCCATTCCATAAAAGTGTCGGATTAGAACGAATGCATTTTAGATGCGGGACATTATCATCTTAATACAGGATCAGTTTCATGAAACTTCTATGCGTCCAAGCTGCGCAATTGAATTTTAAATTTTGAAAATCATTAAATTATTCAATTTTTGAATGCTCCATCGCTCCCACCGCCCATTCCATAAAAGTGTCGGATTAGAACGAATGCATTTTAGATGCGGGACATTATCATTTTAATACAGGATCAGTTTCATGAAACTTCTATGCGTCCAAGCTGCGCAATTGAATTTTAAATTTCGAAAATCATTAAATTATTCAATTTTTGAATGCTCCATCGCTCCCACCGCCCATTCCATAAAAGTGTCGGATTAGAACGAATGCATTTTAGATGCGGGACATTATCATCTTAATACAGGATCAGTTTCATGAAACTTCTATGCGTCCAAGCTGCGCAATTGAATTTTAAATTTCGAAAATCATTAAATTATTCAATTTTTTAATGCTCCATCGCTCCCACCGCCCATTCTATAAAAGTGTCGGATTAGGACGAATGCATTTTAGATGCGAGATTCTAAAATCTTATTACAGGATCAGTTTCATGAAACTTCTATGCGTCCAAGTGGCGCAATTGAATTTTAAATTCCGAAAATCATTAAATTATTCAATTTTTTAATGCTCCATCGCTCCCACAGCCCATTCCATAAAAGTGTCGGATTAGGACGAATGCATTTTAGATGCGGGACATTATCATCTTAATACAGGATCAGTTTCATGAAACTTCTATGCGTCCAAGCGGCGCAATTGAATTTTAAATTTCGTAAATCATTAAATTATTCAATTTTTTAATGCTCCATCGCTCCCACCGCCCATTCCATAAAAGTGTCGGATTAGGACGAATGCATTTTAGATGCGGGACTTTAATATCTTCATACAGGATCAGTTTCATGAAACTTCTATGCGTCCAAGCGGTGCAATTGAATTTTAAATTTCGAAAATCATTAAATTATTCAATTTTTTAATGCTCCATCGCTCCCGCCACCCATTCTTTTAAAGTGTCGGATTAGGACGAATGCATTTTAGATGCGGGACTTTAATATCTTCATACAGGATCAGTTTCATGAAACTTCTTTCTATGCGTCCAAGTGGCGCAATTGAATTTCAAATTCCGAAAATCATTAAATTATTCAATTTTTTGATGCTCCATCGCGCCACCGCCCATTCTGTAAAAGTTTCGGATTAGGACGAATGTATTTTAGATGCAGGATTGTAACATCTTAATACAGGATCAGTTTCATGAAACTTCTATGCGTCCAAGTGGCGCAATTGAATCTTAAATTTCGAAAATCATTAAATTATTCAATTTTTTAATGCTCAATCACTCCCACCGCCCGTTCTATAAAAGTGTCGGATTAGGACGAATGTTTTTTACCTGTGGAACGTTAACATCTTAATACAGGATCAGTTTCATGATACTTCTATGCGTCCAAGTGGCGCAATTGAATTTCAAATTTCGAAAACCATTAAATTATTCAATTTTTGAATGCTCCATCGCTCCCACCACCCATTCTATAAAAGTGTCGGATTAGGACGAATGTTTTTTACCTGTGGAACGTTAACATCTTAATACAGGATCAGTTTCATGATACTTCTATGCGTCCAAGTGGCGCAATTGATTTTCAAATTTCGAAAATCATTAAATTATTCAATTTTTGAATGCTCCATCGCTCCCACCGCCCATTCCATAAAAGTGTCGGATTAGGACGAATGCATTTTGGATGCGGGACATTAACATCTTCATACAGGATCAGTTTCATGAAACTTCTATGCGTCCAAGCGGTGCAATTGAATTTTAAATTTCGAAAATCATTAAATTATTCAATTTTTTAATGCTCCATCGCTCCCGCCACCCATTCTTTTAAAGTGTCGGATTAGGACGAATGCATTTTAGATGCAGAACTTTAATATCTTAATACAGGATCAATTCCATGAAACTTCTATGCGTCCAAGTGGCGCAATTAAATTTCAAATTCCGAAAATCATCAAATTATTCAATTTTTTGATGCTCAATCGCTCCACCGCCCATTCTGTAAAAGTTTCGGATTAGGACGAATGCATTTTAGATGCGGGACTTTAAGATCTTAATACAGGATCAATTTCATGATACTTCTATGCGTCCAAGTGGCGCAATTAAATTTCAAATTCCGAAAATCATTAAATTATTCAATTTTTTAATGCTCCATCGCGCCACCGCCCATTCTGTAAAAGTTTCGGATTAGGACGAATGCATTTTAGATGCGGGATTGTAACATCTTAGTACAGGATCAGTTTCATGAAACTTCTATGCGTCCAAGTGGCGCAATTGAATCTTAAATTTAGAAAATCATTAAATTATTCAATTTTTTAATGTTCCATCGCTCTCACCACCCATTCTGTAAAAGTGTCGGATTAGGACGAATACATTTTAGATGCGGGACTTTAATATCTTAATACAGGATCAGTTTCATGAAACTTCTATGCGTCCAAGTGGCGCAATTAAATTTCAAATTCCGAAAATCATTAAATTATTCAATTTTTTGATGCTCCATCGCGCCACTGGACATTCTGTAAAAGTTTCGGATTAGGACGAATGTATTTTAGATGCGGGTTTGTAACATCTTTATACAGGATCAGTTTCATGAAACTTCTATGCGTCCAAGTGGCGCAATTAAATTTCAAATTCCGAAAATCATTAAATTATTCAATTTTTTAATGCTCCATCGCGCCACCGCCCATTCTGTAAAAGTTTCGGATTAGGACGAATGCATTTTAGATGCGGGATTGTAACATCTTAGTACAGGATCAGTTTCATGAAACTTCTATGCGTCCAAGTGGCGCAATTGAATCTTAAATTTAGAAAATCATTAAATTATTCAATTTTTTAATGTTCCATCGCTCTCACCACCCATTCTGTAAAAGTGTCGGATTAGGACGAATACATTTTAGATGCGGGACTTTAATATCTTAATACAGGATCAGTTTCATGAAACTTCTATGCGTCCAAGTGGCGCAATTAAATTTCAAATTCCGAAAATCATTAAATTATTCAATTTTTTGATGCTCCATCGCTCCACCGCCCATTTTGTAAAAGTGTCGGATTAGGACGAATGTATTTTAGATGCGGGATTGTAACATCTTAATACAGGATCAGTTTCATGAAACTTCTATGCGTCCAAGTGGCGCAATTGAATCTTAAATTTCGAAAATCATTAAATTATTCAATTTTTTAATGCTCAATCACTCCCACCGCCCATTCTATAAAAGTGTCGGATTAGGACGGACGCATTTTAGATGCGAGACTTTAATATCTTCATACAGGATCAGTTTCATGAAACTTCTATGCGTCCAAGTGGCGCAATTGATTTTCAAGTTTCATGAAATGCATTCGTCCTAATGCGACACTTTTATAGAATTCGCGGTGGGAGAGATTGAGCTTCAAAAAATTGATTAATTTAATGATTTTCGAAATTTGAAAATCAATTGCGCCACTTGGACGCATAGAAGTTTCATGAAACTGATCCTGTATGAAGATGTTAATGTCCCGAATCTAAAATGCATTTGTCCTTATCTGACGCTTTTATCGATTGGGATGTTTAATCGGATAGGTAGATTAAGTTCGTTTTATTTAATAATTTTTTTATTAAATCCTATGATTTCTGTCGTTCCATTAATATAATGTTAGTACTTTAGTTATTATGTAGTTGCTATAGTTTTTATTGAATGTGTGTAATTTTCGGGCTGATAGTGACCGGATGGTGAATGCTACTATAGTGTTAGCTGGGATAACTTTATTTTCTGGGATGATAGTTATCTCTCATTATACTTTTTCATGGGATGAAATATTCTGGGATGGTAAAATTTCTGGGCTGATAGTAATATTCTGGGATGAAAAACTGTCGTGATAGTTTAGTGTTGCCATCGTCGTTTTATGGGATGAATCCTGTTCTAACTTTATATACATAAAAATTATTGTTAATTTTTTTGGTATAGTGCAAATAATTCCGGTGGTTGCAATTTCAAATCTGGTAATTGAACTAAATTGAACTACCATTTTAATTCTTAGCATATATTAAATAACTTATATATAGGGCGTTCGGGTTCTTTTTTCTCTTAGCTTATCGCATTTATGATTTTAGATTTTTTGTCACGGTGTCGCTTTTGTCGTTTTTCCGAACTTTTTTCGAAAAATTGCCGTTGTTTGTTTACTGTTTTGTTTAGACAACTAAGCTGAACCAAATATAATATTGCCGATCTCATATAAATTTTTTCGCCAAATTTTTTTTTAAAAGAGGGAACCAATGCACAGTAACCTCACTATGCGGACACTTTTTTCATTAAAAAAGTTTAGCTAAGACAACAATTTTGCGAGACATCTATACGTTTCATGAACAAAATTTTACGAACTTTAAATTTTTTTATCGATCTTTATTTTCGATGATTTGCACATGCTGGATGCACATGTTAAAGTATTTACATACAGACTTGAATAAAAACGTAAACAAGAAGCAAGATCAACTTTGAATTTTATCAATGGTTTTTACTTTTCGTAAAATATTATTTTTTTGTTTTGTGTCCTTTTAAAACAAAGTTTTGTTTTGTGTGGTATATTCCCTATGTACCTTATGTGATATTTTATGATACGAGAGACTCCATTAAAAAGAAGTTATTGTAAATAAGACTTATTATTATTGTTTTAAATTTAATCAAAATAATTTTTTTCGAGTTTTATGCAACATTGTTATTCGTATTATTAAGCGATAATTTGTTAATCCGTGGGTAAGTGATAGTAGGGATAATAAATATGTAGATTAAAATTTTTTAATTTTAAAACTAAGGAAGCAACATGTGCTAATTTTATCTTGTCCCTTAGTGTGTATTTTAAAAACGCATATGAAAAAAATCGACCTAGTGTGGAATACCGTCGATGACGTAAACTAGTTCAGCGTTGCACTTTTTTATTTATTTATTCTTGCATCGATTGGTTTTGCTTTTTAAATGACTGAATGTTATGAAAATAATTTTTTATTTTTTCTTATGATGTATGTGCAATAAACTTTTATTTAAAAACGCCCAATATTATAATAATGTATTGTTTCTACAAAATTATTTTTCCGAGGAATTAAATTATTTTCCCTTTAAACAGAAAAACGAAATTTTAAATTCTTATTTTGTTTCTTCTTATTTTTTACGTTGATCGTGTACTCTCGACTGCAATTCATTCTAATGCTAATATATAAACGATAATTAATATAACATACAAATTACAAGATGTAATATACATTAATAATATTAAAAGGCAGGTAGCAATTTTTTTTTAACGATTTTAGTATGAAATATTGGCAAATTAAATAAATCTTAAATTCTTTAATATTTCTTAGCGGTTGAACAGATGATTGACTTATGTAATGATATCTGGATATTTGATCCTTAAAGTTATTGCTGATTACGAAAAATTCATCGAATGAATAATTTTAACTTAGTTGGTTGGTGGGATTATTTCACTTATTTAAGCGATTTCCCGGAACATGGAAATAGTTCACTAATATTAATTCAAAATGAAAAATCTAATTTGATTTGAAATATAATCAGGTTTTAGATTTACATTTCCATATATATATAGATTTTTTGTTTTAAAATAATAAGTTGGAACTGGTTGCATAACCAAATTTAATAAATGATTACGTTTGGATTATTTAACGATTTTTATTTTTATGAATTAATTTTATGAATTTTTAAAATTGGTGCAATAAAAGAAAGAAGCTTGGGATGAAAATTAAAATTTATTATTTTATTTCCAGTAAAATTTCATAATACGAGTTATAAGTAATCATGTTCCTAACATTTACGAGTATATTATATAAAGGAAACTTTTGTTGACATTTTTTGTGAACATTACGCAAGAACGCCGGCGTCTCCGTGGCAAATATTATTGGCACAAAGTGCATTGATGCAGAAAAACTTGTTAACAATTAGAGTGGTGAATATGTTGTGGCCAACACCAGACTTTTTTTTTACCACGAATGTATACATAGATCTCGAATACACCCCACTTGATTTCTAAAGCGAAAAATTAAAGTTACTTTTCTTTTGGTAAAACTGTTTTGCACAATCAAAAATCATAACTCCTGCATAAATTCCAGAAAATCAACCCTTGTTGAAAACTTAATCATTAAATCTATAACTTTTTAACATCAGTGAAGAAATTGAAAAAGCCCCCGTGGAAGCTGTTACTTCTGGTACGCAGATTTCCACTAAACTTCGCAAGAATCTCGCAATTAATACAACTTACAAATGTTAAGTATGAAGATTTATTCAGAATAGTCAATCCGACTGGGCTATATAGATGTCGAACTTTGGTGAAATAAGGTTTTAAACGTTATATCATTTCATTTAAAATAAATTTATTTTGTAGGCGGAATATATTCCGAAATCTGGAAAAAATTAATTTCAAAGATATAAGTTTCAAGATATATAGCGTTGCTAGCTTTCGTCGTCACTACAATTTTGATTGCGGTTTTTCCTTTTTTAATGGTCTTGTCCAAGATCAGCCAAACGGACTGTTTTTTAAGAATAAGGTATAATAAACATTTAATTGATGCATTTATATATTTTGGAATACTGTGCAGAGTACAACCGAAACACCTACTAAAATGTAACGAATGTCACAAATACTAATCATTACCAGAATTTTTTTGTACTTGTAAATTAGATCATAAAACGTTTGGTTCCATCTCCATTCATGGCATGCACATCCCAAAATTATACCGACCATTTCGTCTCAACCTAATAATGTTAAACGTTTAAACGTTTAGGCGTTTGTTAAACGTTTAGTTAAACGTTTTAGTTAAACGGTTTAGTTAAACGTTTAGGCGTACCATTGTTTATATTTTTATTAAACAGAGATCAACAAAATAATATTCGAGCACAAAAAATATAATGCACGACTGCCAACGAAAAATAGCGAAGAATGGAAATTTAACTTCGTTAGGATAAGGGAAATTGATAAAACTCTATATGGTAATTTTGGGATGTGGCAACAATGACAATTAATTATAAGTTTGAAGCGCAGGTTCATTGTTGCTGCAATATTCGATACATTTTAGTAGGTATTTCCGTTGCACTTCGCCCACTGTTGCTAAGTAGCATCAAATTAATATAATTTGTCGTCATACTCGTATGTGTAAATATGGGTCCAGGTCGAAATTGCATATTTTAAAATGACATTTTTTAAAACGACATTTCTCAAAACTGCATATTTCAAAACTGCATAAGGTACAAAACGGCATAAGGTACAAAATTGCATTTTTCAAAACTGCATATTTCAAAACGGCATAATTTACAAAACGGCATAAGGTACAAAATTGCATTTTTCAAAACTGCATATTTCTAAACTGCATAAGGTACGAAAGGACATTTTGAAAAAATTCCATTTTGTAAAATGTCTTTTTAAAAAATGCAGTTTAGAAAAATGCTGTTTTGAAAAATGCAGTTTTGAAAAATGCAGTTTTGTACCTATGCCGTTTTGAAATATGCAGTTTTAAAAAATGCTATTTCGGAAAATGCTGTTTTGAAAAATGCCATTTTGTACCTATGCCGTTTTGAAAAATGCAGTTTTAAAAAATGCCATTCTGAAAAATGTCGTTTTAAAATATGTCGTTTAGAAAAATGACGTTTTGAAAAATGCTCTTTTAACCCTTATGCCGTTTTGAAATATGCAGTTTTGAAAAATGCAATTTTGTACCTTATGCCGTTTCGTACCTTATGCCGTTTTGAAATATGCAGTTTTGAAAAATGCAATTTTGTACCTTATGCCGTTTCGCATACCTTATGCAGTTTTGAAATATGCAATTTTGTACCTTATGCAGTTTTTAAATATGGCGTTTTGAGATATGCAATTTTAAAATATGCAGTAATGTACGGATCCCTATGAAATTGTATCATTCTCAGATTTTTGCGGTATCAAAACCAATCGATGCAAGAATAAATAAATAAAAAAGTGCAACGCGGAGCTAGTTTACGTCATCGATGGTATTCCACACTAAGAATAAGTTTATAAAACAAAAATGTCTAGTTCATAAACTAGTTCAAGACCGATTTTGTTCATATGCGTTTTTAAAATACACACTCATAAGGATAAGATAAAATTAGCACATGTATGCTTCCTTAGTTTTAAAATTAAAAAATTATAATCTACTATTTATTATCCCTACTATCAATTATCCACGGATTAACAAATTATCGCTTAATAATACGAATAACAATGTTGCATATAACTCGAAAAAAATTATTTTGATTAAATTTAAAACAATAATAATAAGTCTTATTTACAAAAACTTCTTTTTAATGGAGTCTGTCGTATCATAAAATATTTTCACAGTTCATTCATAAGGTACATAGGGAATATACGACACAAAACATAATTTTGTTTTAAACGGACACAAAACAAAAAAAATAATATTTTACGAAAACTAAAAACCATTGATAAAATTCAAAGTTGATCTTGCTTCTTGTTTACGTTTTTATTCAAGTCTGTATGTAAATACTTCAACATGTGCATCCAGCATGTGCAAATCGTCAAAAATACACATCGATAAAAAAATTTAAAAACTTCGTAAAATTTTGTTTATTAAACGTATAGATGTCACGAAAAATTGTTGTCTTAGCTAAACTTTTTGAAGTAAAATTTAATGAAAAAAGTGTCCGCATGGTGTGGTTACTGTGCATTGGTTCCCTTTTTAAAAAAGAATTTGTCGAAAAAATTTATATGAGATCGGCAATATTATATTTGGCTGAACAGAAGAAAATTGAAACAGCTAAATTTAGTTTTACTTTTTCACCAGCTGTGTTGATTTTCGAGTTTTTTTCGAACTTGTACTAAAACAGCTAACTTCATTCTTGTCTTATAGAAAAAAAAATTGGAACACGATTTTACAAGGCAATGTCCTATATTGATACTATTTAGTATCTGTTCTTAGGTTATACACACAGATATCTACACATATCTATCTACCATCGCCAGACCTCTAGCAGTGAAGCGCTTTACAGTTAGGTGTGTGGGTAAGTTAGTTTATTGTTAAATTTTTTTTTTATTATATTTGCTCCTTTGAGGTATTTTTTTTAAGAAAAGCAATCCTAAAATTGGTTATTTAATTTACTTGAATGCCTGAAATTGCTATCACTTGTGGAGAGTAGTATTAATTATCAAATTTATTTATGAGTGTGACCGTTATTTTGTTCTTACAATAAATGAATTAATCGTCCTGTGAGTGAAGAAAAAATATCTTAATTTGAGTGATCAACTTATTTTTTCCACGTTCGTCCAAATTGTAATATTTTTCATTTTTAAGTATGATCGTAATCTATACCAATTGAACTAGAAGTTCTCATATAATTTAAAGTTTTTATTGGGAGTAAAACATACAAAAATAGACGTCGAAAAGTGTAAAAGGTACCCGGGTACCAACGTCACTCACATTAGGGCTAATTTATAATGATTTAAAGTTGATTTCTTAAAACGGGGAAATAAGAGTGTCTGGATGGGGAGGAAAAGAGTATTGTTTCGATGATTTTTTTCTGATGTATTTTCTGTGATTTTTGAAGCAGCTGATGACGGTCTTGGAATCCCCCGTGACTCACACCCACACCGATTTTAGCTAGCGGGTTAAGGGCTGCTACGGGATTCCAGATTCCTCGACTCTGTTAACGGTGCTATTTCATCATAGTTCCGTTACAATGTCACAAAGTGATTTGTAATTTACATGACCGAAACGTCTGTGCCATATTAATGCACTACTTTCTTTTGATTTTGACAACATACATTTAACAGTAAAGGTTGAAATCATATATACACCATCCTGTGACTGACATTGTGCAAACAAATCACAATTTTTGTCATAAATTTTACCATCCATCACTATCAAACACAATTTTATTTCCTCTTTCGACAATTTTACTGGCCGATAAAGATTAGCAGACAGATCGAGAACATGTATAATTTCTTCTACTGGTATTGTTTCATTTTGAATTAATAGAACAATTTCACTGACACATTTCACTGGCATCTTCATATCATTTGCCACTATTACAACAGCTTCAGTTGATCTTTGATTTATCAATAAATTTGCATCAGTCGTCATGTGACGACGCAAAACTTTCTAAAAACCATTCGGATGTTTTTGATTGTGAGAATAAAGTTACACCAAATGCACTTTTAGCCGATTCACTTTTATTGCTTTTAACATTATTCTGATTTTATTCTTCTCATAACACATTATACTGCCAGTCCTCGTGTCATTTACTGGGCTACTGGGTATGTCGGATGGAAATGGGATTCTTAAATTATTATTGAAATAATTTCTGGAATATGGTACTCTATCAATTCTTATCCGATTATGATGGAATTGGGTCTTTTGGGTGGAAGTGGGATTCTTAAATAATTTTGTTAAGAATTTCTGGAATATGACTACCTGGGACGGAACTCAATCAACTCTTAACCGATTATAATGGGATTGGGTATGCTGGATGGAAATAGGATTCTTAAATGATTTTTGGAAGAAATTCTGGAATATGGCCATCTGTAGTTTGTTGGATGGAAATGGGATTCTTAAATTATTTATGAAAGATATTTTGGAATATGGCTACCTTGGAAGGAACTCAGGCAGTTTTTAACCGATTTCGATGAGATTGGATTCGTTTAATGGAAATGAGATTAATTAATGATTTCTAGAAGTTTTTTAATATGACCACCTGGAACGGGATAAGGCTAATACTTAAACGATAATGATGGATAAATATGGGGTTATATAATGATAAACTGCTGTATTCGTCGAGTTCCGTCCCAGGTGGCCATATTCCAGAATTTCTTCCAAAAATCATTTAAGAATCCCCGGATCAATCCATCATAATCGGTAACCGAAAAATGGACAGTAAAAAATAGTCCGTTAAATCGAGGGTCCGCTAAATCGAGCGCCCGTTAAATGAAGCATCCGTTAAATCAAGGGTTTACTGAATATCGCCAAAAACAATTTTTCCATCCCTTCCAAAATCACGATAACCATCGAACCATCGACTTCTTGTAATTAGCGATGACAACGTGATTTTTAATTTTTGACTTTATGTTTTATACCAAACATTTGCGGTTCAGGTGGAGCTTGAATCCCATTAATTTTTTTATGTTATAATATGTACCAATATGTAGGCCAAACCACCTCTGGATACCGTGCTTAATGCTTGGTCAAATACTTATCAATCAAAAGTATGACGGTGGCGGTCTGAAATAAATTTTAAGCCATCGTCTCCCGAACTTTTCTACATTACATTTGTCAGGTATTAATTTCGTTAAATAAAATAGGTAAGAAATTTTTCATTTTCATTTTATTCAATTAAAAATGCGTATACAAACATTAAATTTACATAAAATAATTTTTGATATTTAAATAGTTTCGCTGAATCATTTTTAACAGTTGTTGATGTATTTTTAGTTGGTGCATTCGAATTTTTTGTCGAAGTTGTTGAATTTTCTACGGTATTGTAATCATCTGTACTTGTTTTTGTATCATTTATGCTATTTGAAGTATCCGTTATTTCAGGACAATCATTTGTTTTCTCCATTTTCATGCCTTCGGTATACGGATCAATGCCTCTTATACAACTCTCACCCGATTCCGCTATAAACATTGTATTATTTGACATATTTGTACCAACAAAACATTCATATCGACCCATATCAATTCGTTTTGTAAATGTATACACTAAGTTTCCATGCTCCCATTTACCGATGCATAAATATTTTCGGTCGTCGTACACTTCGCCATATTGGCATGTGAATACATTATAGTGCATAATACCTTTGGATACACATTCTGATGACAAATTAGCGCATAAAGAATTTTCGTCCGGTAACACACCCAAAAAGTGACCGCTTATCGGGCAATCTGATTTCAATGGATAATTATCGAGTCGGACAATCGTTGACCAATTATCATCAAAACTATTATCTTCGCATAATGTGTCATCATATTGGTCAGAAAATTTTGTGCTTACTTGAAATTCAACAATATTAGGGGTTCGCTGCTCCATCCAAACACATTTAAAATTTGATTGCAGACATTGATCCCGGCTATACACCAAATACCGGTTCGGCTTTCGAAACTTTTCGATACACGTCATTTTATAGGTTTTCTGCGAGATCACATCCCGAAATACAATAAATTGATTTGAAATCTCAAAATTTATCCACTTTCCAAGTAAGTTTTGTGGAAATGAGCACAGTGGTAAATTGGGTGGTATTGGTTGTTCTTCAGCCGGATACATAACAATAGTCTCTTTAGGCATATCATCCAAATCAATGCTATTTTCATTTTTTCGTTTACGATTTTTCGCCCAGCTGCATGAAGTTCCGTTGCCAATTGTTATTTTAATTCCATCACTATTTTCGATATCTTCATATATTGCACATCGAAATTTAAAACCCTGTTGCGTGCTGTTTCCAACATCCAACAGTGCCAAATATTTTATATTATCGTCTCCCTGCCAGGTGTCTAAACATTCGTATTGGATGTGCTCATAATTACGATTACATCCATTTAATCGTAAATTTATATATGAATTCGATGGGCAAGTATCCAATTCCGATTTAACACAGTGTACCGGTTCGGAATCGCTATTCGTGTAGTTTATTTTGTATCGGCCATTAATAGGGCACGGTACCCGATTTTTTGGTGTATCATCATTATTAATAAGTTTATACAAAACCATTTCATGGTAACGCTTATTATTTTGAATATGTCGGATATCGTTTTGCGTTGGGCATGTACGCCATGCATCCTCAACATTAGGATAGCACTTTCGATCATGTACTTTATCACCTTTTTCCGTGTACACAAGAATTATATTTTCGGTCACGACGTTAAAATGATAGCACTTAAAACACTCTATATCTTGCATTGGTGATTTCGCTAATAGTAAATAGTTACCATTTTTATGTTCATGGCAGATGCCCCAAGAAGATACTTGAAACGCAGATATTGAAACGCTAGCGCGATCTGTTATGTAATTACCATGAATTTGTTGTGGAAAATAGCAAGTCGAAGTAACTGAAAAAAAAAAAAAAAAAATATTTTAATATTTGGTCCATGTGCAAATTAATTTTTAACTAAAGTTTCTTTAGACTTAAACCATAGAAAAATAGGAAAGAATGATAATTTTTGTGTATTCAAATCTAATGAGTCTACACTATGCGAACGAAAAACACGAAAAAAAACTTTGGTACAAATCCTATGAAAATAATTTTTTTAAAGTTTTTTTTTTGACTTTATTACTACGTTTACTCGTATATCTCGCAAATCTAGTAGACAACTAAACCTTCATTCTTCTGAGCGTTAACTTTTTTTTATTATCTTTAATTGTAATAAATGGTATTTCATTTTTACGTATGTTTTTATTCAGAATTTTATCATTCCGCAACGATGTCCTAAACTTGATGATCGTTGTAGCAAAATTTAAGGCCAAATTTGTGTGTATGCATGGAGAGTAGTTATTTTTTTTTTCCGTTTTCTTCTTTATGCTGCCTACCAGTGCCTTCTATAGTACTGGCCTGCGACAACATTAGTTTTTTGCTGATGACGTCAATGTATGTCGACAACTAGAGGGCAGCATAATTAAGCAAAATTAATACACCTTGCCTCCTTATTATGGCGGCAATAAATTTCATAAACTTAACAACAATCTAAATTATGATATAATAAATTAATAAATTATGAACAATTTAAGGGTAATGGATTTTTTTAAATCATAAATTTAATTTTTCTATCCACATTCAAAAATATTTAGTGGGGATTTAAAGAAATGCGCCTATTTAGAAACGTAATATGAAGTTTTAGTGTATCCACTACAACAATATAAATACAAAGTGAGAGCGCAGAGAATATTATATGATCATTTTGTTTATATTTTGTGTATTATTTTTAGTGTCACACAAGCCGTACGAGGCATTTTTCCTGCATTTTACTTGATATTCGTACTTTTTTTTGTTATTTTTATTGAATATACATACGCACAAATTACAATTTCGAATTGGATGATATTACAAATCGACTTATGTTGGATAAAAATGACAAAAATATGTCTAAATCTAAAATAAAAATGTAGACGCATTACTAAAAAACATAAAAAACGAATATCCTTCGACTTCAACAATTTGTTCGACACTAACAAAATTACAAAACAACTGGAATACGAAATAATATTTTTATTATTTTGTAAATTTGTATTTACGATGACGAGACGATTGATGAAATTTATTTTGGTTTTAAGAGAACGAGGCGGAGACAAAAACTAGAAAAAACTGAAAAACGAAAAAAAATCGAATAACCTTCTACTTCGATGTAATAATTACAACTAAATATATTTTGTAATGTAATTTTCCTTATTATTTTCTTAAATCTATTTTGCGTTCATTTATTTAATTTGCAGTTTTACTCGTAAAATGTTGGTTTATGCTCTCTTGTTTATAATACGCTTAAAGTCTCGATTTAAAGGCTGGCGGAAGCAAGTTATTTATTTCCAGTGAAAGTTTTTCATTATGGAGTCAAAAGGAATGGAAATTGCCGTAAGTGAACTTAAAATAATTACAGATTTATGGAAATAAGACAAAAATTCTCGGGAGATTGGAAAATTAGTGAAAAGAACCCATTCATCTTTTCAGAGAGTAGTGAATAATAATAATAAAAAAAAACAGGAATTCTCTTACGACTCTATGGTCATAAGAATTATTTGTGTGTTCTTTCTTATTCGTTCTATGGTAGCGGAGTATTTTGTCTGACTACAGTGTCACCTGTTCTCGAGCATTTGGTAGTTTTAGTACTAAAATTTTCTTTTTTTGCTGTCGCATTTTAAATGCCTCTTTGTATGTTGGTTCCCGTTTTTTCTCAATACGATGGTGTCGCGTGAGCGTCGGGTAAATGTGGCAGTGAGACCAATGTGCACCACCGGGTGTGTTTGTGCAGTAGCAGACGACATAGAATGTTTTTCTTGGGTTTTTCTCTTTTATATATATATATATATATATATATATATATATATATATATATATATATATATATATATATATATATATATATATATATATATATATATATATATATATATATATATATATATATATATATATATATATATATATATATATATATATATACTTGTAATTTAATGCGCGTTGGAAGGAGTTCGAACGTGACGCGCACGAGAAAAAGAAAACAACAACGAAGAAGAACATTCTTGAAGTTTTTTTGGTGCGAAAATTTTTTAGTCTTGTTTTGGTATTTGTTCTTTCACTAATCCGATTAGCTTAACTAAGAAATGTGAAAACAACAACTTTTGGCTTTAATTTTTAATGCGTTTTAATTTTTCTGTGTTGGTTCATTTTATTAATATTTATTTTAGTTTTTTTATCAAATAGAACAAATTAAATTCGGTATATTGCTATCAAATAAGAAATGTCAAATTTTACTACAAGTTAATTTTTCGATAAAAAAATAGAAAAAATAACGCCTTGCGGTAAACCCCATAACCATACATTGGTTTTATTTCCCCTAATCCTATTTTTTTTTTCTTAAGCTTAGTACTCAGTTCAAAGTGAAATGAAATTTTAACGCGGTCTCCAAAAATCTATTTATTTTCGCGTGAAATAGAAATGAAATTTTGTTTGGAGAATTTTTAATTTTAACGGAAAAATTTGCAAACATGCATAAATTAATTTCTTTATTTTACGTAAATAATTTAAATTAAATTGACTTTAATTAAAATTTATGAATTTGTGGTATTAAAAAATATGTTTTTTGCCAAAAACAAACAAATGTCAAAATTTCGCGTGAAAATAATGTGCCGAGACATTATTTTCACATGAAAATAATTTGGAGAGTTTATGCGCGCCATCTTTGATGTATTGAACACACTTGGTTTTTTCGTTGGAGAACTGAGTACTACAAAACGAAAACAGAAATGAAATTTTTCATTTCTAATTTCACTTTGGTAAAATCGTATGGAAATTTCACGTGAAATCGAACTGAGTACTAGGCTTTAACATTAAAGAAAACCGGCTTTAATACAATGCAATTGTTGTTGTAATCTTTTGAAAGCAACACAGCTCTTTAGCTACGAGACTTTTCTCGTTTGGTTTGTGAATAAAAAAATGTTCAGTTTTTTTGTAATTAATTTCATTAAAGTCGAGTACTGATTTTTAATTGAGATCGGTTGTGATTTAAAAGTCGAATTTTGGACGTTCACTGGTGTAAAATAATTTTCTTTTTCTTGAAAACTAGTAGAGTTTTGAGTTAGTTAGAGTCTAAGACTTAAGAATTATAATGATTTGTGTATGGCTTTTGCAATTAAATAAAAGTTATGAAACAATATAAAATTTTATATGGTATTTTCAATTGTGAAAATTTATAATTTTTATTATTATAATAAAACCAAAACGAGTGTTCCGAACATTTTGGTTTGGTTTTCTTGTGGATACACTGGTGTGCGAAATTTGTTCTACAGTGTTAGAGATTGAGTTCATATTAGTGACTTTTTTTTTGTTGTATTTGGCGGTATTTTTGGCGACGCCACGCCCTGTCAATTTGTCTGCGGTTTACGGGTGGCCAGTTGAAGCCATTCAAATTGACGGTGTGGCGAGACAACGCCCTTATATACGGTTTGTGGCGAAGGACTCCCACCCAATTATTTGCACGGTTCGGCAAACCGTTTTAAAAAATATAAAAGTCGTAATCTAGCCCCATCGGACGGAGGTCGTGCAAGCGACCTTAGCGCACATTTGTCTCGTCCCAAAATTTTTTTGAGGCTTTTATTTTTATTCTTCTGGAATTTATTTTCTTTCTTTCTTAAGGGTTTTTGGTTTCCGCGTCCTCCATAAAAAGTGAATTACTAAAATTTTTCGGTTCGGTGTGATGAGAGGGGGACTCTCATTCTGTGCCGGTGCCATATTTACAGGCTGGGCTTGTCACTCCCATTCATCCCCTTGGCAGGACATCCACAAGGTCGGAGTGATGAGTCCACCAGATGTGTCGTCCATTCGCGGGAGACTGTAAAACCCAGCGGTCTCCTCGTGGCACTTCTGCGGTGTCAACCCGTCGAAGTGTGAACTGTGGCAGATTGGTTTGAGGTCTCTTCGGGTGAAGAGAGGCTTGGTCGGTTGGGGAGACGGCCCTACTCTTTAATGCTGCTTCGTTTCGTTACAGCGGGGCATCGGCCTTCCGGGGTCGATGGACCTTTCGGGGGGGTCTCTTCAGCAGACTGGGTACTTGTCACTCGTGGAGATCGTCACCGGATGGACACACTCGGTTATTATTTCTTTATTCGATAGGACAAATTTCGGCGGAACATTCGGTTTTTATTTTTATTTTTTTTTATTTAGTTTGCGTTTTTTTATAAATTTTCTGTAAATACGGTGTAGGCCAGGAGCATCGCAAGCCTCCAATTCCCCCCCCCCCCCCCCCATTAAAAAGAATTAAATTTGCAAATGAGCACATTAATAAGCCAAACCAGTTCTGGAAAATAGTAATTTTCTCAGATGAGAGAAAATTTTGCATTTTCGGTATTAAAGGGCGGAATATTATATGAAAAAAAACAGGTTCAGCAATAAATAAATAAAATTTAATACCAACTGTAAAACATGGTGGTGGCGGAGTCATGGTTTGGAGTGCATGAAGGGGAAGAGGTGTGGGACATTTATAATTTATTGAATGTACTATGACTAAAGAGGGCTATTTAAATATTCTAAAACAAAATTTAAAACGCAGTACTGAAAAGTTGGGCTTGTATGACATACATATTTCAATATGACAATGACCCAAAGCACGCTGCTTGGATTGTAAAGTTATGGTTGTTATATAACGTACCAAAACAACTGCACACAGCTCCACAATCACCCGATTTAAATCCCATAGAACATCTATGGGATTTATTAGAACGTAGAATTCGACAACGTAACATAAGGTCCAAAAATATGTTGAGTAATGCACTGCAAAAGAGTGGCCCAAAACAACCCGTTATTAATTTACTTTTTGAAGGTGTTAAATAAATAAATTATTTATACCTTGATTTGTTGTACGCAGGCTTTTTGCGCCTAATTTATGTTACTTACTTTTGTTTTATTATATTGATATATTTTGACCTAGAATAGGTAAATGAATATAAAACAAAACAAATTTATGTTAAAAAGTTACGTTGTTTGTTTATTTTGTGGGAACAGTTTTAATGGCCGGACGCAAATTTTTCTTGCTAGTGTATATAAAAATGGTGTAAAAAAATGTATAAACGCGCATTAGTTGAGAACGGCTGAACCAATCTGGCTCAATTTTGTTTTGTTGGTTTCGCAATTGCCAGGAGACGGGTTTTACGAAAGAAAATTAGGTAAAAATCCACCGGAAAAGTCAGAAAATTGAAAAATGATGTTTTTGTATGGGTTTTCGCACGTATCTGATCCAGATGGTCTTTTAGATGAGAAAAATTGAAAAATCTGAGTGGAAAATTCGAAAACTTCCCGAAAAACCAGTAGAAAATTGATTTTTTTTCTAGCGCGTCAGTTGAGAACGGCTGAACCGATTTGGCTCAATCTTTTTTTTAGTATTCGCAATTGCCAGGAGGTGGTTTTTACGAAGGAAAATTTTGAGAAAATCTACCGAAAAAGTCGGAAAATTTTTGAAATCGAACAATGATGTTTTTGTACAGATTTCGCGCGTATCCGATCCAGATGATCTTTTATAAGAGAAAAATTGGAAAATCTGAGTGAAAAACTCGGAAACTTCCGGAAAACCCCGAACAAAATTAATTTTTTTTTCTACCACATCAGTTGAGAACGGCTGAACCGATTTGGCTCAATCTTGTTTGTGGTATTTGCAATGGTCAGGAGATAGTTCTTAAGAGACAAAATTTTGGGAAAATCCACCGGAAAATTCGAAAAATTTGAAAAATCGAAAAAAGATCACGTATCCGATCCAGATGGTCTTTTAGAAGGGAAAAATTAAAAAATCTGAGTGGAAAATTCTTTGTGGTATTCGCAATTGCCAGGAGGTAGTTTTTACGAAAGAAAATTTTGGAAAAATCTTCCGGAAAAGTCGGAAAATCGAAAAATGACTTTTTTGTACGGGATTTCGCACGTACCCGATCCAGATGGTCTTTTATAATAGAAAAATTGGAAAATCTGAGTGGAAAACTTCCGGAAAGATCTGTAATGACAGAACATAATTACCTAAATGTAAACACACTAAAACGTTATAAATGTTTAAAGACCTTTAAGAACATAACAAATGTAATCTACTATAAAAATAAGTTGTGTAGAATTTTAGCCATCTCTATGTACAAAATTAAAATCCAAGAAATTTATTATTTCATTGTTTTTGCATAAATTTATTGGTGCGTGGCAAGTGCGGTTATCAAATTGGACTGCGGGATTGAGATTGATTCGATCGGTAAGTTTATTTTTGTGGTTAATGACTTCAAAGTAAATTAGTTAAATGAATCATTGTAATTTTTAGGAATTGATTTCTGATTAAAATGCAGGCTATCAGACGGTCAAACCTAGGACGAAGGAGCCATAATTCACAAAGATTGCTTAGTGCCCCTGAGAATTAAACGCAAGAGGAACACGAAGAATTAAATGAACAGAGGCGTGCTGATATTGGACGAGCTCGCGCTGCACGTTCACCAGCTCAGGTTCGACAAAATGTAGCTCGACGAAGACGTGTGGTGAACGTTGAATTGAACTGTGCTGCTTTCAATTACGACTCTACAATCGAATACAAAGAGCTTTGTTTCATTGATATTGGCGATGTTGTTGTCCGTCAATCATGCTAAAATACCACCTATAAGGTAGTGACGTTTGAATTCCTTTGATTTCAACTGATATTCCGTTCGAGTTCAAGCGCATTCAGTTCACCGTTCGTTTGGCATTCGCTATCACGATTAATAAATCGTAAGGTCAACCGTTGGAAGTGTGCGGAATAAATCTCAAACTTCCTAGTGAACAAAACAAAGAATATTATTTATCAAAATGCATTGTATTTAATTTGCGTTTGTATTCGATTTAATTTCACTCGAATAAAATACATTGAATTATTTTGACATCCAACTGACTCAAATTAATATCCACAATGAGAGAAAAAATCCAAAAAACAATTCAATTTTCGATAGATGCCTGAGCTTGAATCGACATTTTATTCTCATTTCAATCGTCTATTGAGAATCGAGTTGAGTTGTTTGATTTTTTCTCACATCAAAATCAATTTTCATGAAAGACAATAGTATTTGCTCGGAACAAAGTAATTTGTGGCGGAACGAGGTTCACCGGGTCAGCTATTTTTTTATAAATGGACAATTCTCCATGTAAAGAATTATTCCAAATAATATACAACAAGCTTGTATATTCAAATAATGAACGATAAACTGACATATCGTGAAAACTTTATCGTGAGCAATTTATCGTAGAACAATTTATCGTAGAACAATTTATCGTGGAAACGATTTATCGTGGAATCAATTTATCGTGGAACAATTTATCGTAGAACAGATTATCGTGGGCAATTTATCGTATAACAGTTTATCGTGGACAATTTATCGTATAACAGTTTGGAACAGCTTTAGTATCGCAGACCAATTTTTTTGACAGTCTGAGCGACGGTAGCGCTAATTTGACAAAGAGCGGAATTGTTTATAACTAAAAATGTGCCTTTGCTTAGCATTTTGGACCTAGCACCATCTATTGGAATAAAAACGAACTAAAATTAAAAAAAAATACGTTGACGTGCTAAAAAAAATTAATAAAACAATATTGAATCTCATTTAAAAATAAATGAAATTTAATATTTTTTTATGAATATATTAAATTGAGAGTGAGAGTCGTACTGCGTGCCGCACGTAGGAGCAGATTATATAGAATCTATTAATGACACCTAAGCTCCTCTCCGTAGCCCTGCGGGGCTCTTTAGATTTTAATTTCGGGGGGCGTAGGAGCCGGGATCTTCAAACATGTCGCACTGCGTGCCGCACGTAGGAGCGGATTATATAGAATCTATTAATGACACCTACGCTCCTCCCCGTAGCCCTGCGGGGCTCTTTAGATTTTAATTTCGGAGGGCGTAGGAGGCGGGATCTTTAATCGGTTAAGAAACTACCGAGTTCCGTCCCACATGGCCATGTTCCAAAACTTCTTCCAAAAATCATTCAATAATCCCATTTCCATCCAACATACCCAATCCCATCATAATCAATTAAAAAACTACCGAGTTCCGTCCCACATGGCCACATTCCAGAACTTTTTCCAAAAATCATTGAATAATCCCATTTCCATCCAACATACCAAATCCCATCATAATCAGTTAAGAAACTACCGAGTTCTGTCCCACATGGCAATATTCCAGAACTTCTTCCAAAAATCATTCAATAATCCCATTTCCATCCAACATACTCAATCCCATCATAATCGGTTAAGAAACTACCGAGTTCCGTCCCACATGGCAATATTCCAGAATTTCTTCCAAATCTTTAGAATCCCACTAATTTTTTGATACCACGCATAAAACCTTTCTACGATAAATTGTCCACGAAAAACTGTTCTACGATAAATTGTCCCACGATAAATTGCGTCCACGGTAAATTGTTTCCACAGTAAATTGTTCTACGATTAAATGTTCACGTTACATTGAAACACGATAAATTGTTTACGATAAAGAGAGAGTCACCCCAACTTTTCAGTTTTGTTATACTTGGGGTATAATTTTAAAAAAAAATTATAAACGGGATATATCGTTTATAATTTTTTTTGACGCTTTTGGATCTAAATCCGTGACGTAAATATTAAAGAGTTATATTTTAAGTTATTAATAGCAAGTTCTTTCCAAAACTAGAAAATTAATTGATTTTTTTTATTGATATTGTAAGAATTAGGTTTGCGATAAGTTAAAAATTGAATTATTTACTTTTTTGAATATTTAAAAAAAATTAATATTAATTAAGATATTTCCATTTTTAAGATATTTCATTATAATAAGATATTTCCATTTTTCATAATTTATGTTAAAATTTTAATATGCAAATGTATATTAAAATCAAATAAAATAAATAATTATTTATTATAAATCAAATATTTACTGAAATGAATTAATTTATTGTTTTTATTTAAAAATTCAAAATTTAAAATATGACGCTATAATCGAAATTAAGCTCCACCCACTTTTTTTACCGGAAAAATATTACATAACCTAACTTTTTCTTTTCAACATTTCCGAGTTTGGCGAAAACATTCATAGTAAATCTTAGATAAAATCGGACATTCGTGCTGAAAAAAGTTGGTGATGATTTCAGCTAGATGTCAGAAAAATTTAAAAATTTTCGGATATAAAAATACTTGGGATAAATATGTAATTTCGCCATTTCGGCCATTACGATTATCTTATTCAATTTTTCCGTCGGAATCGGAGTACAACAAAATTTGAATCAAACAGAATTAGTTAGACGGTCGTACAAATTTTTAATCGTGTTATAAAAATTCAAAATATATTAAAATGTAAATTAAATAAGTAATAAAATAGTGGGTTTAGTGTTTTAAATAAATATACAGGAATAGAACTCGTTAAAAACAATTTAATTTTGTTCTTTTCTAAATAATCGAATCGCACCACAAATACAAAAAAAATATTTTTTTTGGGCAGGGGATTCTCCATTTTATGTTAGTTTTTGTTTAAATAACAGGTTAGTACTTTTGCAGTTTTTACAAAACTGCATTTTAGAATAGCTCGAATAATAATCGGCCGACGACTTTCATAGTGCACTTTCCCCAGAATGAAGAAGCAGCTTTTTATGGTTGACTTTTTAAATAAATCGAAAAAGGTTAACAATAACGATATTAAAAGTTACGATTCTAAAAGTTGCGATACTTGACAACAGTCGAAACAATGTGAAACATCTTGTGCTGCACAGAAATTGGTTCAAGATAGAGACAGCTTTTTATTACATTTTTGGAATGGAAAACAACGGAGTTATTTTAAAACTAAATACGAGTGGCTTAGTATTGTCAGCGATGAAACTGTGGGGTGTCAGTGGTGTTCAAAAGTAGAATCGTTAAATGTTGAAAGTGCTAACCATCTACACATTTCAGTAGAGTGGAAATCATGCTCTGTCAAAGCTCACGGGTCAAGCAAACAAAATTTGCAATCATCAATCAGAAAAAAAAAATGAAAGAACACAACGAGTCAGAATCTCACAATGAAAAGTATTTAAACAGCACAACAAACATTTTTAATACTATCTATTACATAATTAAAAACAATAAACCTTTCAGTGACTTGAAAGATTTAATAGCGTTACAGAAAAAGAATAATGTAGATTTGGGAGTTTCATTACAGTCAAGATTTATGGTTCCACTTGTGTCGAAGCACATCTCAACGGAACTACGAAAAACATTTATGGAAAATTAATAAATGCAGGTTGTAAAATTTCAATTATTATTGATGAAGCTTCAACCGTTTCACACAAAAGCGTTTTAGTAATTTATGTAAAATCGGAAATTCAGGACTTCGAAGATGGTGTAACAGTGTTTATCGTTCTTGTGGAATTAGAAGGAGCTACATCAGAAATTATTTTTAAGACTTTAATATCGGTTCTCGAAAAACATTCATGGCTGGCTCAATGGATTCTGGGGTGAGCCAATCATTGCTATACCCATTCTTAAGAAGTTCAAAGTTGTCAAGATCACCAACTAGACAAAATAACTCAGAAAATCAGCATAAAAATGAAAATGCTCGATTCTGTCGGAAACTAAGTGACTTAGGTACACTTATAACCCAACTAAGAAGCGAAGTTGATAAACTAAAAAAGGGAAATCAAGAATTAAAGAAGCCCAAAGAAATGGAAATGGAGATTTATGATAATCCTCTAACCAGTTATAACGAAGCAACATACACCAGTTATAACAACGAGTTTCATACTGATGAGGAGGAACTTACGAGAGAAACAGATTGGATACTGAACAGGAACAGGAAAAAAAGACCTACCAAAAAACGAAGAGCGGAATACTCACCTGAAGTTCGAGAACAATCGCAAGCTATTGTAACTGGTACTACTAATACTAATCTAGCACATCAGCAACAAAAACCATAGCAAGAAAATTAACAACAAAAGGTTGCACCGAAAGAAAAGGCTCCACCGCCAATTAATGCATTCGGCATAACACAATTTGCCGGTATACAAAATATAATGAATTCAGTGACCACCAAGGAGTACAGAGTAGTGTCACTAAACAATAACGTGTGGAAAATCAATACACTAGATTCCGATACATATATAGCTTTAGCCACAAAGCTCAACGAGGAAGGTAAAGAATGGTTCACATATGAAGATAAAAACAATCCTGCAATTAAGGTTATGGCCAGAGGCCTTCATCCAACGTGTAATAAAAAGGATATAATGGAGGACCTAAATGCAAAAGATCTGCAAATAGAAGATGCAGTAAATATCCTAAAACGAGAGGTCAGAAGAATGAAGTAAGAAAAAGAAGGCTCCCACTCTTTATGCTTACTTTTAATAAAAAGGAGAAAGTTGAAAAAATTTTCAACACCAAAGCAATACTAAATATGAGGGTTAAAATAGAGCCCCGAAAGAAAAATACGAGGTTAATACCTCAATGCAAAAAATGCCAAGGCTTGAACCACACGCAAAAATATTGCCGTCGGAAGCCTAGATGCGTAAAATGTGCTGGAAAACACAACGCGAAAGAGGGCCTGTAAAGGGCATCATCTTGCGAATTTCAGAGGATGCGAAGTAGCCAATGAACTTCAAAGGCTAAGAAACAAAATGAATCAGTTTCTTCAAAGCTCTAAGGTTACCAGAGAGAAAGTAAGCAAAAACCAAGTGGAGCCAAAGCCACTAGTTATATGGGCAGGGCGGAAAACCTACTCGCAAATTGTACAACAATCATCTAATGCTATTACTGATGACCCTCTCGATAGGTATGCAGAAGCATAGAAGCCATAAATGATAGACTAGCATAGCAAGAACGTGGTCTATAGAAGCTTTATATAAGCGTCTAGAAAAGCAAGAATCCACTAACGGGGCAACAACCTTCCTATATTAAAATGAGGAGAATATTAAGAATTGTCACCTGGAACGCGAACGGACTAGCGCGGCATGTTCCCGAGTTAGAAATCTTTCTAAATTTAGAGAAAATAGATATATGTCTTATATCGGAAAGTCATTTGACAGAAACATCATTTATTAAAATACGTGATTATGAATGTTATCATGCTATTCATCCAGGAGTAATAGTGAAAAAGAATGTCACTCACTATGAAGAACCTGGTATCGAAGAAGAAAGTATGCAAGTTAAAACGGTTAAAGTCAAAACTAGTAAAAATAATGAATACAGTATTTCCTCTATCTTCTGCCCACCACGCTATAATCTAAACAAAGAAATTATAACTGACTCTTTAGATCACTAGGATCAATTTTATTATTGGTGGTGACTTTAATGCAAAAAACGGCTACCCGAATTAAGAAAAGTTGAATTAAGAAAAGTGTTTTTTCTGAATTTAAATAAGTGTTTTTAATTCATTGTGAAAATGATTTAAGGAAAGTTGATAGAAATGAAATAATAAAAGTTGACTTAATATATGCACTTCTTAATTCATTTTCAAAATATTTTAAGAAAAGTAAAAAAACTGAAATAAAATATGTTTTTTTTTAAAATATTTAGGAAATGATTTTAGAAAAGTATTCAAAAAATATGTAATTAAATTTTTCCCGGAAAATTTTGAAATTTTTTCATTTTTTTTTTTTACTTAGTTTACAATAATTGTTATAATTATTATAAATAAGCCATTTTGAAAATGAAATAGAATGCGTATATATAATCGGAATAAAACGTAAAAATGTATTACAGTAAAAACCCGATTATCCGGCATACAATTAACCGAAACACTTAGTTAACCGGAATTTTAATTTTGAGGAAGTTTTTTTTTTGCTTTTTTCTCTTTATCTTTCATATTCATTTTGAAAGTTGCAATTGTCTTTGCACATTTTTATTAATGAAAGGATTAGTTGAAAATTTTGAATGACTTTAATTTCATATTACAGTAAAAGCCCGATTATGCGGCATACAATTAATCGGAACACTCAGTTATAACTGGAGTTTTAATTTTTATGAATTTTTTTGCATTTCTCCCTTTCTTTTGTCTTTCATATGCATTTTTTAATTCATTTTCAAATCTGCAATTGTTTTTTGCACATTTTCATTAATGAAAGGATTAGTTGAAAATTTTGAATCGCTTTAATTTCATATTACAGTAAAAGCCCGATTATCCGGGATAAGCAAAAAAATTTCTAAAAATTAAAACTCCAGTTATAACTGAGTGTTCCGATTAATTGTATGCCGCATAATCGGGCTTTTACTGTAATATACAATTAAAGTCATTCAAAATTTTCAACTAATCCTTTGATTAATGAAAATGTGCAAAACACAATTACACATTTGAAAATGAATTAAAAAATGCATATGAAAGACAAAAGAAAGAGAGAAAAGGATAAACATTCCTAAAAATTAAAACTCCAGTTATAACTAAGTGTTCCGATTAATTGTATGCCGGATAATCGGTCTTTTACTGTAATATGAAATTAAAGCGATTCAAAATTTTCAACTAATCCTTTCATTAATGAAATGTGCAAAAACGGAAATTTCAAAATGAATTCAAAAATGTATATTTTAGTTCACAATTAATACACAAATCTAATTTTCCACAAATGAAATTTATTTATTTAATTTTTTATGTTTTTTATCTTTCTCTACAATGCAACAAAAAAACTGTAAGAAGAAACATTTTCTTAAAAACATTAAATTTGGCATGCATATGTTTGTTATTATAAACAAATGTAAATTTTATGTTTATAATGTGAAATAAAATACACCCAAACCTTTTTTTTATACGGCGATACGTGCCAACCGTGTAAAAAAAGTCAACGTTCATAGAAACACCACTTTTTTTAATTCTCTTTTCTTAATTCATCTTTTCTTAATTTAGGGAGCATGACGAAACTATTATTATTAATAAAAATAAATAAAACAAAAACAGAATATTTAAAAATAAAAAAAATAAAAATTTCCCGGAAAATCAAAAATTTTTCCGGAAAAATTTAGCTTTTCCCTCCTAATAACTATTAATAAACAATCCTGCATTTAAAAATTTTAAAAGTGTATACTCCTTACCTGATTTTATCGATGTATACGTAAAGTAAACTTTAGTCTAATAATCTTCCATTCATTTTGAAAATGAATTAAGAAAAGTGGGCAAAACATGAAATAAAATAAACTTATTTTAAATCAATTTGAAAATGAATTAAGATAAATTTTCTAAAAAATGAAATAAGATGTGCATTTTTTAATTCATTTTGAATTGAGTTTTTTTTTGTTGTAATTACTTTTTTTAATTCAGGAAATTTGTTCAAAATACGAATTAAAATAAGTGGAAATTTTTCATACAAATACCACTTTTTTTTAATTCACTTTTCTTAATTCAACTTTTCTTAATTCGGGTAGCCGCAAAAAACACCTATTGGGGATCAAGACTTACAACCCGTAAAGGAAAAGAGCTTTTCGAAACAGGTCGGGCAAACAACTGCGAGTTCCATTCTGGAGGTAAACCAACATATTGGCCTGCTGATATAAATAAAATACCAGATCTCATTGATTTCTATGTAACGAAAGGGATTACCGAGGACTACATGTGCCTCGAAAATAGCGAGGGGATATATTCTGACCATTCACCTGTTATCATGACACTCAGCACAATGATAATTAACAAGGATAACTTGCCTAAGCTAACAAATAATAAAACTAACTGGGACCTATTCCAAGAACTAATTGAAGAGCAAATAGACCTCCAAATGCCAATTAACACAACGGTACAATTGGAAGACGCACTGGATGTACTTAACAGTACTATTCAACAAGCAGCATGGCAAAGTTCTCCTATTAATCATACCGAATCCCACAGGAATCACAATTACCCTCCTGAAGTCAGGGAATTAGTTAAAGAGAAACGAAAGGCACGAAAGACTTGGCAAAGGACACGCGCCCGGAAAACAAAAGAATCCTCAATTATCTGTGCAATAAACTGAAACAACTTATAAAAGAAATTAAGAACGAAACTATTAACAAGTACTTAAGTGGTCTCACCGAACATAAAGACACTGATTACTCTCTTTGGAAATCAACAAAGGGATTTAAAAGGACCAAAATGCATGTGCCGCCTATTAAAAATGAGGGAGGAACCTGGGCCAAAAGTGACAAGCAAAAAGCTACTTTATTTGCGGCTCACTTGGAAGAAACCTTTCAACCGTTACCCAGGGCAAACTGCAGATGAAAACATAACAACAATTAGCAAACTTGATGACCATAATATACGATCTGTAACATTACAGGAATTGAAAGACGAGATCAAGTACAATTTAAATGCGAAAAAGGTCCAGGTTACCATATAATTACTGGTTAAGTCGTAAAAGCCATTCCCGAGAAGAGATTACGAAAATTGGTTCAAATAATCAATGCTGCCTTCAGACTAAAATATGTCCCACAGCAACGGAAGGTTGCTGAAGTAATTATGATTCCATAGCCAGGCAAACGAGCAAACGACAAAAAGTCGTACATGCCGATTTCACTACTTCCGGTCATTTCAAAATTATTTGAAAAATTACTGCTCAAGAGGCTCAAGCCAATAATAGAAGAACGAAATTTAATTCCAACACACCAATTTGGATTTAGGGAAAATCACTCTACGATAGAACAAGTTCACAGAATAACGGACATAATAGAAAACGCACTTGAGAAAAAGAAAATATGTTCCAGTATCTGCTTAGATGTAGCACAAGCTTTCGACAAAGTTTGGCACCAAGGACTTGAATTTAAATTGCATCGAGATCTACTTAAACAGTTCTATCAAATTCTTAAATCGTGCAAATTCTTAAATCGTGGCATTTCCGTGTAAAACATAACGGAGAGTACTCTGAACTAAAGAGAATTGCAGCAGGCATACCACAAGGTAGCGTACTGGGTCCTATACTGTATATCTTGTACACCAGAGATATACCAAATACAGAAGGTGCTAGCAACATTTGCAGACGATACAGCTATTCTGACAACTGGAAAGTGTATATCAGAAGCAACGACAAAACTTCAACAAGCAACCGACTCAGTGAGTGGCAGGACAAAGAAATGGTGCATTAGCCTAAACGAAGCAAAATCGTTTCACATAATCTTCACAAACTAGAAAGTTAACTGGATTCAGGTGGAACTCAATTCAAGGCAGGTTCCAAATGCAAATACAGTCAAATACCTCGGAATGACTCTCGATTGCAAGCTTAGATGGAAAGAGCATGTTAAAAAGAAAAAAGAAGAATTGAACATCAGATATAAACCTGTATGGACCTATGGTATTCAACTTTGGAGTTGTATCAAGAAAACAAATACACAAATGATACAATGCTTTCAAAACAAAGTGCCGCATGGCATTGTCAATGCACCATGGTACATTAGCAATGATAACCTACATAGGGACTTAAACATGGAATATGTGAGTTAAGAAATAAAAAATCATGCAAAGAAACACATTCAGCGGATATCTCGGCACCAAAATGCAGACATACGAAGTTTGTTGGACACCAATGCAGTAAGAAGACTTCAAACGCAGAAACCTTTAGAACTGGCTGTATTGTAGCTTCGAGAGAAACATTTTTTGATTGTTTAATACGGCAGATGAAAACGCGTTTGCTGTTTAACGATAACAACGAAAAGTATAATAATCCCCAGTAGTACAAATCAGCGCACAAAGAGCGCATCAACAGCATATAATAGGCGTTTTCGGAAATATCCCATGGTAACTTTTGGGTAACTTGCTGACAAAAGATTACCAAATCTATTTCCGAACATGTAGAGTAACTTTAGGGTAATTTACTTTTAGTTGTTTTATATTTTCTGTCTTTCTGTCAATTCGTATTAAATTAGTAGTGTCAGAAAAATTAATGTACAAACCTTCAAAGCATAAACTGTTAAAAAAATACAACAAAACTGTACATATTTGTTAAAATACGTAATTGAGTTTTGCTGAATATAAATATTACTACGCGAAATGTAAACTTACTTTTTGTATAGCCAGGGTAATTTTAGTAACTTTTGATACCAACATTAAAAAAATTAAAATTACTCAGAAGTTACCATGGGATATTTTCGAAAACGCCTAATTAGAGCGCTCAATTTTTACTTCAAATTGATGCACCTAATCCCAGCAAACAAAAGTTGATAGCAGTATGAAACAGATTGAACCATTTGCACACGTCGAAGTGAGAAAACAAATAAATTTACTGCGGTTTCTTTTACAATACATACAAATACACTTCATATTTACCCCCACTTATTTTCTTGTTTATCAATTCCGTGTAGAAAAATTTCTATTTCATTTTTAATTTTTTCAGTCTGGAGATTTCATTCGAGGTGTGAGTTGATGCAGAATCTACTTAAATCTACATTTAAGTAGATTCTGTTTGATGTGTAAAATATTTATTGTACATGGTATGATGTTTATTTTACAATTGTTTTCAGATGGATAATACATGGACAACATATAAAATGAGTATACAAAATTAAAAATATGTATTTGTATCTACGAGTGTGTACACTTGGTATATATGTACAACAAAACATAAAAATAAAAAATAGTTAAACCGTTAAGTTAACGCCGGGGAAACAAAACTGATTTTTCGGTCGGCAAAGATACGAAAAGCATGGAATTAGGTGCATCAATTTGAAGTAAAAATTGAGCACTCTAATTATACGCTGTTTATGCGCTCATTGTGCGCTGATTTGTATGGCCTTTTACTACTCTCATTTTTCGCACATGACGTCAATTTAAGTCTATACCGAGACTGCGCAATAATAATTTTAGGATATTTACACTAACAAAGCAACTAGAGAAAGCAACAACAACGTCGACTTAGCGTGTCGTCATCATTTGGTGTAAGCGGCCAGTAGTTTAGAAGGCATTGGATATTCCATGCTATTCGTATTGTTGTCGACCGAAAACTCGGCTTGTTTCCCCTAAAAATTAATTTATCTCTCTTTCATTTCGATTTGAGTATAATATGTAACTGTTAACCGTTGGTTTACCAGAAAATAATATTTTTTTAATGTATTTTGTTGTATCAAAACCAAACACAATCATATTATATTATTGATTGTGTTTGGTTTTGGTTGTATATACCAAATGTGTATTGTCATTCAGGTACAACTACACATTTTTTTAATTTTGTTTACTTACTTTAGTCAGTGCCTTCTATAGTACTGGCCTGTGACAACATTCATTTTTTGCTGATAACGTCAACGTAAGTCGACAACCAGATGTCAGCATAATTAAGTAAAAATAAAACACCTTGCCTCCTTATTAGGACGGCAATCAATTTCACAAACTTAACAAATAAAAATCTAAATTATTATAAAATAAATTAATAAATTATGAACAATTTTAGTGTAACTGATTTTCTTAATTCATAAATTGAATTTTTGCGATCCATATTCAAAAAGTTTAGTTAGCATTTGAGGAAATGCTCCTATTTAGATAACGTAATACGAAGTTTAAGTGTATTTCACTACAAAAATATAAATACAACCGTGAGAGCAGAGAATATTTTGTGATCATTTTGTTTATATTTTGTCATTTCGATTTCATTACTATTTTATTTATATTTAGTCATTTCTCATTTAGTGTCACATAATTAATCGAAGCCGTACGATGCATTTTTTCTGTATTTTACATAATATATGTACTTCTTTTGCTATTTTTACTGAATCTACGTACCAATTACAGCAATTTCGAATTCGATGGTATTACAAATCGACTTATGTTGGATAAAAATGACAAAGAACACGCCAAAATCTAAAATAAAAATGCAGATGCATTACTAGAAAAATTAAAAAAGCATATCCTTCGGCTTCAACAGTTTGTTCGAAACTAAAACAACAAAACTACAAAACAACTGGAGAGAAATATTTTTATTGTTTTTTAATTTTGTATGAGATGGACGAATGACGAAATTTATTTTGGTTTGATGAGAACGAGGCGGAGACAAAAACTAGAAAAAACTGGAAAACGAAAAAAAAAAATGAATAACCTTCTACTTCGATGTAATATTTACAACTAAATATATTTTGTAATGTAAAATTTTCTTTTTTAAAATTTATCTGCCATCTAGTTGAATCGTCGACTTAGCGTGTCGTCATCAGTTGGTGTAAGCGGCCAGTAGTTTAAAAGGCATTGCTTTAGTCAATGCCTTCTAAACTACTGGCCGCTTACACCAACTGATGACGACACGCTAAGTCGACGGTTCAACTAGATGGCAGATAAATATTAAAAAGGAAAATCACATTACAAAATATATTTAGTTGTAATTGTAATTATTACATCGAAGCAGACGGTTATTCGTTTTATATTTTGGTTTTCCAGTTTTTTCTAGTTTATGTCTACACCTCGTTCTCATAAAACCAAAATAAATTTTGTCAATCGTCCCGCGTCCGTCATACAAAATTACAAAACAATACAAAAATATATTATTTCTCTCTCCAGTTGTTTTGTAATTTTGTTGTTAGTTTCGAACAAACTGTTGAAGCCGAAGGATATGCTTTTTGAATTTTTCGAGTAATGCATGTACATTTTACATTAGATTTTGGCGTTTTTATATAACAAGTCGATTTGTAATACCATTTAATTCGAAATTGTTGTAATTGGTACGTAGATTCAATTAAAAATAGCAAAAGAATTACGTATATTATGTAAACCACAGAAAAAATGCATCGTAAGTCTTCGATTAATTATGTGACACTAAATAAAATAGAAATACTGAAATGAAATCGAAACGACAAAATATAAACAAAATGATCACAAAATATTCTCTGCTCTCACGGTTGTATTTATATTTTTGTAGTGAAATACACTTAAACTTCGTATTACGTTATCTAAATAGGAGCATTTCCTCAAATGCTAACTAAACTTTTTGAATATGGATCGCAAAAATTCAATTTATGAATTAAGAAAATCAATTACACTAAAATTGTTCATAATTTATTAATTTATTTTATAATAATTTAGATTTTTATTTGTTAAGTTGAAATTGATTGCCGTCATAATAAGGAGGCAAGGTGTATTTTTTTACTTAATTATGCTGACATCTGGTTGTCGACTTACGTTGACGTTATCAGCAAAAACTGAATGTTGTCACAGGCCAGTACTATAGAAGGTAATGCTTTAGTCCATGTATTTCCATTTCCATCTGAAAAACATTTACAAACATCGTCATACGTATGCATTGAATATGTTTCAAATCAACGCACATCTATTACCTTCAGCTGAAATCTGGAGACTGATAGAAATAAAATAAGAATTTTTGAAATGAAATTGATAAACAAGAGATTAGGTGGGAGTAAAATGCAGTGCATAGAAGAAACCGAAGTAAATTTATTTGTTTTCCCGCTTCGACGTGTGCAAATGTTTCCATCTATTTCAGTCTGCTATCAGCGTTTGTTTGCTGGGGATCTTCTAAATTGTTTTAACTTACTAAATCGTGAAACTTGGTCAGATAGTATTTGTGAAGCACCATGGATTGAATGCGAGGATAGACTAAAACAGTTAATTAAAGTAATAAAACAAATCATTCCGATAAACGATTTTCGAGATTTTGTTGATGGCAGAGACGTAGTCCATAAACAAATCCCCGCTAGTATTCTGAGTGCTAGGAGAATTTTGAACGTAATCGATGTTAATTCCGCCGAAGCTGAAAGAAGGTTCAGTACAATGAACAACATTATTGACGTTAAGAGAAATTCCTTACAGATAGAAACAACAAGCTATTTAATGACAATTAATTTAATGGTAAAATCTATAGAAGAGTTTGACCCGATTCCGTACGTTAAATCGTGGTTGAAACAAGGACATCACCTGGCAAGTGAAACACGAGTAAAACATCAAGTCCCCATTGCACCTTACCAAAACCAATGTACGATTTGGAAACTGCTGGAGTAAATTTTGAATAGTTTAATAGTGTATGTAACAACATTGCAAAAAAATAAATTGTTTAAACACATAAAATAAAAGTGTACTCAAATTTTTACATTAATATCGATAAATGTGCATTAGCATATTTTTGTGCTACATATAGCATTTATATATAACACAAAATACATAAAATACAATTACGTGTAATAAAAAATGCGCACATTGCATTTTTTGGTATAAAAATTTGTATATTAGTCGATGATTAATTAATAAAAAAGTTAGTAGTCAAAAACCTTACTCACATTCTTTTACTCAGTTTATTCCGGTATTAGCCCCCACCAGTGGTCCGCTCGGAATAAAAAGCAAGAATATTCTAGTTCAATCAGAGGCTGAACTAACATGGTCCTTTAAGCATAAAAAATTAAAGTTGGCGTAATCTAAATCATAAAATATAAACATCATGCATACATCATGACAGAAGGAGAATGATCAACAATCTTCATCCGGAGAACGACAATCTCAAGTTCCTGAAGAAGATGAGATCCTAGACGTGCAAATAGTAAGAATCCGAAGAATGAATAGCGAGATAGCAAGTGCTGAAAAATTGCTAGAAGAACATTCACAAAAAGCCACACTGGAAACCATGTACGTTAATGGGTAAAATCACAAACCTTCATGATGAGATTTGCGTAAAATCTATTAAAAATGAGGCAATTGGGAAATCAAAATATTTCACCTTCGGTTATTACGTAAAGACACAAAGAAAGCATATAAAGATGTAACACATAGAATACAGGAAGTTTTAGCAGACACAGAAGATGAAGCTAAAATCAACACATCATTTTATCAAGAACAAACGATGCCTTGCAATTTGAGACTGCCGAAATTAGAGTTACAAAAGTTCTATGGTGACTATTCGAAATGGTCAAATTTCCGAGATTTGTATTGCCAAATTGTTCACGAAAATAAACAAATACCGAACGCAGTTAAAATCTCGTATTTAAAACATGTATTGATGGCTCTGCGGCAAAAATAATAAGTAACCTGGAGATAACAAACGACAACTACAACATAGCATGGCAGTTGCTGAATGAAAGGTACGATAATAAAAGGCTACAAGCAGTTAGCCACTTTCTTACGGTTATAAGGAAGTTCTAAATGCATTAAAAGGATTAGGATTACTATATATTACTAAATAAGGTTGATAGCGAAACCAGCAAACTTTATGAAATGCAGTTAGAGGATCCCAGAAAGGTGGAGGATCTCAAAGATTTTATCCGTTTTTTGGAACAACGGTTTCTCTCACTTGAACACATAAAAAATTCCCCACAAACAGCAAACCTTATGAAGTACGTGCAACACAGCATAAAATTGTTAAGAACTTATACATCAATAAGGAGAATACTATTAGAACTAATTGTCGACACTGCGATGAAAATCATAAACTAAGTCAATGTGCGAATTTCAAAGCATTAAGCGTGCACGAAAGAACACAGCTCAACCAACTCCTAGCATTATGTAGAGTTTGCTTTGAGAAAGATAGCACTACAACTTGCAAAAGTGGCGAGAAATGTAATGTTTGCAATGGGAAGCATAATGCACTTATGCATAACGTTAACAACCCAACTAAGTTGAACATGCTCTCTTATAGTTCAAACAATGAAGAGACACTTCAAACTCTGCTTGGTACGGCATTAATAACAGCACATAGGGATAACTAAGAACCAATAACTGCCGGCCTTGATCGACTCCGGTTCACAAGGTGCCTTCATCACAAAAGGTGCTGCAAATTTACCCAACGTAAGGAAGAAGAAAACAAATATTGCCATATCAGGAATGGGTGGACTCAAAGCAGGAGTTTGTAAAAAAATAATAGAATTCGTGGTAGCTCCGAGATTTGACAGTAAATTTTCGGTTCGAATGGAAGCAATGGTGTTCGATCAACTGGCGCATCACCTGCCAGAAGCTAAATTTAACACAAACAAATTTAAGCATCTATAAAATATAAAATTGGCAGATCCAAAGTTTAATGAACCAAGTCAAATCGACATTATAATTGGAGCTGACTATTATCCAGCAATTGTGTTGAACAACATCATAAAGGGGAATGAACAAGAACCCATGGCGCAAGAGACCGAGCTTGGTTGGATAATAATCGGATGAATGAGATCTGCTAATCAAGCAACTAAAACTAGCTTGATATCAATAAAAGCGATCAGTGAACAATTGCAGGTACTTCTAGAGAACGAGGGCATAGCTGATCAGACAACACGAACGGAAGAAGAGGAGAGAGCTGACGAACATTTTGTAAAAACCGTGCGACGTGGTTCCAATAGCAGGTATATTGTAAACTTACCCTTGGAAGAAAACGTTCCGACGCTAGGAGAATCACGAAAAACGGGAATTGCCAGACTCATTTAATTAGAAAGACGGTTTGCTAGAGATGTAAACTTTAAACAAAGATATGTAGAATCAAAAGGAAAATCTACTATATCCCACATCATGGAGTAGTAATAATGAGAACAGCAGCACCACCAAACTGAGGGTCGTATTTGATGCATCAGCTAAAACAACAAACGGTAAAAGTTTAAATGATATAACGCTAAACGGCCCAAAAATTCAAGGTGACTTGGATAAACTGATTCTAAGATGGAGAGAACATAGACATGTTTTAGCGGCAGTTGTGGAGAAAATGTTTAGACAAGTTTGGATAGATGAAATCCAGCAAAACTATCAGAGAATTGTTTGGAGAGAAGATTCTAATCTTGCAGTACAAGATTTTGTCTTACAAACAGTCACCTATGAAACCAAGGCAGCTAGTTTTCTAGCAATAAGAACAATTATGCACAAATTAGCACAAGATGAAGCTGAAAGCTACCCCGTTGCTTCTAAAATATTGAAGGAAGACTTTTACGAAGACGATATGTTAATCGGAGGTGACACAAAAGCAGATGTTCTCAATGCTTATACTGGATTAACCGGCATAATGGCAAGAAGAGGATTCTTGCTACGGAAATAGACTTCGAAAGATGCAACAATCCTTGCCGAAATTCCAAAAGAAATTCAAAGCAATGGCACAATCACCATTAAATTGAACGACATAGTTAAAACGTTGGGAATTTTATACAATCCAAGAGAAGACAACTTTCAATTCAACACGCAAGGTTTACAGCTTTCTACTTCAAACCTCTCAACTCAAAGAGCAGTGCTGTCGGATTCATCAAAGATTTTTGACCCAATGGGCTGGCTTTCTCCAATTACAATCAGCAGTAAGCTGTTAATGTGAGATGTCTGGATAAGTGGAATTGGTTGGGATGAGAAATTGCCCACAGAATCGAGACACGGTGGGCAAAATATTAAGATGAATTAAACAACATTGATTCCATCGTCATACCAAAATGGGTTAACACAATTAAAAGCAAAAAGGTTGAAGTTCATGGTTTTGCGGATGCATCTGAGAGGGTGCGGTAGTTTATTACCGAATTATTGATGAAAAGGTGAAAACAAGAATAATAATGGCCAAACCCAAAGTTGCATTCATAACGAATAAAATTAGTATCCCAAGGTTTGAACTCAATGCAACTTTACTTTTAGTGAAGCTAGTAAACCATATTCGTGAGTCAACACAATATGCCGATGCAAAAGTGTATTGTTGTACAGATTCAACAATCGTGTTAAGTTGAGTTAAGGGCAATATAAAGAACTATAAACCATGGGTGTCAAATAGAGTATCTGCAATGAGAAAGCTGCTCCCTCAAGCTGTATGGCGTCAAATACCATCTGAAAAAACCCTGCCGACGTCGCTTCTAGAGAAATTACACCAGGGAGACTTAAAGGTTGCGAACTTTGGTGGAATGGACCAACATTCTTACGCTTAAAAAAAGGAAGATGGCCTGAAGATACTGTGTCTGACACGAAAACGGAGTTGAAACAGATAACATCATTAAACGTGAAAATAGAGCACCAATTTCAACAACTATTTTCGAGAATATCAGAATATCGAAAGGTTCATTGACAAATGCAAAAACTTAAAAATACCAAGGACAATGGAGATCAATGCTGCTGAATTTAAAAAAGCAAATGAAATTGCTATTAAGATGACGCAAAATGATGAATTCAACGAAGAAATCAAACGATTGCAAACAGGAGAACAGTTGCACAAAGGCAGTAAGTTATTATCATTGAATCTCTTCTTGGATGATAAAAATATACTGCGAGTTGGCGGCAGAATCGAAAAGACATTAGTCCCATATGATCAGAGACATCCAATCATCTTGTGAAAGAATAACCAATTAACCTTCCTGATAATCAAGGATGCTCACCGTATTACCCTACATGGAGGAACAACTTTACTTGTCACATTCTTACGACAAAGGTATTGGATTACAAGCGCAAGATCAGCAATAAGATATTGTAATTCATAAATGTGTAACATGCTGTCGATACAGAAAAAATACAAACCATCAGTTAATGGCGCCACTACCTCGAGAAAGAGTAACGGCATCAATGCCATTTGAGATTTCTGGAGTGGAGTATGCGGGCCCTATTTGTATTAAAACATCGAAATGTAGGTCAAAACAAACATATAAGGGGTATATCTTTGTGTGTTTTACGACAAAAGCCTGCCATATTGAGATAGTTAGCGATCAAACAATAGAAGCATTTATTGCCGCATACCGTAGATTCGCATCACGCGGAGGCGTGTGTACACACATCTATTCAGATAACGGTACAACCTTCGTTTGAGCCAACCGAAAAATAAATGGGCTATTCAATAAACTACTCCAAGTCCAACTAATAGAAGAAACGGCGTACCAAGGTACAAATTGGCATTTTATACCGCCTGGAACACCACATTTATTTATTTATATTCTCAGTTAAAATACAACTACCAGATTATTCAGTGGATTTATTGTCCTTTGAAGAATAATCTGAGTAAGTATGTACAGCAAAATAAATTATTATGGAAAGTAATAAGAAAATAACAATAATGATAAATGATAATAAATAAATTGCCTAAAATTAAAAATACAATTCAATATTGGACTTAAAATACTTTTTAATACTATTGTTAAATTTCAAAAATGTTTCAGATATTTTTAAATTATCAGGTATTTGATTATATATAATTGGTCCGTATAAGAAGGTAATCGACTTTCTTCCAAATTCAGTCTTTATATGATGGTAATTAATTCTTTTGCAATTTCTAGTTCCATAAATATGATGAATACAATCAAATTTAATATTATATAACGCTGAAGATACATGTAGCGCTTTATACATATATAGCGTTATTTGAAATTTATGTAACACGTTAATGGGTAACACTAAATTATTCCGACTATAGTATAATTCTTTTTAGTTGGAAACAGAAATGGCAACCTATAGACTGATTTTAAGCTTTTGTTCTGCATTACTTGAATTTTATTTAGCCTAGTTGCAGCGGCTGTTCCATATGTAAGTAGACCGTAGCTGATTCGTGAATGAATGAACGAGTAATAAATCATTAACAACACCCGTCTAGGAACGAAAAAAGATAATTTCCTAAGAAGACCTACAAGTGGAGCAATTTTTTTACTAACGTAATTAATATGATCCTGCCAAAACATATGGGCGTCAAAAGTTACTCCTAAATATTTAAATGAATTAACTATTTCAATCATAATGTTGTTCACTTTAAATGGAGGTAACGTAACCATTGATTTATATGGGGTGTTTATCATCTTCAATCATAAACTGTTTTTATATTTTGTTGATTGCTACACTAAATACTTCCTTACTTTTCCTTTAGTAAACAGAGATACACAGGTCCAGATGTCAAGTAAACCTATGATGATTGATGATAAGCCTAAAATTCAATATAAATTATGAACAAGGAATCGGATCAACGATACAACTAATAATTATCTATCTAGCATATTACGTTATATTCGAAAGAGAGTTCGGATTTCAAACGGAGTAGACGTGTTTTGTGTCGCTCCTTGTTTTAAAATTAAATTTTATTTTTCTGTGCGGGAATAGTGGATAAATTAATAATAAATATGTGTTGTAGTGTATTCTTGATAAAATGCACTACATAGTATGTAAATAAGTTAAGTGAAATTATGTGAACATTATCAATGCATGCACGTGGAACTTGTGGATTTGAAAGAGAAGTTTTTGATTTTGTTTTTATATTAATTAATGTATTTTGCTGTGTGTTTCCTTGTAAATGCGTTTGTAATATATTATAATCTGTGTACATACGTATTTGTCTGAGAATATACATATACTATAAAAATAAATTTTGTACATATTTGCAAGTTATATTGCAATTGCGACTTGCGACAAAACCAACAAGCAACAACGATGTTGTTGGTTTTGGATTTGAACATGAATGTACATTGTACGCACTCAGTTATAATTATAAGGTTTCGTTGCGTGTGTTCGGTCAAATATAATATTGCCGATCTCATATAAATTTTTTCGACAAATTCTTTTTTAAAAAGGGAACCAATGCACAGTAACCACACCATGCGGACACTTTTTTCATTAAATTTTACTTCAAAAAGTTTAGCTAAGACAACAATTTTTCGTGACATCTATACGTTTAATAAACAAAATTTTACGAAGTTTAAATTTTTTTATCGATCTGTATTTTTGACGATTTGCACATGCTGGATGCACATGTTGAAGTATTTACATACAGACTTGAATAAAAACGTAAACAAGAAGCAAGATCAACTTTGAATTTTATCAATGGTTTTTAGTTTTCGTAAAATATTATTTTTTTTGTTTTGTGTCCGTTTAAAACAAAATTATGTTTTGTGTCGTATATTCCCTATGTACCTTATGAATGAACTGTGAAAATATTTTATAATACGACAGACTCCATTAAAAAGAAGTTTTTGTAAATAAGACTTATTATTATTGTTTTAAATTTAATCAAAATAATTTTTTTCGAGTTATATGCAACATTGTTATTCGTATTATTAAGCGATAATTTGTTAATCCGTGGATAATTGATAGTAGGGATAATAAATAGTAGATTATAATTTTTTAATTTTAAAACTAAGGAAGCATACATGTGCTAATTTTATCTTATCCTTATGAGTGTGTATTTTAAAAACGCATATGAACAAAATCGGCCTTGAACTAGTTTATGAACTAGACATTTTTGTTTTATAAACTTATTCTTAGTGTGGAATACCATCGATGACGTAAACTAGCTCCGCGTTGCACTTTTTTATTTATTTATTCTTGCATCGATTGGTTTTGATACCGCAAAAATCTGAGAATGATAAAATTTCATAGGGATCCGTACATTACTGCATATTTTAAAATTGCATATCTCAAAACGCCATATTTAAAAACTGAATAAGGTACAAAATTGCATTTTTCAAAACTGCATATTTCAAAACTGCATAAGGTATACGAAACGGCATAAGGTACAAAATTGCATTTTTCAAAACTGCATATTTCAAAACGGCATAAGGTACGAAACGGCATAAGGTACAAAATTGCATTTTTCAAAACTGCATATTTCAAAACGGCATAAGGGTTAAAAGAGCATTTTTCAAAACGTCATTTTTCTAAACGACATATTTTAAAACGACATTTTTCAGAATAGCATTTTTTAAAACTGCATTTTTCAAAACTGCACAAGACAGAATGAAATATTTTAATCGATTATGAATCTAGAATTATCTTTTCATAAATTTCTGGAATATAACCAACAGGTACGGTTATTTATTACACGATGAAATTTGCGATGAATGAAATTTTTGAACATTTGTGAACGATTCTTGGATTAAATTCTAAGATAAAGTCAAATGAAAAGGAACTTGACTATTTCTTTGTCGAGTAAGATTTAATTTCACATGTTTAGGTTTAGTATAGGTATATTTGGTATAGGTATATTATAAGAAAGGACCTTCATGGAAATTAGAAATTATTTGAAGATTTAGTATGCATATAATATTCTCCTTCGCCTAAATTTTTCTACCTATGTCGTTTCGAAAAATGAAATTTTGAAAAATGTCTTTTTAAAAAATGTCGTTTTAAGAAATGCCGTTTTGAAAAATGCCGTTTTGTACCTATGTCGTTTTGAAACAGGCAATTTTGAAAAATGCCGTTTTAAAAAATTCCATTTTGTAAAATGTCTTTTTAAAAAATGCAGCTTAGAAAAATGCCGTTTTGAAAAAAGCAGTTTTGAAAAATGCCGTTTTGTACCTATGTTCTTTCGTACCTTATGCAGTTTAGAAATATGCAGTTTTGAAAAATGCAATTTTGTACCTTATGCCGTTTTGTAAATTATGCCGTTTTGAAATATGCAGTTTTGTACCTTATGCCGTTTTGTACCTTATGCAGTTTTGAAATATGCAGTTTTGAGAAATGTCGTTTTAAAAAATGTCATTTTAAAATATGCAATTTCGGCCTGGACCCATATTTACACATACGAGTATGACGACGAATTATATTTATTTGATGCTACTTAGCAACAGTGGGCGAAGTGCAATGGAAATACCTACTAAAATGTATCGAATATTGCAGCAACAATGAACCTGCGCTTCAAACTTATAATTAATTGTCATTGTTGCCGCATCCCAAAATTACCATATAGAGTTTTATCAATTTCCCTTATCCTAACGAAGTTAAATTTCCATTCTTCGCTATTTTTCGTTGGCAGTCGTGCATTATATTTTTTGTGCTCGAATATTATTTTGTTGATCTCTGTTTAATAAAAATATAAACAATGGTACGCCTGCAAAAAAATTACCGATGAGATATTTAAACGTTTAACATTATTAGGTTGAGACGAAATGGTCGGTATAATTTTGGGATGTGCATGCCATGAATGGAGATGGAACCAAACGTTTTATGATCTAATTTACAGGTACAAAAAAATTCTGGTAATGATTAGTATTTGTGACATTCGTTACATTTTAGTAGGAGGTTCGGTTGTACTCTGCACAGTATTCCAAAATATATAAATGCATCAATTAAATGTTTTTTATACCTTATTCTTAAAAAACAGTCCGTTTGGCTGATCTTGGACAAGGCCATTAAAAAAGGAAAAACCGCAATCAAAATTGTAGTGACGACGAAAGCTGGCAACGCTATATATCTTGAAACTTATATCTTTGAAATTAATTTTTTCCAGATTTCGGAATATATTCCGCCTACAAAATAAATTTATTTTAAATGAAATGATATAACGTTTAAAACCTTATTTCACCAAAGTTCGACATCTATATAGCCCAGTCGGATTGACTATTCTGAATAAATCTTCATACTTAACATTTGTAAGTTGTATTAATTGCGAGATTCTTGCGAAGTTTAGTGGAAATCTGTGTACCAGAAGTGGCGGCTTCCACGGGGGCTTTTTCAATTTCTTCACTGATGTTAAAAAGTTATAGATTTAATGATTAAGTTTTCAACAAGGGTTGATTTTCTGGAATTTACACAGGAGTTATGATTTTTGATTGTGCAAAACAGTTTTACCAAAAGAAAAGTAACTTTAACTTTTCGCTTTAGAAATCAAGTGGGGTGTATTCGAGATCTATGTATACATTCGTGGTAAAAAAAAGTCTGGTGTTGGCCACAACATATATACTCTTAAATGTTAGGAACATGATTACTTATAACTCGTATTATGAAATTTTACTGGAAATAAAATAATAAATTTTAATTTTCATCCCAAGCTTCTTTCTGTTATTGCACCAATTTTAAAAATTCATAAAATTAATTCATAAAAATAACAATCGTTAAATAATCCAAACGTAATCATTTATTAAATTTGGTTATGCAACCAGTTCCAACTTATTATTTTAAAACAAAAAATCTATATATATATATGGAAATGTAAATCTAAAACCTGATTATATTTCAAATCAAATTAGATTTTTCATTTTGAATTAATATTAGTGAACTATTTCCATGTTCCGGGAAATCGCTTAAATAAGTGAAATAATCCCACCAACCAACTAAGTTAAAATTATTCATTCGATGAATTTTTCGTAATCAGCAATAACTTTAAGGATCAAATATCCAGATATCATTACATAAGTCAATCATCTGTTCAACCGCTAAGAAATATTAAAGAATTTAAGATTTATTTAATTTGCCAATATTTCTTAAATCGTTAAAAAAAATTTGCTACCTGCCTTTTAATATTATTAATGTATATTACATCTTGTAATTTGTATGTTATATTAATTATCGTTTATATATTAGCATTAGAATGAATTGCAGTCGAGAGTACACGATCAACGTAAAAAATAAGAAGAAACAAAATAAGAATTTAAAATTTCGTTTTTCTGTTTAAAGGGAAAATAATTTAATTCCTCGGAAAAATAATTTTGTAGAAACAATACATTATTATAATATTGGGCGTTTTTAAATAAAAGTTTATTGCACATACATCATAAGAAAAAATAAAAAATTATTTTCATACATTCATTCATTTAAAAAGCAAAACCAATCGATGCAAGAATAAATAAATAAAAAAGTGCAACGCTGAACTAGTTTACGTCATCGACGGTATTCCACACTAAGAATAAGTTTATAAAACAAAAATGTCTAGTTCATAAACTAGTTCAAGGTAGATTTTTTTCATATGCGTTTTTAAAATACACACTCATAAGGACAAGATAAAATTAGCACATATTGCTTCCTTAGTTTTAAAATTAAAAAATTATAATCTACATATTTATTATCCCTACTATCAATTATCCACGGATTAACAAATTATCGCGTAATAATACGAATAACAATGTTGCATAAAACTCGAAAAAAATTATTTTGATTAAATTTAAAACAATAATAATAAGTCTTATTTACAATAACTTCTTTTTAATGGAGTCTCTCGTATCATAAAATATCACATAAGGTACATAGGGAATATACGACACAAAACAAAATTTTGTTTTAAAAGGACACAAAACAAAAAAATAATATTTTACGAAAAGTAAAAACCATTGATAAAATTCAAAGTTGATCTTGCTTCTTGTTTACGTTTTTATTCAAGTCTGTATGTAAATACTTTAACATGTGCATCCAGCATGTGCAAATCATCGAAAATAAAGATCGATAAAAAAATTTAAAGTTCGTAAAATTTTGTTCATGAAACGTATAGATGTCTCGCAAAATTGTTGTCTTAGCTAAACTTTTTTAATGAAAAAAGTGTCCGCATAGTGAGGTTACTGTGCATTGGTTCCCTCTTTTAAAAAAAAATTTGGCGAAAAAATTTATATGAGATCGGCAATATTATATTTGGTTCGGTGTACCATACCATATTTGTGTCTCTTGCTTACGATTTTATTTTCTCAAATTTTGTTTTGCGATCATAAATTTTATTTGTTTTGTTTTAAAACTAATGTCCTCTCGTCTCGGAACATTGTTATTGTTGTACTCTAGTACTAGTACGTACATTTGGCTCATAAATTGTTGTACATATACATTTAACTCTGTTTTATTTTGATTACACCAATCCCGGTGAACGAAAAGTCTCTGCTTACGGGAATTCTATTTACGAATTTTATTTTTGTTCTTATTAAAACGTGTGTTCTAGGCTCGAGATCTTTCTAGAATATGTTGTGTTCATAAATTAAATTTGTTCCTTACTTTAAATAAATTCTATAAATTGAAATTTTGTCGAAAGTCCTGACTTTAAAGAAACAATAAAGTTGTCGGCAAATATAATTCAATTTATTTTATTATTATTATTTTTTAAACATACCGGAAGGTCAGGGAAGATTGTGATTGCAACATTCTTGATCAGGGGGTCTATTTAATTATTTACGCTTTGAGGATAAACTCAATATAATCAAATATGTTAACGATCCAAAGACCTTTTGCCATGGAATGTTGTTTTTCGACGATCTTTCTTGTTGAATTCAGGTTATGTTTTAGCACAAACAAAATAGCAATCAGACCCGTAAACCAATATTAACTTTATGTGTAAAATCAAATTCTCGATGTCGTTACAAATGGAAAAATATTTCGAGCGGCTGTTAGTAGAAATGCTTAGCTAAAACTTAAACCCTATGTGCTCAATATACATATTTCTCGCTCAATATATTTATTCAATATGCGCGCGACAAAATATTTTTTTTTATTTGTGTGTACAGTATAAAAGAAACCAACGGAAAAATACAAATTCAACCTTTTTTTTATTTTCGTTTGAAAATATCCTTTCTCTTATTGTATGTTTTATATTTAATAAAACAGAATGTTTTGAAAACTCGCACGTATTATGTATATACTATACATATACTAGTTGTATATACATATGTACTATTTAAAATAAAAAGAGTGCACGATCGATAATTTCTTGTCGTTTAGGTATATAAAATTTAAAAAACATGTGATCATGAAAAGAAAGAGGATCTATTTTCGATGTATGTATGTATGTACGTATATACATTAATTATGGTTTGGTGTGCTGGATGAAATATAGTTTATAAAAAAGAAACAAATATTTGGAGGAAATGATACGAAACATCAGAAATTTATGAACGAAAGGGAAAAATATTATAATTAAATTGTTTTTAGTGATCGCAGTAAACATTTACATAGATATACATACATATTACATATTTGTGTTTAGTTACATTATGTATATTTTTTATGCCTATCTATACTGATTGGTCGAAATTAAATACATACATTCATTACTTAATTTTTCCTAAGTGTACTATAAGGATGATATAAGGATGAAATTCAATAATTGTTATAACAACAACACTTATATCAAATTATGAAATTGAATGTATCAATTTTTCCATATACATATACATCCGTTAAATACTGATGACACGGAATATGTATATCGGTTTGCATATTGACTAGGGCATTTACATTTAATTTTACATTTATTTTGCATATTCAATAGTTTTATAAATGATCTTTTTTGTATATAAATCAAATGAATTATGGAATAAATATTAGTTCTTACACAACAGTCAACGTGTTTCTGTCCAGCCCTGACTAGCAGCAAGCGAAAAACATATTAAGTAATTGTCAACTATCAAATTTGTGATTTGACCAAAATACGGTCAAACATTGGTCCTTCGAGGAAAAAGAATCACGCTAGGTGAAACGCTCCACAACAACAACAATAACAAAAATTTATTATGGAGAAATTATTAAAACAACAAAGTGATCTGGGTGAACAGATACAAAGACTAATCTCAAATATAAGGAAGGATCCAGCTCCTCGGAAAACAAAGGCCCACCTGGAAAAAAGGAAAGAAGAAGTCGCGGATATCTACACAAGATATAAAGAAAACGACAAGCTATTAATTAACTACGAAGGCATAGACAACTTGCCTTACATAGAAGAACGCAAACATATAAAACGTGCTTGTGATACCATAACAGCTGAGATCAACTATAAGCTGGAAACTGCTGCAACAACTCCAACTACAAAAGCAGCAGATGACAACGCAATTGAAAAACTGCCGATAGCAACAACAACTGAGCTAGCAGAACTGAATGAGTTGGATATCGAAAGCACTCATACAGCCAGCACAACTACGGCACAACAAAAAGTTGTATTCAAGTTGGTAATCCTGACGATTCAAGCTAACAGCGATGATCCCAAGGAAAGGCTGCTCAGAAAGCAGTTAATAAAAATAAATCACTTGGAGAACATCATCATTCAAGCATACGGCCTCATAAACGGAAGAAAAGAAGCTGAATACCTGAGACAAAAAAGTAAACAACTAAATACGACGATGGAAAAAATAGATGAGCTGCACGAAGAAATACTGCTAGAAACAACTGAAGAAGACTTAGAACAACAAGAATATTTTAAAAACAACATTTACTTCGAGATTAGCAGCCGTGCAGAAGAATGTACTGCTAAGCTACAACAAGCGGTACATAAGACGCTTGAAACAAGTGAAACACACACCAACAATCAGCAATCAAAAAATTACAGGTTAAAGGAAATTGAGATACCAAAGTTCAATGGGAACTATCAAGATTGGGTTGGGTTCCATGAACTGTTCTCAAAATTGGTAGATCAAAACGTTAGTCTAACAGATACACACAAAATCATGTATCTCAAAACACATTTGGAGGGAGCAGCGAGGAAAATCATCCAACATTTGCAGCCAATAGGAGACAATTATAAAAGCGCTATGGAAATACTAGGCAACAAATATCAAAACAAAAGGTTGCTAGTAAACAACCATATTAACGCTATTTTTGCCCTACACAATATTCAACAAGAAGCAGCATCTGCAATTAGAATATTGCATGACACCGTCAGGGAAAATTTACATGCAATAAAGAATTTAGGAGTCGACATTGCGACCTGGGGTGCCTGGCTAGTTCCATTTCTAACGAAGAAACTTGACAACGAGACTCTTAAGTCATATGAGATGTCATTAGAAAATCCAAAGGAGATTCAATCTACCAACGGACTTCTCAAGTTTCTGGAACAGCGATATCAACTGCTAGAAACCTTACGACTACCAAAATTAACGCAAGCAAACGATAGCATTCGCCATAAACAACAAGCATTCAGTGCAACAATAGTAAAAAATCAATCGTGCATCTTGTGTTCAGGAAATCATAATTTAGAATGCTGTCACAAGTTTAACAAAATGAGTCACATAGAACGAATACAGCTTGTCAACTTACATGATCTATGCAGAAGGTGCCTAGCCACTGGACACAATTTTCAACAATGTTATATTCAATCAAGATGTAAAGAATGCAATGGCAAGCACCACAGTCTACTTCATACAAAGCAGTCTACAACTACAACTTCAAGAAGCATTTCAACCAACAGTGCGATGAAAACGCATGAGACAACACTTTTAGCAACCGCCCTTGTCAAAACCACAAGGTTTGATGGAAGGGAAGAGCTTTTAAGATTGCTGATCGACACCGGCTCACAAACATCATTTATAACAACAGAAGCCAAACAACGTTTAAATCTATTAGGTCGTAAAATCAGTGCAGAGGTCCATGGTGTAGGCGGACAAGTTGCTGGCAGAGTCAATAGTATTGTAAATATCAACCTACAACCAAGATATCCGTCAACATTTTCAATAGAAATTGAAGCTCTAGTACTAACCAAAATAAGCAAAAATCTGCCAGGAAAACCGTTTATGTCTGAAAAATGGGAACATTTGAATGAGCTGCTATTGGCCGATCCGAACTACAACATTCCCGCACCAATTGATATACTACTGGGTGCAGATTATTACACGCAGATCTTGAAGCCACAGTGCATCAAAGGAAATAAAAACGAACCAGCAGCACAGCTCACGGAATTCGGATGGGTAATTCTAGGAAGAATATCCACACCCAACAAGACAACAGAGCTAAAATACAACTCACACGTCTCATCGACTGAGATAGATGAACAACTAAAAAAATTTTGGGAGTTAGAAGAAATGCATCCCCCACGCATTCACACAAAGCCAGAGAAGGAGTGTGAAGAATTCTTTCGTGACACGCACAGGCGACTGAACAATGGGCGCTACGAATTACGTATCCCATTTCAGAAGGATCCAGCTATACATTTGGGAGATTCTAAACGCATGGCAATAGCAAGGTTCCTTCAAGTCGAAAGAAGGTTGTCAAGAGAAGCAAATCTCAGAAAAAGCTATACAGACTTTATGCGTGAATATGAACAACTTGGTCAAATGGAGATGCTAAAAGATGAGGAAGACTCAACTGTAGCATATTATCTACCACATCACGCAGTGATGAAATCAGACAGCACGACTACAAAGCTTAGAGTCGTGTTCGATGGTTCGGCAAAAACAACATCCGGTGCATCATTGAATGACTTAATGCTAAACGGTCCAACGTTACAACAGGATCTAATATCAATTGTAATGCGATGGAGAAAACATAAATTTGTTATCAAAGCCGACATAGAGAAGATGTTCCGCCAGATCATAATCAATGAAGAAGATCAAAACTATCAACGACTCCTGTGGAGAGAATCACCAAAAGAAGAAATCAAAACGTTTAAACTTAAAACAGTAACATATGGGACCACGTCAGCAACATATTTAGCCACTAAAGTCTTATGTCAACTAGCACATGATGAAATAAAAAACTACCCAATCGCGTCAAAAATAACGTTAAAAGATTTCTATGTTGATGATCTGCTTTCAGGAGCTGATACATTAGAAGAAGCATTAGAAGCCCAATCACAACTCATACAATTGCTGAAGGCTGGAGGTTTTAATCTAAGAAAATGGGCAAGTAACAAAAAAGAATTGACAACACATCTACCTAGAAACGCTCGCGAAGATGGGCTATGCTCCATAAACATCGATGAAACAATTAAGACGCTCGGAATAACCTGGAACCCAGTTTTCGACAATTTTGGGTTTAAAATATCATTGTCCGAAAATATAAAAGAACCAACAAAAAGGAGCATATTGGCAGAAGTAGCCAAACTATTCGATCCATTAGGATGGTATGCATCCATCATCATAGAAGCAAAATTATTAATGCAGAAACTATAGATAGCTGGTGTCGGATGGGATGATACTCTAAGTATTGAACTACAACAACAATGGAGTAAATTCAAAGAAGGTTTGAATGCAATTGAAAATATTACCATAAACAGATGGATAGAACAAAGGCAACAAGGCGAAAGTGAGCTACATGGATTCAGCGATGCATCAGAGAAGGCATTTGCAGCAGTGGTATACTACAAGACAATAAATTCCCAAGGCACACCGGTCGTTTATCTAATAGCAGCAAAGACCAAGGTCGCTCATATAAAAAACAGAATATCGTTACCAAGGTTGGAATTATGCGGTGCCGTACTATTGGCAAAGTTATTAAAAACAGTTCAAGATGCCATGGATTTGGAACACGCTACTACCTATGCGTGGACGGATTCGATGATAACGCTTCTATGGATAAAAGGCGATCCCAGTAAATACAAAACTTTTGTGGGTAACAGAATAGCTGAAATTCAGTCGCTTATGCAACCAAGTCAGTGGTATTATGTAAAATCCAGTTATAACCCCGCAGATGTAGCTTCACGTGGCATGAACGCACAAAACTTGCGCAACTATAAACTTTGGTGGGAAGGACCAAGCTGGTTAAAAAACTCAAATTATCCATTAGCGCTTGAACCAACTGAAGAAGCAGCCAATGAGGAACTAAAAACAAATTGCTTATTTATCAACGCACCTCCTCAACCAGAGTTCATAGACTTTTCACGATTTTCATCGGCTCTTAAAATCAAAAGAACTATAGCGTACTGCTACAGATTTATTACTATCATTAAAAATCGAATACGTCAAGTTCCTGGAGAGATACCCAGTTTTCTAACAGTAGATGAACTAACCAGATCACACAATGTAATCATAAAAACAATACAAGATTCGGAATTCGCCGCAGATATTAAACTCCTCAAATCAACGAGTAAAGCCAGAAAAAACAGCAAACTATCATCACTAAATCCATTCATGGACGAAAATGGTTTGTTGAGGGTCGGCGGTAGATTAAAAAAATCTCAACTTAAGTATGATCAAAAGCATCAGCTAATTCTACCAAAAAATCATATTTACTCAAACCTAATCACAATTGAGGCACACCATCTTGTATTACACGGAGGCGTACAAGCAACTCTAGCACAAATACGTTCAAAATATTGGATTTTGGATGGTAAACGTCTAGTACGCACAACAATCCACAATTGTTTAAAATGCTTTCGATTCAGAAGAGCAGCATCAGAACAGTTAATGGGTATGTTACCGGAAGGAGTCACTCCATCTGCCCCATTTTCTAATACGGGCATTGACTACGCAGGTCCATTTGCAATTCGTGTATCCAAAGGAAGAGGAAACAAGTCCTACAAGGGATATGTCGCATTGTTCATTTGTTTCTCTACGAAAGCAATTCACTTGGAACTGGTGAGTGAGCTAACAACAGCAGCATTCCTGGCAGCATTTAGAAGATTTACTTCAAGAAGGGGAACGCCTTTAAACATATACAGTGACAACGGTACCAACTTCGTTGGAGCTCGGAACGCACTAAGTAAGGAGCTACAGGTGGCTATACAACAAGCAAACAACAACGCAGCTCAGGAAGCAGCTAACTATGGAACAAACTGGCATTTCATCCCGCCCGGTAGTCCCCACTTCGGAGGCATTTGGGAATCTGGAGTCAAATCAACGAAAGGCCACTTAAAGAAAGTGATCGGTGAAACAACACTGACCTACGAGGAGTTCAGCACCGTATTATCACAAATTGAAGCATGTTTAAATTCCAGACCGATTCTTTCACTGTCGTGCGATTTAGATGATTTTGATGCTTTGACACCTGGACATTTTTTAATCGGGAGACCACTGATTTCACCCCCTGAGTCAGACAAAACCAACATAAGCCCAAAACAGAGGTGGACTCTACTTTCAAAGACGACTCAAGGATTTTGGAAAATATGGTCTAAGGATTACTTGAACAGTCTACAACAAAGGTACAAATGGAAAGAACCAAAAGCAAACTACAGGATTGGTCAGCTAGTTCTAATAAAGGATGAACAACTTCCACCTACAAAATGGGCAATGGGAAGGATAACAGATACTCATCCAGGGTCAGATGGTCTAACCAGAGTGGTATCAATAAAGGGTCCAAAAAACACCATCTTCAAGAGACCGATTACAAAGATAGGTCTCCTTCCAACTGAGGATAATCAAGATCCAACAAGCAAATCAGATGAAGATGTCACAGTAGACGACAACAAGGCAGGACAACACAAGGTTGGCAGGTCTCGAGTTGCCAGAGTTACCAAGAAGATCTATGCACCACTACTCATATTACTAATTACGTTCAGTTTTTGCAATTCGAGCGCACTACCATACAATATCACAACGTTCGAAAATCAACCAGGTATTTATTTTGAATCCATTGGAGAGCTCAAACTTACAAACAACGATTGGAACATAATAGTGTATTATAATCTAACCAGCTATTATGCAGAACTGGCTGCCTATAAGCGTTCCATAGACAGACTAGCTAAATATTGTTCATATCCTGACGACAACTTCACAAACTCGAGTATCACTAAAAGATCAAGAGAAAATACATGTGGACTAATAGAACCATCGTTCGAGCAATCTTTCCAAGAAATGGAGCACAAGGATTTATTGCTTCACCACCATAAGGTGAGTTTTGGAAGAATCAAACGTGGACTTTTTAACTTAGGAGGAAATATAGCCAATGAGTTATTTGGGGTGCTAGATGACAGGGCCGCGGTACATTATGAGGAAGAAATAGAAAAACTCAAGATGAACAACAACCATTTCACGGCATTATTAAAGAATCAAACGTCAATCATAGATGCGACTATAAACGTCTTCAAAAATAGACAAGAAGATGTTAACAAGCATTGGCTAGTGTTCAAGAATCAGTTAGAAGAGGCGTTGGAGAGCAACGATGAAAAAAGCAACTTTCTAACTCTATCAATACATACAATGTCACGCATGATTGCATTCAAGGAGATTCAAGATACACTGATAGAAGCAGTATTGGATACGCACAATAGAGTCATTACTACAAGGCTTTTAACGACCCAACAACTGAAAAAAGAAATAGATTTTATGACGAGAAATCTACCACCTGAACTAATGCTTCCCAATATCGATGACACAGATGACATATTGGCACTATACCAGCTAATGACAGCCAAGACAAGGCTGCAAGACAAATATTTGATATTTGAGGTGAAGCTGCCATTAGTATATAAGGAAATATACCAAATATACAAGCCGATACCGCTGCCTACCCCCAACAGTCCATCTATATTTATACGGCCACAAATAGAACTTCTCGTGACAGATTTGCATCGGCACACGTATTCTTCAATGACAACTTCTGAATGGAAAAACTGTATCAGCACCAACGACTTTAGCATATGCCAGCTAACCCAGGCTATGCATCAGAATCAAGAAGATGATGTTTTATGTGAGCTGCTCCTACTACGACAAGAAAAAGTGAATAACAAATGCGAGGTGGTCGAAAGAAAGACGAACAACATGCCCGATACATGGATCCAACTAAGAGATTACAGATGGCTTTATTCAGTACCAGCTGAACGTACGATCAGTATCGTTTGTCAACAAGAGCCATTTTCTACAAAGATATCAAGAAGCGGAATTCTAAGCTTAGGCTCTGGTTGTACACTGAAGGGAAGAACCATAAGCATACCAGCGAAGCAATCGTACTATCACAAAGTATACTCCTCAATACTACCAACATTTAATCTATCAACAGAAATGACCAAGCAACCACAAGGTTACTCCCATCACTTTCAAGACTTGTCAAAGGTACAAGGAATCGAAGAACTACAGCAAAGAATAAAGGCAGTAACGATGAATACAGGACAAAGCTTATCTCATCACCACGTGCACCACTATGCACTCACGTATGGGCTCCTTGCGCTCGTACTCATAGGCATAGTCTTCGTGGCAATCAAAAGGAAAATTGATGCAACCAAAAATAAACCAGACAGAGTCACTCCTCTAGAGGCTCTGGTATAAAGCACGATAATCTTCACATCTTGGCCGGGGAGAATGTTATAACAACAACACTTATATCAAATTATGAAATTGAATATATCAATTTTTCCATATACATATACATCCGTTAAATACTGATGACACGGAATATGTATATCGGTTTTCATATTGACTAGGGCATTTACATTTAATTTTACATTTATTTTGCATATTCAATAGTTTTATAAATGATCTTTTTTGTATATAAATCAAATGAATTATGGAATAAATATTAGTTCTTTCACAACAGTCAACGTGTTTCTGTCCAGCCCTGACTAGCAGCAAGCGAAAAACATATTAAGTAATTGTCAACTATCAAATTTGTGATTTGACCAAAATACGGTCAAACAATAATACTAAAATTCCGAACAATTTTATAAATGATTTTATTTTTGAGAAAAATAATAAAATCAGCTTAGAGCGGAAAGATGCCTTTGGGAGGATGTACTATGTATTTGGATTTCCATCCAAAAAATTGGTCAAGCATATATAGTACATTTTTGTTAACACTTTCCCCTTATTCCATATTATCTGAAGCATGGTATATATTTGAATTGTTTCAAATAAAAGCTAGTTATTGATTTTAACCAAATTTGCAAAAACATTAATATTTCGAACTCGGTTGTGATATATAGAATTATGAGTATACACAATATATTTGGAATTTCATTTTTAAACTTCTAACGACAAGTAAAAACCATCCTAATATCGTAGACAGACCCAAAATTTATCGCGATTTTCAGTTATCTAGATTGAAAATAAAATTATAAAAATCGTGATAAACAATTTGTGGTGACAGACAGTAACCCGATTTTTACGAGTGTGCCTAATTTATCAGGATAGATTGCATTTATCTAGTTATGAAAACTTAATAATTCTGTTTTGAAAAAATCGTGTTCAGACAGACAGGCAGAAATAACTTCATAATCTAGATAACGAAGTTATCTATAGTTTGTGTCTGTCTACGGTATAAGGTTTAAAAATGAAAATAAATAAATTTCGTTTTTTGTTGTTTTCAACCGAGTTACAAGCTTACATTATAAGTACACTGCAATTTTTCAGATACCAACCACCGCTTATCATGAAAACTACCCCAAATTTCTCTAGAATAAATGACCACTTTTTTGACAATTTCAAAAATAGACATTTCAATATCGGATATTGGGTATCGCTTTATAATCCTCATCAGAAGTGAAATTCGATTTTTAAGTTGTAACTTGGAACTTTAAATCATGGAAACAAATTTATTTAGCCACCCACTTTATTTAGTAGGTGTATAACTTAATTTCTATAGATTTTTTTTCACGGTATTTTGTGGTTTTTATAGGATCGGACGCTATAGGTTTCAGAACAACGAACGACAAGTCTACGTGAGTTACCATAACCTCTCAGAATAGCAGAGTTTACGATTACAACTGATAAACAGCACATTCGGCACTGCATTCTATACGAATTCCAACAAGGAAAAAATGGTTCTAAGGTACGGGAATCAATTTATAGCGTTCTTGGTGCCGACCTTGTGTCCTATGAAACGTGTAATTATTGGTATAAACGTTTTTCTGATGTAGAAAACCAGGATTATTTACTACCAATTGACGGAGTACCTGAACTGATGGTATCCGGATGGAACTAATAAAGATTTTTATAATCGTGAAGAGATGGAAAATTTAAATGACGATAATATATCCGATTTAAACAAAAGTCCTTCGAAATTGCAAACCATTACAAAAAACGCAAATAGTGGTAGTAATACTAGCAATCGTAGTGGTATTTTTTCTTCTACTTTTGGTAATAGAAGTCTAAAACCTTCTTATACATACAAACAATTTAATAAAATAATGTTAAAGCGAGTAATGGCCTTATCCGGTGCTGATCTTTCTATGAGTTCAAGAAACGAATTACAAAACCAAAAACTACGATTTTTAAGTACTAAATACTACAAACTTGTAAAAAATAGGAACCTGATAGACGAACTTGAAGAGAAAAATTTAATTAGCTCTTACCAGAAGGACACATTTTTAAACCGTAACCCAAATTCAATTTTTTGAAATAGATATACTTATAGAGATAAAATTAGAAACCCAAATTTAGGCAGGAAATATCTAGAAGAAATACGGAAGTTTTCTTTAAATTTAAACTTTTATTCTCCGAAGACCTTTGAATATGTTCGAAACCAATTTAAAAACTTGCCTCACTCTCGTATACTTGCTCGTACACTGGTATAAAGTAGTAAATGGGCATCCAGGTTTTACTTCAGAATCTTTTCGTACTCTAAAGTTGCTGGTCCGATCAAAAAAAGAAACAGATAAGGTCGTTATTGGAAATGTATGCTTGAATGATATGTACATTCATCCAAAATACGAGTACGATTTTCACACCAATAAAATATCTGAATACGTCGAGTTCGATGGTTACGACCCAAATGATAATACTTTAGCTACCCGAGTAATTGTTTTTATATTTGTCAGTTGTACTGCTCGTTGGAAAATTCCTCTTGGATATTTCCTTATTAGTAGCTTAACATATGTATAAAAGAAAAATATAATTGAGTTTCGTTTGCCTTTATTACACGATATTGGGGTTCTAACTATTGGTTGTAACGTTTATTTTCCTAATATAAATTTCGCTTTTAAATTGGTGGTATACCTCAACAATTTTAATTTTTTTTTATCCATGTCTTATGTTCAGACTCGTCAAGAACATTTAACTATTAAAGGTCCTTTATTTGATGGTGACGGCCCCAAAATTTCATGGCACTATTTACAATAACTCCATAGGATTCAATCGAAGAAAGGTTTCCATCTCTCGAATAAATTACGAAATGGCCATATAGCAGTTCAGACATTAAGTAATTCCGTAGCAAATTCCGTGTTTCAAATTGCCACAATATGAAGGGTGTAGTGGAACAATAAAACTTATTAGAGTCTTCAATAATTCCTTTGATATTTTAAACAGCAAAAAATTTCAAGTGATTTTAATTTGGTTTTAAATTACGTTAAATCATCAATTGAATATACATATATCTAAATTAAAGTTTCTATCCTCTGGTACTAAAGTTACTGATCCTAAAAGCCAAACGGGATTTATTGGAATAATATGTTGTCCTTCTAACATCCAGAATTTCCGTGACACTTATTTAAACACACATCTGTTGAAATATATTTCGTTCTATAAATTAAGTCAAGAGCACATTGAACTATTTTTTTGAGTTGTTCGCTCAAGATTAGGAAGAATTTCGAATCTAACTCTAAACCAATTCATCACTTCATATAAGCGTATTTTCACACGTTCAATTAAGAGACGCCTCGTTAGGTAATTGTATTCCTCAAACAGAAGTTTCTATTTTAAATGTTTCTCCTGAGCATGAACTTTGTTTACTTATCATTAATTTTGGTAAATTGTTTTTTATTTTTAAGTTAGTTTTCATTTAGAATTCACCACTTTCCGCTATGATGTCTTTAATTTGATGGTCGCCATATAAAATATAGAGCAAAATTTGTGTGTGTGCATGTACGTAGAGTAGATGACATAGAGAAAAAGAAAGAAATAACTATTCAATAAGTCTAGTAAAAATGCCGCGTGCGAGAGAACTTCCCATCCCAAGTTGAAGTTGGTCTTCTGAGCCACGCAAGCAACGTGAGATCGAGCGTTTACATGCATCAGTATAACTTGCCTGCTTGCTTGCCCAGTAAATGGCAATTTCTGATCAATTTCTTTGCTCAGTTTGTTCAGTTGCCGGCTGTACCGTTCTGCAGTCACAGTCTGACCAGTTTCTAGAAGTTCGCAATAAAGCACACCCTTCATGTCCCACCAGATACACAGGAGAACCTCCTTTAAGTGGATGTTCTGTTTATGTGTCGATGTACTGGGTTACCCGGGATCTATTCACAACTTTTTACATTTGGAATTCTAGTAAAAATTATACTTTTCATCACCCGTCACAATTTTCCACAAGAAATTATTTTTTTGTTGCCGGGCTAGGAGTAAAAGGCATGTGTTCATACGTTGACCTAGGTTGTATTCGGTCTACACATGTGGGACCCATTTAGACCGAAACGCCACTTCTAAAACGATTATACCAATAATCACACGTTTCATAAGACACAACGTCTGCACCGAGAACACTACAAATTGATTCCCGTGCTTTAGAAGCATTTTTTCCTTGTTGGAGTTCGTATAGAATGCAGTGCCGAATGTGCTGTTTATAAGTTGCGTTCGTAAACTCTGCTATTCTAAGAAGTTATGTAACTCACGTAGACTTGTCGTTCGTTGTTTCGAAGCCTTGTGTCCGATCCTGTAGAAACTACAAAATACCGTGAAAATATTTCTAATTTAAATATAATTTTAAGCTCGAAGAAAAAATCTGTAGAAATAAGCTCATACACCTAATAAATAAAGGGTGGCTAAATAAATTTGTTTCCATGATTTAAAGTTACAACTTAAAAATTGAGTTGCACTTCTGATGAGGATTTTAAAGACCCTTGTGAAGTTAGCCCAGAATTTCATCCCAGGAAAATAAAAAAAAATCATCGGGTAACACTAAAATTGCAATGATATCCCAGCCCAGAATTTATTATAGTATTTTCGTTCAATGTCGAAATTTCATTCTAGCCCAGAATTTTTTTTTTTTTAAATTTTAAATATTTAAATCAAAATAAAAAATTAATTAAAAATTACAATTCTCGGATTTTATTGAATAACGAAGAGCCATTTGTTGTGCTATAAAAACATGATCAATAAAAGGCTGAATGTGATTTATGCGACGCTGAACCGTGGAGCTTATGTACTCCAGTATAGATAGGAATCAAAAAGCTTAGCCGGATCTGTCTAGATATATCGGTAACTAGTAGCGAAAAGCATTATATTCCAAACAAGGTTTCACAGTTAGTTGTTAGATTTTGTTTTAACTTCAAACCGATTTGCATGTTGTGAATAATGCTATGATGATTTGCGTCAGTATGGTACCGAGTTCATATAATGTCCAAAGGGATTCGTCCTGGTATGTCTTAGTTTATCAGAGGCCAGTAATGGAATGTATTTTATATGAAACGTGATCGTATTAACCGTCTCAAGTTTTAATTTCAAACCGATTTGCATGTTGTGAACAGAGCTATGATGATTTGGGTCAGTATGGTACCGAGTTCATATAATGTCCAAAGGGATTCGTCCTGGTATGTCTTAGTTTATCAGAGGCCAGTAATGGAATGTATTTTATATGAAACGTGATCGTATTAACCGTCTCAAGTTTTAATTTCAAACCGATTTGCATGTTGTGAACAGAGCTATGATGATTTGGGTCAGTATGGTACCGAGTTCATATAATGTCCAAAGGGATTCGTCCTGGTATGTCTTAGTTTATCAGAGGCCAGTAATGGAATGTATTTTATATGAAACGTGATTGTATTAACCGTCTCAAGTTTTAATTTCAAACCGATTTGCATGTTGTGAACAGAGCTATGATGATTTGGGTCAGTATTGTACCGAGTTCATATAATGTCCAAAGGGATTCGTCCTGGTATGTCTTAGGTTATCAGAGGCCAGTAATGGAATGTATTTTATATGAAACGTGATCGTATTAACCATCTCAAGTTTTAATTTCAAACCGATTTGCATGTTGTGAACAGAGCTATGATGATTTGGGTCAGTATTGTACCGAGTTCATATAATGTAAAAAGGGATTCGTCCTGGTATGTCTTAATTTATCAGAGGCCAGTAATGGAATGTATTTTATATGAAACGTGATCGTATTAACCGTCTCAAGTTTTAATTTCAAACCGATTTGCATGTTGTGAACAGAGCTATGATGATTTGGGTCAGTATGGTACCGAGTTCATATAATGTCCAAAGGGATTCGTCCTGGTATGTCTTAGTTTATCAGAGGCCAGTAATGGAATGTATTTTATATGAAACGTGATCGTATTAACCGTCTCAAGTTTTAATTTCAAACCGATTTGCATGTTGTGAACAGAGCTATGATGATTTAGGTCAGTATTGTACCGAGTTCATATAATAACCAAAGGGATTCGTCCTGGTATGTCTTAGTTTATCAAAGGCCAGTAATGGAATGTATTTTATATGAAACGTGATCGCAATAACCGTCTCAAGTTTTAATTTCAAACCGATTTGCATGTTGTGAACAGAGCTATGATGATTTGAGTCAGTATGGTACCGAGTTCATATAATGTCCAAAGGGATTCGTCCTGGTATGTCTTAGTTTATCAGAGGCCAGTAATGGAATGTATTTTATATGAAACGTGATCGTATTAACCGTCTCAAGTTTTAATTTCAAACCGATTTGCATGTTGTGAACAGAGCTATGATGATTTAGGTCAGTATTGTACCGAGTTCATATAATAACCAAAGGGATTCGTCCTGGTATGTCTTAGTTTATCAAAGGCCAGTAATGGAATGTATTTTATATGAAACGTGATCGCAATAACCGTCTCAAGTTTTAATTTCAAACCGATTTGCATGTTGTGAACAGAGCTATGATGATTTGGGTCAGTATTGTACCGAGTTCATATAATAACCAAAGGGATTTGTCCTGGTATGTCTTAGTTTATCAGAGGCCAGTAATGGAATGTATTTTATATGAAACGCGATCGTATTAACCGTCTCAAGTTTTAATTTCAAACCGATTTGCATGTTGTGAACAGAGCTATGATGATTTGGGTCAGTATGGTACCGAGTTCATATAATGTCCAAAGGGATTCGTCCTGGTATGTCTTAGTTTATCAGAGGCCAGTAATGGAATGTATTTTATATGAAACGTGATCGCAATAACCGTCTCAAGTTTTAATTTCAAACCGATTTGCATGTTGTGAACAGAGCTATGATGATTTGGGTCAGTATGGTACCGAGTTCATATAATGTCCAAAGGGATTCGTCCTGGTATGTCTTAGTTTATCAGAGGCCAGTAATGGAATGTATTTTATATGAAACGTGATCGTATTAACCGTCTCAAGTTTTAATTTCAAACCGATTTGCATGTTGTGAACAGAGCTATGATGATTTAGGTCAGTATTGTACCGAGTTCATATAATAACCAAAGGGATTCGTCCTGGTATGTCTTAGTTTATCAAAGGCCAGTAATGGAATGTATTTTATATGAAACGTGATCGCAATAACCGTCTCAAGTTTTAATTTCAAACCGATTTGCATGTTGTGAACAGAGCTATGATGATTTGAGTCAGTATGGTACCGAGTTCATATAATGTCCAAAGGGATTCGTCCTGGTATGTCTTAGTTTATCAGAGGCCAGTAATGGAATGTATTTTATATGAAACGTGATCGTATTAACCGTCTCAAGTTTTAATTTCAAACCGATTTGCATGTTGTGAACAGAGCTATGATGATTTGGGTCAGTATTGTACCGAGTTCATATAATAACCAAAGGGATTTGTCCTGGTATGTCTTAGTTTATCAGAGGCCAGTAATGGAATGTATTTTATATGAAACGCGATCGTATTAACCGTCTCAAGTTTTAATTTCAAACCGATTTGCATGTTGTGAACAGAGCTATGATGATTTGGGTCAGTATTGTACCGAGTTCATATAATGTAAAAAGGGATTCGTCCTGGTATGTCTTAATTTATCAGAGGCCAGTAATGGAATGTATTTTATATGAAACGTGATCGTATTAACCGTCTCAAGTTTTAATTTCAAACCGATTTGCATGTTGTGAACAGAGCTATGATGATTTGGGTCAGTATTGTACCGAGTTCATATAATGTCCAAAGGGATTCGTCCTGGTATGTCTTAGTTTATCAGAGGCCAGTAATGGAATGTATTTTATATGAAACGCGATCGTATTAACCGTCTCAAGTTTTAATTTCAAACCGATTTGCATGTTGTGAACAGAGCTATGATGATTTGGGTCAGTATTGTACCGAGTTCATATAATGTAAAAAGGGATTCGTCCTGGTATGTCTTAATTTATCAGAGGCCAGTAATGGAATGTATTTTATATGAAACGTGATCGTATTAACCGTCTCAAGTTTTAATTTCAAACCGATTTGCATGTTGTGAACAGAGCTATGATGATTTGGGTCAGTATTGTACCGAGTTCATATAATGTCCAAAGGGATTCGTCCTGGTATGTCTTAGTTTATCAGAGGCCAGTAATGGAATGTATTTTATATGAAACGTGATCGTATTAACCGTCTCAAGTTTTAATTTCAAACCGATTTGCATGTTGTGAACAGAGCTATGATGATTTAGGTCAGTATTGTACCGAGTTCATATAATAACCAAAGGGATTCGTCCTGGTATGTCTTAGTTTATCAAAGGCCAGTAATGGAATGTATTTTATATGAAACGTGATCGCAATAACCGTCTCAAGTTTTAATTTCAAACCGATTTGCATGTTGTGAACAGAGCTATGATGATTTGGGTCAGTATTGTACCGAGTTCATATAATAACCAAAGGGATTCGTCCTGGTATGTCTTAGTTTATCAGAGGCCAGTAATGGAATGTATTTTATATGAAACGTGATTGTATTAACCGTCTCAAGTTTTAATTTCAAACCGATTTGCATGTTGTGAACAGAGCTATGATGATTTGGGTCAGTATGGTACCGAGTTCATATAATGTCCAAAGGGATTCGTCCTGGTATGTCTTAGTTTATCAAAGGCCAGTAATGGAATGTATTTTATATGAAACGTGATCGCAATAACCGTCTCAAGTTTTAATTTCAAACCGATTTGCATGTTGTGAACAGAGCTATGATGATTTGAGTCAGTATGGTACCGAGTTCATATAATGTCCAAAGGGATTCGTCCTGGTATGTCTTAGTTTATCAGAGGCCAGTAATGGAATGTATTTTATATGAAACGTGATCGTATTAACCGTCTCAAGTTTTAATTTCAAACCGATTTGCATGTTGTGAACAGAGCTATGATGATTTAGGTCAGTATTGTACCGAGTTCATATAATAACCAAAGGGATTCGTCCTGGTATGTCTTAGTTTATCAAAGGCCAGTAATGGAATGTATTTTATATGAAACGTGATCGCAATAACCGTCTCAAGTTTTAATTTCAAACCGATTTGCATGTTGTGAACAGAGCTATGATGATTTGGGTCAGTATTGTACCGAGTTCATATAATAACCAAAGGGATTTGTCCTGGTATGTCTTAGTTTATCAGAGGCCAGTAATGGAATGTATTTTATATGAAACGCGATCGTATTAACCGTCTCAAGTTTTAATTTCAAACCGATTTGCATGTTGTGAACAGAGCTATGATGATTTGGGTCAGTATGGTACCGAGTTCATATAATGTCCAAAGGGATTCGTCCTGGTATGTCTTAGTTTATCAGAGGCCAGTAATGGAATGTATTTTATATGAAACGTGATCGCAATAACCGTCTCAAGTTTTAATTTCAAACCGATTTGCATGTTGTGAACAGAGCTATGATGATTTGGGTCAGTATGGTACCGAGTTCATATAATGTCCAAAGGGATTCGTCCTGGTATGTCTTAGTTTATCAGAGGCCAGTAATGGAATGTATTTTATATGAAACGTGATCGTATTAACCGTCTCAAGTTTTAATTTCAAACCGATTTGCATGTTGTGAACAGAGCTATGATGATTTAGGTCAGTATTGTACCGAGTTCATATAATAACCAAAGGGATTCGTCCTGGTATGTCTTAGTTTATCAAAGGCCAGTAATGGAATGTATTTTATATGAAACGTGATCGCAATAACCGTCTCAAGTTTTAATTTCAAACCGATTTGCATGTTGTGAACAGAGCTATGATGATTTGAGTCAGTATGGTACCGAGTTCATATAATGTCCAAAGGGATTCGTCCTGGTATGTCTTAGTTTATCAGAGGCCAGTAATGGAATGTATTTTATATGAAACGTGATCGTATTAACCGTCTCAAGTTTTAATTTCAAACCGATTTGCATGTTGTGAACAGAGCTATGATGATTTGGGTCAGTATTGTACCGAGTTCATATAATAACCAAAGGGATTTGTCCTGGTATGTCTTAGTTTATCAGAGGCCAGTAATGGAATGTATTTTATATGAAACGCGATCGTATTAACCGTCTCAAGTTTTAATTTCAAACCGATTTGCATGTTGTGAACAGAGCTATGATGATTTGGGTCAGTATTGTACCGAGTTCATATAATGTAAAAAGGGATTCGTCCTGGTATGTCTTAATTTATCAGAGGCCAGTAATGGAATGTATTTTATATGAAACGTGATCGTATTAACCGTCTCAAGTTTTAATTTCAAACCGATTTGCATGTTGTGAACAGAGCTATGATGATTTGGGTCAGTATTGTACCGAGTTCATATAATAACCAAAGGGATTCGTCCTGGTATGTCTTAGGTTATCAGAGGCCAGTAATGGAATGTATTTTATATGAAACGTGATCGTATTAACCGTCTCAAGTTTTAATTTCAAACCGATTTGCATGTTGTGAACAGAGCTATGATGATTTGGGTCAGTATGGTACCGAGTTCATATAATGTCCAAAGGGATTCGTCCTGGTATGTCTTAGTTTATCAGAAGCCAGTAATGGAATGTATTTTATATGAAACGTGATTGTATTAACCGTCTCAAGTTTTAATTTCAAACCGATTTGCATGTTGTGAACAGAGCTATGATGATTTGGGTCAGTATGGTACCGAGTTCATATAATGTCCAAAGGGATTCGTCCTGGTATGTCTTAGTTTATCAGAGGCCAGTAATGGAATGTATTTTATATGAAACGTGATCGTATTAACCGTCTCAAGTTTTAATTTCAAACCGATTTGCATGTTGTGAACAGAGCTATGATGATTTGGGTCAGTATGGTACCGAGTTCATATAATGTCCAAAGGGATTCGTCCTGGTATGTCTTAGTTTATCAGAGGCCAGTAATGGAATGTATTTTATATGAAACGTGATCGCAATAACCGTCTCAAGTTTTAATTTCAAACCGATTTGCATGTTGTGAACAGAGCTATAATGATTTGGGTCAGTATGGTACCGAGTTCATATAATATCCAAAGGGATTCGTCCTGGTATGTCTTAGTTTATCAGAGGCTAGTAATGGAATGTATTTTATATGAAACGTGATTGTATTAACCGTCTCAAGTTTTAATTTCAAACCGATCTGCATGTTGTGAACAGAGCTATGATGATTTGGGTCAGTATTGTACCGAGTTCATATAATAACCAAAGGGATTCGTCCTGGTATGTCTTAGTTTATCAGAGGCCAGTAATGGAATGTATTTTATATGAAACGTGATTGTATTAACCGTCTCAAGTTTTAATTTCAAACCGATTTGCATGTTGTGAACAGAGCTATGATGATTTGGGTCAGTATGGTACCGAGTTCATATAATGTCCAAAGGGATTCGTCCTGGTATGTCTTAATTTATCAGAGGCCAGTAATGGAATGTATTTTATATGAAACGTGATCGTATTAACCGTCTCAAGTTTTAATTTCAAACCGATTTGCATGTTGTGAACAGAGCTATGATGATTTGGGTCAGTATTGTACCGAGTTCACATAATAACCAAAGGGATTCGTCCTGGTATGTCTTAGGTTATCAGAGGCCAGTAATGGAATGTATTTTATATGAAACGTGATCGTATTAACCGTCTCAAGTTTTAATTTCAAACCGATTTGCATGTTGTGAACAGAGCTATGATGATTTGGGTCAGTATGGTACCGAGTTCATATAATGTCCAAAGGGATTCGTCCTGGTATGTCTTAGTTTATCAGAGGCCAGTAATGGAATGTATTTTATATGAAACGTGATCGTATTAACCGTCTCAAGTTTTAATTTCAAACCGATTTGCATGTTGTGAACAGAGCTATGATGATTTAATGATGATTCATGTTCAATACATCTTCGCATTTATAGTTCTCCTTGAGCTGAGCATCCGTATAAATATGTGGCGGAAATAGTTGCTCGTGCTGAAGTCAATATAAAACCCGTGTGAGTTAGAAACATTAATGTTTTGCTATCAAATAAATATCATTGTTTCTTTAAATTATAAAATGTATTTTATTTTTCAGAATCCATTTGTATTTTGTAGCCATTTCGCTTCGATTAGTTTTTCGTTTTATTAATTATTTTATAAGGGGTTCGTTTTTATCGTACTAGTACCGAAGTACCTATTTGTATCAGGAAGAATCTAAAAACGTTAATTTAACTCCGATATGAAATACCTATTTCATGTAAATAAATAAATAATGATTTAAGTGTTAATATTAACATTTCTTGCAGTAGGCGTTTGAAATTGTGTTTTGTTTTTTGAATACAGCAAAACAAATTATTATTCAAGTGTATCTGCATGTAAAACAAATGCAAATCAATTGTGCAGGTGCTATATACATATATGTATATAGAAAATAATAATCCGAATTTAAGGATTTTTCAAACAAAAGTAACAAAACAAAAGAAAATGATTTCATGTCATAAATAAAAGACACAAGCAAAAATTTCTATAATATAGTGAAAGAATCATGTGTGTCTAAAAGTATAATTCGAAATCAAGGATATTTCAAGTATAAGTTACAAAACAAATGACAATGAATATTTAATAAACAAACGAAATATACGTTAATGTTTCATGGTATGTATGTACCAAACACATTTATCATTTACATAATCAATTATCGCATCAACAAAATTGGAAAAATATTATTCAACCCTAGCGCAAAGAAATATAAATAAATATTTTTTTCAAATTTTTGTATTAATACGTTGTACGTTGGATATACGACACAGTAATCGTCATTGCTCTGTGAGACTATTTGTATTGTATATCGGTAGAATTTATTGATAAATGCTAATTATTTAATTATTTATAAGCAGCGTAAATCAGTTTAATTTAGTATTGAATTATTTTCTCGTGTTTTCGTTACAAAATATTTAATAATAAAATACAGGTTTTGCTTTTGGTTTATTTCATATTTAAGAAAATCGCTTCTATTTTGTGGATAATTATAAAAAATTTGGCTCAGCTTTATAAATTTAAAAATCTGCCAACAATGCCGTTTAAGAAGTTTAAATTAGAAAAATCAAATTATTGTGTTATTCAGGAGGCTATAATTCAACTTACTCCGAATTTGGAAAAAATCGAACTCAATGTTTTTTCTAAAAAATCTGTATTTGCACAGTTATGCAAAATAATTCTCGGTTTTAAGTACTCTGAGAATAATAGAAGAACATTTAAAAAAATATTAAATAATGTAGAGTTTCAAAATGAGTTAAAAGATAAAATTTTACAAATTAACCAACAAACAAATTTAAACCAAGAATCAGAAACTAGGAAACACGTTTCTACGTTTGTTGGCATTAGTGACCGGAAGCTTTCAGACGAAAATATGTTTGAAACAAATTACGTTGATGAAATACAAAGCCCAGATCATACTTCTAGTGGCAGTGATTATTTTCAACCCAATCGTGTTCATAAAAGAAGAATTTTGAAAAATAAAACTTCTAGAAAACAAAGCAAATCCAATGTATATACAGAATCGAAGGGCACAATTAAAATACCTCAGGAAACCTGGATGACAATTTATAATTTTAGAGAAAACAGCTTAGATTCCGAAGCTTATCCTAATATAATATCAAACCTATTAACAAACCAAACTGGATGTCAAATTAATGTGAAATCGTTGGATATTGGGAAGAGCGCTATTAGTATCCGTGCATATTGTGGACACAAAAGCTGTAAAAAATATAAATTAACAAATCGAAATTTATCTTCTGGTTTATTTGAAATTAGCAGCACATCTGAACATATGACGCACGAATCTATTAAAACTCGTCAATTAAGAGGAGTGGAAAGAACGCAAGTTAAAGAAATAATTAAAGATAGAACAGCAACGGAGTTTTTTGAGGAGCTTGTAAAAAAAGAAGATGCTTCGTTCTTAGAAAGATCAAAGACCACAAAAGTGAAGCCGCTAGATGTTTTAAGAAAAGCTCGATCAGAGAAGCTTAAGGAACAAGATAATCATTCGGACGACCTTCTAGATGTTTTAAAAGAAGCACGGAGCAATACCGAACTAATACAAAAATTTTCTATAAAACCATTTTCTATCGTAACCTACCATGAGACGCAAATGAAAATGCTGGAAATTTTACAAAATGAAAATAAACATTTGGTGGCTTATCTGGATGCGACCGGAGGGCTTGTTAGAAACCCGTTCGATATTGAGACGTCGATATTATATTACGCATTAGTGGTCCCAGTTAAAGTTACAGTAAATGAACCCAGCGATCCTTTTCCGCTATCTGATATGATAAGTGCTAGCCACAATATGGACTCAATTGGAGCGTGGCTAAGGTCCTACAGAATAGAAGTGGAAAAAAAATTCAAAGTGTGGCCAATAATTAAAACAGTCGTTACTGATTTTAATTTTGCGGGAATTAATGGAATTTTAGATTCTTTCAACAAAATGGATATAGTTCATTATTTGAATATTTGTTACGATGGCATTAATACAAACTCCTCCAAGCCAGATTTGGTCAAAGTCCATCTTTGCGTCTCACATCTGATGCATACTATGACAAGCGATATCAATAAATATTTTAACAAGTCGTCAAAAACTAATAAACTTATTAAAGAAATAATTGCGGCATTTTATTTAATTTCTGATTATAATTTATTATTAGGTATATTTCGTAATTTGTCGACTCTTCTCAAAAATAAATATTTGACGCCAATAGTAATTTCCAGCTTAAACGTCATTATAAAGGAAGCAATTTCAATAAAGAACCCAAGCACTGAAGATATTGGGAATTCATATATTGAGTATGAAGAGTTTGGTGTCAGGCAGTTAAACCAAAGTATTTACAGTCAAAGTAAATTTTATAAAGATTGCAAAGGAATTGCAGACTTAGTAATCGAAGAAAAAATATTGCATAAATCAAGTAATGCCATAAATTTATACTACAATCCAGAGTTTCTCGAACTGTTTTTAAAAAAGTATTTGACCTACCTACCGCTTTGGTCTAATATCTTCCACGATAAGACTTTAAGCAACAGCCACGTTGAGAATTACTTTGCCACTATAAAAAGACGTACTAGACGTAAATTGTCGCTTGGTAAGATACCAGCAAAACCACTTAGATTTGTCAAGGAACTACACGAAAGAAATATATATATATTAAATAGAAAGCTTCTTAACATTCCCAAAAAATTCAATAAACCTAATTTGAAAATGATTGAAAACAATAAACAATTAAATTGCACAGAAAAAAGTATGGCAAACGTACTTGACGAAATAGAAAATTGGCGAGGAAGGCCGGCAAAAGCAATTAAAACAAATTTTTCTTTAAGTATGTTAAAGAAACTAAATAATTTAAACGAAAACGAAAAACAAGGATCATTAATCAAATACTTAACTGCAAATAAACGAGAGTATGAACCGATATCCCCTAAAATGGGTAAAAATAAAAAAAAAATAAAAGTATTTAAGGTTTTAGAAAGTGACCACTTGTGTTATTTGCGGAATGGTTCCATTTTAGGTGAAAATTACACACACACCTGTGCATTTGACGCATTCATACAGTGCATTTTAAATTTAAATACAAACATATTTGTTTGCGAAGTGCATGGCGCATATTATAAGTTATTTGAAGCACTTCGACACTACAACCTTCCTCACGCTTACGAAGCACGTTTTGATATTTTAACGACAAATAACGGATTAAAAAAAAATTGCACGTCTAATATAAGTGATATTTCGGAATTTGTGTTAAAAAAGATGAATATATTCAGCATTGAAGCAGAAACAAAATGTTTTACATGCGATATTTTTGCCACAGATTTATTGAAATATGTACCTGTAGATTTAAATCAACTAGATGTTTTGGGCTTGGAAAATCTTCAAAGCTGCCTAGACGATGTAAATAGTTTTTTCTGTCACAAATGTTTTGAAAAAAATCAGATAGAAAAATTATTTTTCAGTAACGTAATTTTTCTTTATGTCGAACCGTCAGTTAACCCGAATAAACAGATCGCGCTTTCGAACATTCCCATGTGTATTAAAATGTGCACACATTCTTTTAAACTGAATTCTGTAGTGGTGTTTATACCAAAGACACAACATTATGTCAGCTATTGTTTTCGAAACGAGCATTGGGAAAGCTATGATGATCTGTTAGAAAGTCCCAAGAATATTAAATTTCCGAGAACGCATCAAGTTATACCCCATTTTCTTTTTTATATTAAAGAAAATAATCAATAATATACTTACTATATCACAAAAGTAGTAATCAATCGTAAGAGGCTAGGGGACTCACGGTTAAAAAACACCCCATCGTGAGAGGCAAGGGGACTCACGTTAAACAAGCACCCATCGTGAGAGGCAAGAGGACTCACGTTAAACAAGCACCCCATCGTGAGAGGCAAGGGGACTCACGTTAAACAAGCACCCATCGTGAGAGGCAAGAGGACTCACGTTAAACAAGCACCCCATCGTGAGAGGCAAGGGGACTCACGTTAAACAAGCACCCCATCGTATGAGGCAAGGGGACTCACGTTAAACAAGCACCCCATCGTGAGAGGCAAGGGGACTCACGTTAAACAAGCACCCCATCGTGAGAGGCAAGAGGACTCACGTTAAGCAAGCACCCCATCGTGAGAGGCAAGAGGACTCACGTTAAACAAGCACCCCATCGTATGAGGCAAGGGGACTCACGTTAAACAAGCACCCCATCGTGAGAGGCAAGGGGACTCACGTTAAACAAGCACCCCATCGTGAGAGGCAAGGGGACTCACGTTAAACAAGCACCCCATCGTGAGAGGCAAGGGGACTCACGTTAAACAAGCACCCCATCGTGAGAGACAAGGGGACTCACGTTAAACAAGCACCCCATCGTGAGAGGCAAGGGGACTCACGTTAAACAAGCACCCCATCGTGAGAGGCAAGAGGACTCACGTTAAACAAGCACCCCATCGTGAGAGGCAAGGGGACTCACGTTAAACAAGCACTCCATCGTGAGAGGCAAGGGGACTCACGTTAAACAAGCACCCATCGTGAGAGGCAAGAGGACTCACGTTAAACAAGCACCCCATCGTGAGAGGCAAGGGGACTCACGTTAAACAAGCACCCATCGTGAGAGGCAAGAGGACTCACGTTAAACAAGCACCCCATCGTGAGAGGCAAGGGGACTCACGTTAAACAAGCACCCCATCGTATGAGGCAAGGGGACTCACGTTAAACAAGCACCCCATCGTGAGAGGCAAGGGGACTCACGTTAAACAAGCACCCCATCGTGAGAGGCAAGAGGACTCACGTTAATCAAGCACCCCATCGTGAGAGGCAAGGGGACTCACGTTAAACAAGCACCCCATCGTATGAGGCAAGGGGACTCACGTTAAACAAGCACCCCATCGTGAGAGGCAAGGGGACTCACGTTAAACAAGCACCCCATCGTGAGAGGCAAGAGGACTCACGTTAAACAAGCACCCCATCGTGAGAGGCAAGAGGACTCACGTTAAGCAAGCACCCCATCGTGAGAGGCAAGAGGACTTACGTTAAACAAGCACCCAATCGTACAATACTGACTGAACTCGGTACAATACTGACCCAAATCATCATAGCTCTGTTCACAACATGCAAATCGGTTTGAAATTAAAACTTGAGACGGTTAATACGATCACGTTTCATATAAAATACATTCCATTACTGGCCTCTGATAAACTAAGACATACCAGGACGAATCCCTTTGGTTATTATATGAACTCGGTACAATACTGACCCAAATCATCATAGCTCTGTTCACAACATGCAAATCGGTTTGAAATTAAAACTTGAGACGGTTAATACGATCACGTTTCATATAAAATACATTCCATTACTGACCTCTGATAAACTAAGACATACCAGGACGAATCCCTTTGGTTATTATATGAACTCGGTACAATACTGACCCAAATCATCATAGCTCTGTTCACAACATGCAAATCGGTTTGAAATTAAAACTTGAGACGGTTAATACGATCACGTTTCATATAAAATACATTCCATTACTGGCCTCTGATAAATTAAGACATACCAGGACGAATCCCTTTGGACATTATATGAACTCGGTACCATACTGACCCAAATCATCATAGCTCTGTTCACAACATGCAAATCGGTTTGAAATTAAAACTTGAGACGGTTAATACGATCACGTTTCATATAAAATACATTCCATTACTGGCCTCTGATAAACTAAGACATACCAGGACGAATCCCTTTGGTTATTATATGAACTCGGTACAATACTGACCCAAATCATCATAGCTCTGTTCACAACATGCAGATCGGTTTGAAATTAAAACTTGAGACGGTTAATACAATCACGTTTCATATAAAATACATTCCATTACTAGCCTCTGATAAACTAAGACATACCAGGACGAATCCCTTTGGATATTATATGAACTCGGTACCATACTGACCCAAATCATTATAGCTCTGTTCACAACATGCAAATCGGTTTGAAATTAAAACTTGAGACGGTTATTGCGATCACGTTTCATATAAAATACATTCCATTACTGGCCTCTGATAAACTAAGACATACCAGGACGAATCCCTTTGGACATTATATGAACTTGGTACCATACTGACCCAAATCATCATAGCTCTGTTCACAACATGCAAATCGGTTTGAAATTAAAACTTGAGACGGTTAATACGATCACGTTTCATATAAAATACATTCCATTACTGGCCTCTGATAAACTAAGACATACCAGGACGAATCCCTTTGGACATTATATGAACTCGGTACCATACTGACCCAAATCATCATAGCTCTGTTCACAACATGCAAATCGGTTTGAAATTAAAACTTGAGACGGTTAATACGATCACGTTTCATATAAAATACATTCCATTACTGGCCTCTGATAAACTAAGACATACCAGGACCAACCCCATTGTACATTATATGAACTCGGTACCATACTGACGCAAATCATCATAGCATTATTCACAACATGCAAATCGGTTTGAAGTTAAAACAAAAACTAACAACTAACTGTGAAACCTTGTTTGGAATATAATGCTTTTCGCTACTAGTTACCGATATATCTAGACAGATCCGGCTAAGCTTTTTGATTCCTATCTATACTGGAGTACATAAGCTCCACGGTTCAGCGTCGCATAAATCACATTCAGCCTTTTATTGATCATGTTTTTATAGCACAACAAATGGCTCTTCGTCATTCAATAAAATCCGAGAATTGTAATTTTTAATTAATTTTTTATTTTGATTTAAATATTTAAAATTTAAAAAAAAAAAAATTCTGGGCTAGAATAAAATTTCGACATTGAACGAAAATACTATAATAAATTCTGGGCTGGAATATCATTGCAATTTTAGTGTTACCCGATGAATTTTTTTTATTTTCCTGGGATGAAATTCTGGGCTAACTTCACATACATATTTTAAAGCTATGCCTATTAACGATATTGAAATGTTTATTTTTGAAATTTTCAAATAAATGGTCATTTGCGGCGGTTTTCATGATAAGGGGTGTTTGGTATCTGAACAATTGTAGTGTACTTTTCATGTAAGTTTGTAAATCGAATGACAACACAAACAACGAATTATTTATATATTGTCATTGTAAAACCTGATGATGGGTTTCACGCTTAGGGTTAGCAGTTTAAAAATTGAATTGCATGGATATTGTGTATACTCATAATTCTATCTACCACAACCGGCATCGAAATATTATTGTTTTTTGCAAATTTGGTTAAAATCAATAACTAGCTTTTATTTTCAACGTCTTAAAATGTGTGCAAAAACTAGTCAAAACAAATCAATTACTACCATGCCTCAGATTATATGGAAAAAAAGAGAAAATGTTAACAAAAATTTGTATGCTTGACCAATTTTTTGAAGGCAAATCTTAACACATAGTACATTTTTCCAAAGACATCTTTCCGGTGTAAGCTGATTTTATTCATTTTCTCAAAAATAAAATCATTTATAAAATTGTTAGGTATTTTAATATTATTGAATTTAGATCATATATCATCCTTATAGTACACTTAGGGAAAATTAAGTAATGAATGTATGTACTTAATTTCGACCAATCAGTATAGATAGGCATATAAAATATATATAATGTTACTAAACACAAATATGTATTATGTATGTATATCTAAATGTTTACTGCGATCACTAAAAAACAATTTAATTATAATATTTTTCCCTTTCCAAATATTTGTTTTTTTTATAAATTATATTTCATGTGGCACACCAAATCATAATCAATGTAGCTACATACATACATACATCTAAAATAGATCCTCTTGCTTTTCATGATCACATGTTTTTAAATCTTATATACCTAAACGACAAGAAATTATCGATCGTGCACACATGTATATACATCTAGTATGTATATACATAATCCGTGCGTTTTAGTTTTCATTTCATTCTGTTTTATTAAATACATATATGTATATACAATACGAGAAAGGATACTTTCAAACGAAAATAAAAAAAAAGGTTGAATTTGTATTTTTCCGTTGGTTTCTTTTATACTGTACACACAAATAAAAAAAAATATTTTGTCGCGCGCATATTGAATAAATATATTGAGCGAGAAATATGTATATTGAGCACATAGGGTTTAAGTTTTAGCTAAGCATTTCTACTAACAGCCGCTCGAAATATTTTTCCATTTGTAACGACATCGAGAATTTGATTTTACACATAAAGTTACTATTGTTTTACGGGTCTGATTGCTATTTTGTTTGTGGTTTTAGTGAAGTGTGTGAATGTTAGATATAAATCAACCCTGCTTTTAGTTGGATGAATTTAAATATAGGTAGCTTAATGACAATACCGAATTTCAATTTAATTGTTTTACAATAGCAACGGAATATTTAGGTCATCATATGTATGATAATGCTGTCGAGTAATTACGAACGTGAAATCCCTCGGTTAGATGGTGTTGGGTGGGAAGATAGGGTAAAATAAGGTTACAAACAGCATATGATGAGATGACCCGTAGATGTGAATTAAATAACCTAACCAGTCTATTATGACTGATGCCGAATACATATGATGAGTATTAGTATCCTTTACCACAACCACAGCTAACCCAAATTAATAAACTAACAAAATCTACTCTAGAGTGTGAATTTAATTGTAACTAAGATTTTAATATATTTAAGTAGTTAGAAAATGACTTTGCTGCGGTTCGCCCTAGTCGTTTCTGTGACTAACATCCTTTCCTAAATAACCTTATCTGTTAAGGATGCAGGCAGGGTCTGGGCCCGCATGATGCTGAAATATAATTCGCATTCAGATATAATTTGTTATTTGATTGTTGATATTTCAGGATTATGGTAACGTACCTAGGATCGCTGTTATGGCTGGCCTGTACGCCTCAATCATATCATATCATATCATATCATATCATATCATATCTAGCATATTACGTTATATTCAATTAGCTAATCTAATCATTATATTATTATTGTTATGTATGAAACTCAGGTGCCACTGACACAGTTCTGGGTAGAGTAAATGTAATATGAAAATTAACTTAATTTCATACTTTATACCTAATGTAACTTATGCACGTAATGTAATCATTTAAGTATACATATTTAACGTTACTTCTACTAAATTCGTAGAATTATTGCAAATTAATTTGTATTTTTTAACTATTTTGTTTCTAAAGTTTATTATTGATAAAATAAGTAGTGATGACATACTTGTACTGAACTGTATTATTTATTACTGATTGTATACTAAAATTTCTATAAATAATGTAATTCTACTGTAATAAAAGGTTGTCTGGTTTTGTTGTCGATGAGAGAACATCGAACACACATAACAATTTGTTTGGTTATTTATTTATGGAACAACATCGTGTTGTTGTACATGGGGAATGAAATATCGTATGTTTAGTTTTAGATATATTAAGTAAAATTAAATTGGATTTAAAGTATTCTAATAATATATTGAGATCGTGATTATATCATCCATTATCCCACTGACATCTAACGTTTCATAGAACAACGCCGTATCAGCAGCAAAAATTCTAATTTTGCCATTTAATGGTAAATAAGAAATATCATTAATGAAGAATAAGAATAAAAGTGGTCCCAGAACACTGCCTTGTGGAACACCACATTTGATATCCAACATAATACTTTTAATTTCATTGACCATGACATACTGTTTCCTATTTGATAAATAGATTCTCAGCAAGGTATAAGGAACACCCCGTATACCATAAATATATAATTTGCTAATGCTGCGTTTTTTTTAAATCTTGTGTTCGAGACCGCGATAAAATACAGGGAAATTTTGGAAGGAACATTTTAGTACAACAATTTTTACTAACTTCAAGTGAATCATTTTGACGTTTAAAACAAATTACGAAATAAATAATAAATTAGTTAAATTTAACAAAAATATTTTATAAATTTTTAGTAATACTCAATAATAAATCTAATTAATAAGTTTTTAAGTTTAAAATTTGAGTGCTGTGTTGTGAAAATGTAAAGCAACGATAAATGGTAAACTAAATACCTTTCTTGGATTCCGTATTTGCCGATATAAAATCCAATTTAAGCGATATGAATAGTTCGAATCGAGCTTTTCTAAATACGCTGGTATCGAATAACTCGGAAATTTTATTTGATTACGATAATCCGTACTGGGATAATACACAAAATCAATTTATACTCAATGAGGACGCACCCGTTGTAAATGAGTAATTTTATGTGATATACAAATGGCTGGACGGAATTCTTATAATCATTAGGGAATACAATATTACACTGAAAAAAATAATCGGTGATATTCACAAAAAAGCGGAGTAATATTTAATGAAAACTGTTGATTTAATGAAACTGAGTTTAGCAAATCAATTATTACAGCTTGCTGAATAAATTTTATTTTATTTCACGGCGGATTAGCAATATTTGCATACGATGCAAATGCCGAAATTGAACAAGTGCAAGAGTTGCGAATAAGTGGCGGGTGCTAAACGCTCACAAACCGTAATTGATTCATTGTAACCGTCTGATGCGTCGACGAAAATTGGAATATTCGTATTGACCCCGTCTGGACCATCCAGTTATATCCCGTTTGGACGGAAGTATGTGGCAAATCAGTAATTCGTATGATGGAAAAATCTGACTTAACGGCAAAAACCTGCCAATATCTGGATCGGCATTTAACTTTTCCGTTGTTGCAATTTTTGTGCGACAAGAAAGTATGTATGATGAAAACATAACCTACAAATTATGCATTGAAATACTTTTTTTTCGTTATATGACAAAAAAGAATTACACGGAAAAATTTTGGAAACCGTGAATCCATCAATGCATTACCTTAAGTATGTTGGTTGATAAAATAAACATAGAATCAAAGAAAGTAGATTGCTGGATTGTGACTTTAATTCGTAATGTTCGACTCGATGCTAAAATTAACTCGAAATTGGGACCAGTTGTAATGGGAACGCGACCTTTGTCATCGTATCAACAGCTAGTTAAAATATTGATTCCTCTCGGTTCGTTCGGATGCTCCAACTGTTACTGTAGAAAGAACATAAAGCTAAAGCATAAATGGTGAAAATTGGAAGTACTACTAAACAATCTGTGGAACGCATAAACATTTTTCTTTTTATAGTCACCCCATAAAGATGAGAATCCAGAAAAGCCGAATTTATGAAAAATAAATTTTAATAAAAAGCCGGAAATTTCCATTAATCAACAGTAGTGTTTTATTTTTTAAAATTTCAGATAAACTACATGTGTTGTTCTTAACACAATAATTGATGATGTACCACCAATTTTACTCGATGTGCAGTATATTGGGTTTTTCATTTCTTCGTAAGTTATAAACTGAAGTGCCCCATGAGAAATGCCAAACATTTCAGGAATGAAATCAACGATATAAACCGGACGGGTCCAGGTCGAAATTGCATATTTTAAAATGACATTTTTTAAAACGACATTTCTCAAAACTGCATATTTCAAAACTGCATAAGGTACAAAACGGCATAAGGTACAAAATTGCATTTTTCAAAACTGCATATTTCAAAACTGCATAAGGTACGAAAGGACATTTTTGGCATTTTTCTAAACTGCATTTTTTAAAAAGACATTTTACAAAATGGCATTTTTTAAATTGCATGTTTCAAAACCACATAGGAACAAAACGGCATTTTTCAAAACGGCATTTCTTAAAACGACATATTTTAAAAAGACATTTTTCAAAACGGCATTTTCCAAAATTTCATTTTTCGAAACGACATAGGTAGAAAAATTTAGGTGAAGGAGAATATTATATGCATACTAAATCTTCAAATAATTTCTAGTTTCCATGAAGGTCCTTTCTTATAACATACCTATACTAAACCTAAACATGTGAAATTAAATCTTACTTGACTAAGAAATAGTCAAGTTCCTTTTCATTTGACTTTATCCTAGAATTTAATCCAAGAATCGTTCATAAATGTTCAAAAATTTCATTCATCTCAAATTTCATCGTGTAATAAATAACCGTACCTGTTGGTCATATTCCAGAAATTAATGAAAAGATAATTCTAGATTCATAATCGATTAAAATATTTCATTCTGTGTTGTGCAGTTTTGAAATATGCAGTTTTGTACCTATGCCGTTTTGAAATATGTCGTTTTGCAAAAGGCCGCTTTGAAAAATGTCATTTTGTACCTATGCCGTTTTGAAAAATGCAGTTTTAAAAAATGCCATTCTGAAAAATGTCGTTTTAAAATATGTCGTTTAGAAAAATGCCGTTTTGAAAAATGCTCTTTTAACCCTTATGCCGTTTTGAAATATGCAGTTTTGAAAAATGCAATTTTGTACCTTATGCCGTTTCGTACCTTATGACGTTTTGAAATATGCAGTTTTGAAAAATGCAATTTTGTACCTTATGCCGTTTCGTACTTTATGCAGTTTTGAAATATGCATTTTTGAAAAATGCAATTTTGTACCTTATGCAGTTTTTAAATATGGCGTTTTGAGAAGTGCAATTTTAAAATATGCAGTTATGAACGGATCCCATCCACAAATACAACAGAAAATATGAAAATAAAATGACAGTTCTGTCTCTAAAATGAAGTAAGAAACAATCAAAAAATTGTGTACTAAAAAATTTCCCTAGTTCAGTTCAGGAATTATTAAGTTTTTTCATGAACTCGGTTGTACTCTATATAAAATCAAGAGTAGATCAGAATTGTTGAGTACAAGCAAATATAAACTTTATTCAACAATATAATGCATGATATGGATTTAATATAAGTTCTTTAGGATTCGATACAGTGAAAATGAAGCACAAATATTTTAAAATTATAGAAATTGTTTAAAAAATCAAAATATAATTTATCGCGGTCTAGTGCAGCATTTTCAAAAAAACGCAGCTTAATTAACATGATCAATACAATCAAAAGCTTTCTGTAAGTCTAAGAAAAGCGCTCCAACATACTTTTTGTTGTCAAAAGCTGTAAAGATCATATTTGAAATTTCAACTAGAGCTAATTCCGTACCAGCTCCCTTTCTAAAACCATGGGCGGTATGTTGTACCATCACTTCAAATCGAAATTCGAAAAAAGTCGAATGACGGTATGTTGTATCATTTTCGAAAAGCAAAAATGATACAACTTTCACTTTTTCGATTCGACTTTTTTCGAATATCGACTTTTTTCGATTCGAAGTGTTGGTACAACATACCGCCCCATATTGATATGAGTAGAAAAAGTTATTTGACTCAAGAAAATTTACCAATCGGGAGAAGAGTAATTTTTCAAAAATCTTGTCAAATACTGATAAAGTTGAGATAGGTCTATAATTAATAATTGATAAACTATCACCATTTTTAAAAACGGGAATAACTTTCGCAACCTTTAAACAATTAGGATAAATACCAGTTAATAAACATTCATTAAACATTTCTGACAAAAGTTTTGAGAAAAAATCTGCTCTATACCTTTAACCACATAGTTATTAATTTTGTCCGGCCCACAGCCCTTACTATCATTAAGTGAATGAATAATATTGTAAACTTCAGCAGCTGTAACTGATGTAAAATACATAGAATCACAGTTCCAATAAATGGTACCGAATTTATGAATATTTCTGTCAGAGTTGATAGATTCACTAATTAAACTACCTACCTTAACAAAATAGTCACTGAAAAGGTTAACTATATCACCAGTATCATTGTAAAGCCGTCCGTTAAATAAAATTGAATCAAACTGAGCTGTTTTGTGATTTTTATTAAGAAACAAATGAATATTTTTCCATAGATTTCTTTGGTTTAAATCAACAAACATTTCATTAAAATAACGTTTCTTAGCGAAATATTTTTTTAATTTTAGTAACTTACTTAGGCGTTCTAGTTCAGCTTTAAAATCAGTGTTATTGGGATTCAGTTTACATCTTTTTATCATTTTGTTTTTCTCACGAATTACTTGCCAAATATCATAGGTAATCCAAGGGCATATAGTATTTTTTAATTAAACTTGAACCCTTATTGTATTAGTATACTTAATATTAAGGTCATTGTATTTTTTTTACAATTAATTGTAAAGTGCTGCTAGGATCATGAACATCAAGGGGTATTGAAATCAGAAAGTTATTAAACTCTTCATTTAATTTATCAAAGTTCACAATTTTTTTTACTCAAAGTTTTCCCAATGTACTTAGCTGCGTAGCAAAATTTTGTGTAAAGAAAATTGTGGTCGCTAATGTTTGAATAGATGGTACAATTGTAAACATTTTTAATATTTAGAAAGCTAGATACTTCATGATCTAATATATTGCCACTAGCAGAACGAGTAATATTCGTATTAGTAGTTATCAAACCATGGCTCATTAGCAGATTTATATAATCAGTTACATAATCATCTGTTTTGTTGACGGGAATATTTAAATCTCCAAGTAGAATATTATCTGATCTGCAGCTATCAGAGAGAAAACTATCTAAAAAGTTAAAAAAACAATCAACATCAGACCCAGGTGGGCGATAAATGGTTCAAACATTAGTACCAACAAATCGAGGAAGCTTGTAACGTTTTTATTCGGTCACTCGTTATTATATTATAGCACCCATAAAGTCGATAAGCGAAGGGGAATCCGTTAATTAAATTTTTTTTCTTTTTGTATTCGGTTATCCCCTTCCCTTGGCGATGACTCGATAATAATAAAATTTTTTTTTTTTGGTTGATCGACTGAAAAAAAAGAGGTAAAATCGGGCAGTTGATAAGAGATATTAAAAACATGAACACACGATCATAAAAATAATATCGGTCTGATCAAGTTTGTAATTTTGTTTTGGAGAAAAAAAAAGTTATAAATATATTATCAATGAACTATATTATATATTAATTTTGTAAAATAATCAAAATTTTAAGATGACCAAATTGTGAAATTAAATATAACAGAAATTGTAAACTAAGATTAAGTGTAGTAAACCACTAAGGTTAAGTGAAATTGTTAGATTGCTGTGACTCCATCGAATTTATAAAAGAGCACAGACTAAAATTATATGTGTAACCATTCTGGCTAAAGCCAATTGTATTTAAATCATTCTTTAAATATACGCTTATACAAATTAACCTAACAAGTCTAAATTATTACGTAAAATTGCCTAAAGTTAAAACGGCGAATACTTATTCGAGTACATCGAGACAATCGATAAATACGGTGTTCCGGAAAATAATTGGTGTGCAAAGGCATACCAAAAATCTGGGTCAGCCCGAGCGGGCTTTTTATCGCTGTAGCAACCACCACGGATATCGACCAAGGTTCCATATTAGAAGCGGCATCCATAACGGAGGAGTATCCACGATTATCTTTTGTTTGGATTAAGGTGATAAAATTGATTTATGTAAGTTTATTTTAATTTTTATATTTTTTTTTTCTCGTAAAGTAACGTAACCTATATACTATTGTAATGATCGACCAGTTTATTTTGTGCGGTGAAATTGAATCGTGTCTCTTATCCCAATTATAACAATCGAATTATATCTTAAACCACTTTCCCCCCAACTTAATTTTTTTTTTAAATAAATCAACCTTAAATACTCGTTTTAAAGTTAATTATCGTGCGATGTATGTGAACTGCAGTGTAGATAAAGTAGTGATGTGAGAACTGGCAAATTGGATATGCGTGTCGCTAATAAGGGGTCAGGTAGATCTAAAATTAATCTGTGTGGCCAATCAGTTCTTTTCGACCGAAGAATCCCCCTTTCGACGAGCACACCCGTATTACCTGACTGGTCCAAAAAGAAAGGCTACAATATGGCGCTGAAACAGGGACCTGAATAGCGTCCACGTGTTGAGATATAATCTTTAATTATCTCAAGGATCCGTTGATGGATCGGTAATTTGCGATGTCCGGTTCCTCGAGCATGACAAATATTGTGATTCAACCACATTTTTTGTTGGTAATTTCGTAATCTTTTTCTCTAGAAAACATTGAATTTTATCATACGATAGTATCTCTTTTCAGTAGTGATTGCGAAAAAACCGCGAAACAGATACATGATATTGCACGTTTATCATCAAGCTGATTAATTAATGTTTTGCTCAATAATGGTTGATTAGTTGAAAAATTCAATTTCCGATTTATCGAGTTGTTGTGTTTGTGTTTTATACCGGAAAAGTCGATTCATTTATTTGTTTTCCGCATTGTTAATAAAATAGTAAGGTCGTTCAATTTTAACGAAATAAACACATTTGCGTACAAGAAATGAAAATGCAATCTTGCAACTTCGGGAAATGTACATTTGTTTTCCGTAGAGCTTGTGCATTTCCATTTCCTCAACATTTTAGTATATACGACATTTTAGTTTTAAGATATAGACATAGTTATAAAGTATTAGTCAGAGCAGTAATCAACAAAAATTATTTTAAGTGTAACGATAATGTGAAGTTAATTTTAATAAATAAAATGTAGTCGCAACAGTGAAGAAGATGATGTTTTTTAAAACACCCTATCCACAACCCGCTCCACACAACATTGGCGCTGCTGACAGGATCCTGCGGGTGAAAACATATCTTCGCAATCGTCCTTTTACAATCCAACCACGCTGTAGAAAAACTGAGATGTCAACAATGCACAATATTAAAATTGCACAATAAGAAAAATATTATATTTTCAAATATACATCATTTTAAAATCTAATCAACGTCATATCAACTTCAACCAAACATAATAAAATGAAAACAGAACCTTCGCTAGCATAACGCGCATTCTTATCAAAACCGAACTTCGACACGCCGCAAAATGCTACAAAATGGACCAGCTACAAATATTAAAATGTATCGCTCTTATTCCAGAATTCAGCGGAGCTGACACAAAAGACAGGCCAATTGAACTCAACCGTTTTGTGGCCATAGCAGACAGTATTTATAAAACACTTATAGCAATATAGAAAAGCAATTATTCGACAAATTAATAAAACTCCGATTAACAGAAGAAGCATTCACGCGAATTTATCACAGAGAGATACACGACTATCCAACATTGCGAAAAACACTTATTGAAATTTATTCACCAAACTATTGTATGACGAAAATGGAGCGAAAATTTTTGACAACGAAACAAAATTATGGAGAAACAACCAGAAATTATGGGTATAGACTTTATGATGCGCTCGATCAATACAAGGCCAGTTTTAAAAACAAATACGGATATATTGACCAGATTTACAACAAACATCTAGAATTACAAGCTGTGGAAACATTCAAACGAGGACTATACAATACCATAATCAAAAATAAAATAATAACTAGCAAAGCCGAAAGTATCACCGAAATTATAAACGAAGCAGAAGAAACTGAGCACATGTTTAACTCGGTAATAGGTATACCAACAACACAACTAAATGAATCATCAGCACTCGCCCTACCAACGATCGAAAGTCAACAACCATATCCAAGATCATACCAAATCAGATGTAACTACTGTCGAAAATTTAATCATACTTGGGACAATTGCGGTACAAGAATAAAAACAGAGAGGAAAAAGCATATTTATCAACAACCTCCGTATACTTGGAGCCATTTTTGCAATCCTGCTATACCAGAGCAACGCAGATGTTACAACGAACCGCCAAATTTTAACCAACATCAACACTCAAACTTGAAATTAAATAAATTTCAAACAATAGCCAACAGTAACTTTACAACACAACCGCGAAACTACAAGTACGAGCCAGAAAGTTGCACATACAAGTCCAAAGAAACCCAAATTGTTATTCCAGAAAGAAGTAATAGATTTCCAATCAGCAAAAAAACCAATATTGACACACAAATCAGCAATAACAACCAACCATCAATCCTGTTAATTAAGAAACTGAGCGAAGATACTCACCAAATAAACGTAAACACCCAGTTCAAACATTTATACAACATAAACACAAATCAAGCAATTCCTGACATTCACCACACTGTTGTATCTCAAATCCAGTCATCACAACATTACAGTGACAACGAGGATCAAAATGTTCTGACGACAACTAAACCATTGAAAACTAACAATTTAAAACAAACACAAATCCAAACCAACGACATAAATCGATCAAATTCAGAAGATCATTCATCAGATATAGTTAAGAAGCCAACGAATCCATTTATTCATCAATCAACCAAACTAAGCCAAATCGTTCAAGACATTAAATCAACATATTTAGTTCATAAGCAAACGAGCCAAGACGCTCAAAATCTAACCTATAACACGCAAATAAATCAACCAAATTCAGATATCACTTCAACATATTTAGTTCATAAACAAAAGAGCCCAGACGCTCATAATATAACCAATCAATTATCAAATCTGCCGCAAAACAATCATTCAAACTCAGAACCCGGTTTAGTAAATAAGCCAACGAGCCCAGACGCTCAAATTACAAATAAGTCACATAACAATTATCCAAACTTAGAAACCTTTTCAACATATTTAGATATTAAGCCAAAGAGCCCAAATGATCAAATTACAATCAATCAATCATCAAATAAGTTACATAACAGTTATTCAAACCCAGAAAACCTTTTAGTTAATAAGCAAACGAGCCCAGACGCCCAAAAACAATTTTATATTAAACAAATCAATGAATTTTCAAATCAAACATACAATCTTACGAACCCAAACACCACCTCAACCAATTTAGTTAATAAACAAAGAAGTTCGAATAGTCATAATCTAATTTATAATACGAAAATCAAACATTTATCAAATCAATCATCAAAAAATCTCATGAGCCCAAACTTTTCTAACCCAATAAATACACAAATTATTTAGCTATCAAATTCAACAAACAATCATACGAGCCAGGATGCTCCATCACAAGATTCAGTTAACAATCCAATAGAAATAAGCACATACACTCATCGAATGATAAACGTTAAAAAAATTAGAAATTTTAACTGCAATAGCATAAAGAACTCTTATATCCAAAGGAGAGTGACAAGAAGAGGAATAGGATAGATAAAAAATATTACATAATTCACTACAATTTGCCATTGATTGATTCATTCTGAATGGACGACCAAGTTCTTACACAGGAGCTCCCGGGTGACGCCGAGCCCACCGTACACTCTTTTTTACATATAACAAAACCGAAGGATTGGATAGGTTATTTAAATGGGACAGAATCGGCCCGGTTACAGACACCTAGGTATAGCCGATAGTTAGTAACACAAAGACAGTACAAAACTAATCTACTTGGGGAAGGATAAAGGTTTAATAGGTTAAATGGATAATGATGGTATTGGTCATCAACAATTGCTTCTTTAAATCAGCAACCTAAGAAAAAATATTATTATTTTACATGTATCTGGAAATCACCTGAAAATGAATACTATATTAATACTTTTCGACATCCTAAACAAAACTGATTGTTGAATCGGCCCGATTTCATACACCTAGGTAGAGACGTTATAGTTAGTAACACAAAGACAATACAACTCTAAACTACACAATCAGCAATTAATTTTATAAAGAAAAATTATTTCACAAGCAATATGTATAATTCCTGAAAATTAATACTAAATTAATATATTGCTGCTTACCTAAATAATATGAACATTTATAATTTAATAAAAACCAAAAAAATATAATAATAATAATTAAGGGAAACAACGCGTTTATTACTTTTACGGAAAATCTCGAAAATGCACACTCAAAATGCATATTGCTCACAAACAAATCATAAGAAAATTCTAAAACTTTCTGAATAATTTCGTAAATGGATTTTCTTTAATATAAAATCAATTTCATGCCCGACAAAGTTTTAGAAAAACCCAGCACGAATCGATTTTACTCAACCAAATTCATGTGCCGGTTTATAAATTTTGAAAAGATGGAATCCTTAATTAGGATGAATTATTGAAATCAAATGAGATAACCGAAGTGATCCACAATCAACTCTGAGGTAAATGGGCGGTTTAAATTTTTTTTTTTTTTTTGGTGTATTTGTTGAGGACCATGTCAGTTCGAAAAAGTAATCAGGGCTTCGCAGCGAGGGTTGGGGACAATTTATAGAATTTTGTATTCTGACCAAATATTTTAGTAGAATTCTTCTTGGCCAATTAAGATATCCCTAGAAATCCAAATACAACCTCAGGTATATGGAGTGTTAGTTAGAGACTATGTTATTTGACTGATTAATTGATTGGAATGTGCGACCAAACCTAAGTAAGATTCCCGGTTGACACGAGAGTTACATTGTTACAATATTGTTAACAATGACAGCTCAAAATCATTCATGAAATTACATTGTAGCAATGACCACGTGCGTTTTTCGTTCACGAACTCTACATTGCTACAAATGTCATTCTGAACCCTACCCGAGACTGCCTCTACAAATGTCATTTTTAATGGTGTATGTATCATGATCGTACTATCAACAACCATTATGTAGTTTTGAAAAATAATTAAAAGAACAAAATTCAATTTTTAATAGATTTATTTTAAAAAAAATTGTGTTTTATGGATACGGTGATTATTTTGATGCTCCATAATATTATTTTACTCTTTATGTTATGAAGAAATTAAGAGATCAACTTTTTATTGTTTTCATTTGTTTGACACTTGAGACAACCTCATTGTTAACTACTACGTCATTTCTACAATGACAGTTGTTACAATAGTTAACAATAACAAGATGGAGGGACAGGAAAGGTGAACTAATTATTATGGAAAATGACCCGGTTTCAGAGCACAAGGCAACATAATTATTTAATATATTATGGTACAATACCCAGCAATCAGGATCCTAAAATTGTATTAAGTTATCTGCAATATAACTTATACTATATCCAGTGGTCGTTTTTACTATTAGGAATACTAATAAAAAATGGTAAATATTGAAGTATTAAATAATAAAATTAAAGCAGTTAAATGTAATGATTAGTATTAATTAATCCAACTCAATGCGCCTGACAAATATTAAATAAAATTAATTGAATTCAAACCACCAAACAATTAGTACAATATAATAGTACTCGTCACTGCCGTCATCTGAAAATCCAGCTCAAATCTAAATATAAAAACCAAATAGAATCAAAATTATAATTTCAGGAACTTCAACTCTTCTAAATACTAAACAAAGTAAAACATTAAAGCATATATTTAGAATTACTATTAAGTTTAAGAAGTAGCAAATAAATTTCCATTTTACCGAATAAAACCTGTTACAATATAGTTCAGTAATAATTAGAACAACTTTTAAATAAATTGTGATAAAAAACCACTTGCAAAATACTATGAAGACCTCCACCCAAAATCTTGATTAGTGAATTTAACCCTTTCGCAGACGCACAGTTATTTAAAATGTTTGTAGAGTACAATGAAAACAGTAACGCTTCCTCTGGGACACGGTAAACCACATTCAATATTAATAACCTACATCTGTAGATTTTCTGAAATGTAATTCCAAATTAATATTTTCCGGCTTCCCAAATAATGAAAACATTCACTAAATTCATCCTCCTGCAATTCCCCACATTATACTAAAAAAATTACTCTAAAATCCATTAGTATTTAACAAAAAGCAGAATAGGTAAAAAAAAAATGAAAAAGTTGTAAAGGCAATGGATCCCGGAAAACTATCAAGATTTTTCAATACCAGATTAACTACCGGATTGGTTATTTCAAATAAATTTAGCCCATTTCGCAAACATTTCAAATGATTTATTAATTTTGGTCACTAATGAATATTCGTTTCATTACCAAGTAAATTATACTGCACCGAGCATATCATGTCATGCTCAATGGAGCCTTACCAATCCTCAACCAATTACTGTCAAATGTGGTATGCAGAATTCGATTGACACTCTAGAATAAAGCTCAATGGAACTAGATCATCTCTTAACAAATGATGGCCAAATTCGGTGCGCAAAGCCGATGACGAAACTTTGGGATTCGTATATAATGATGAACCCAGGTCGTTACTTAACCGATAATTTTCCGTTTTAGTTTGTAGAGCTGGACTAGAATTTTAATAAACTTAGGTCAACTTGTATTGGGGTTTTTACTTGTCCCTTTTTGTAGTCAAACAGTTCGACATTCTGAATGGAAATAATTAAGTTCCACCCCAAAAAACTATCGTTAAATCAGGTATGCAGAATTAGGTGGGGATTTGAAAATGGATTTTAAAGAAGTTCTGGAATTCAGCCAGGCTAGGCAATTTCCCAACTAACCATGTTTAAATCTGGTATATTGAGCTGCATCGAAATTCCAACATAAATCCTGGATGAAGTTCTGGATTTTCTTCAAAATAAATTTGAAAATAATCAGCCAAATAAATATCCAGTTCCTACATTCAGCATTGTTGAACCAAACTTAGCCCTAACCCGCCAAGAGACGACCAAGTCAAATTCAGCTTTCCCAAAACCAAAGTTTGCTCGAATTCCAATTCAGCCCAATTCGTCCATATACGGAAGGCTTCTTACATAATTGGTGCCTGAGCAAGTTGAATACGGTTTAGAACTCAAATCAATCGATATTCGTGTCTGACGTTCCCATGTAATTGCGAACCTGTTTCGAGAAATATTATTGAGCCAGAGAGATTATTTTACAGAAAACAGCGTCACCAGTAAGCAATCTAAAATAAAAGAGTTAACATAAAAAGGCCGAAGGATATCACATGAAACATTTACTCGTCATTAAAAACGAAAATAAAAATTAAAAACCATTTTCCCTTTGCCATACTGTAACACATATGAGGTCTCACCCTTTTAAACTATTCTACAAAAAACGTGTTATTTGTATTATTTGAAATTTTCATCATGCATTATTATTAGTTAGAGAGAATATTAATTTAAGTAAACAAATTATAAACCAATTAAATTAACAAAAAAAAAATCAGTTAATAACAAATAATAATAACGCCTGTAGCATAGACAAGCAAGTTTCATGAGTGATTCATCGATAATCGAATCATTTTCGCAATGTCCTCGCATGGTCTATCCAAAATAATTTATCGAAAAAAAAACAACTTACACAAAAATACGTCGATAAATGGAAACATTTACACACATTACACATAAAAACAAATATATACATTAAAATAATATTAATATAATAATATATTAAACTAATTATTAAAATATTAAAATAATTATAAATAAAAACAATTAATTATATATACAGATATACACACATACATATACACACATGTATATACACACATAAACACGAACTCCTCTCAAACAGACAATTCTTTAAAATGTCATTTTCATCCTTTTTTGCCATTAGACTTTTAAACAATTCACCGTGAATAATATAACCGAATAATATATAATATATATTATTATTTTAATGTGTGATTGTGTGAACGCATATAACAGTAAGTCCCTTTCTCTGCCTGTTATCACAATTGTGTGGGTAAAGCAAAAGAATCATGCCGAAAATTCATTTTTTCATGCAGTTTGAACTAACATACACATTTGTGCATTCCACTTTAATCATTTTCGACCGAAAAATAACACTATAACTATAATAATAACAAAACAATTAATATATTATCGAAAACAAATAATTGATGTTTTAAAACAATTTAAAAAATTGTTTTAATTTTACTGTCGTGAGGTTCGAACGTAAAGTAAAACAAACGAAAAGTGCAGTGTTAGTGCTTTTTAACTTGTTATATCTTTTTTCAATTGTGTGAATGGTTTTATAATTAAATACACACGGTGCAAAAAAACTAACATAAAATTGTAACTTAATTAGTGATGATGTAAGCGTGATGGGGCTTTTTCCCTAAAAAAGACTTCTTCAAACATCGAACGCCAAACAAAATCTACAACAAACTTGAACCAGTTTCATGTAGAAAGTATAAATATGGCAAGTGCAAGTGTAAAACAAGTGGGCAAAGTTCATCACAGCCCAAAGAAAACACCTATGCCAATAATTAAAAGTGCTTCTTCGACAGAATTAATTATACCGCAGTTTAAAAATCAAAATCAAAACCGCGATGAAAAAATTAATTCATCAGCAAATTTAACAATGCAGTACGAAAATAATAGTAATGAACTCAGTGCGACGAACTCTAGTGACCGTGGTCAGTGCGAAAATAACCTAGTGCAAACGGGAATGGATAGGTATATCACTGTTCAATCTAAAAGAAAACGTAGCCCGAGATCTGCCCAGTTTGCTGGCTGGAGTAAAGTGACACGGACTGAAGGAGGTGTTAACCAAATACCTCTTAACAATCGATTCTCTAGTCTAGAGGTCATTGACCCCAATGCAGTGCCAAATTCGAAAACTGAGAAACCGCCTCCAATTTATTTAAGGGAAGCATCTAACAATGAATTGGTTAACAACATCGCAAAATTAACAGATTCTAAATTTTATATTGCCCCGCTCAAAAGAGGTAATATAAACGAAACAAAGATTCAAACTTTCGAAATCGATGGCTTCAGAGCCCTAGTTAAACATTTCGACGAAGTTGGTAAAAAATATTACACATACCAGCTAAAAAGCCAAAAAGGGCTGACTGTTGTGCTAAAAGGAATTGAAAGCTGCGTAGATGTTAGCGACATACAAGCTGCACTTGCTGCGGAAGGTTTCCATGCCAAATCCATTGGTAATATAGTAAACCGTGAGAAGGTACCTCAACCAATGTTCCGTTTGGAACTAGAGCCAGAGGAAAAAAAGTCGAAAGGAGTTCATAAGATTTACAACTTAAAATATTTGTTACATCGCAAAATCGTAATTGAAGAACCTAAGAAGAGATCTGGACTAGTTCAATGCATAAAGTGCCAACAATACGGACACACGAAAGCATACTGCGCCTTAAATGAAGTTTGCGTTATTTGTGGTGAACTCCACGACTCCAAACAGTGCGAAAAGTCTCGCAATGACCCATCTGTGAGACGTTGTAATAACTGCGGTGAAAATCATACTGCAAACTACAGGGGTTGCGCAGTGTATCTGGACTTAAAACGCAAAATAAACCCTAAAATGAGAGCTGAGCAACGAATGCTGAATATGCAATTTAATCAGAGGGCCATGTTACCAAAAAATACAATAGTCACCAAACCAACGAGTGCAAACACACACAACGATAACTTGAAGACATTTGCCAGCAGTTTTGCACAGCCAGGTGTTTCTTACGCAAATATCCTAAAAGGTAACAAACCGAAACCAAAAGTTCATTCTAATGCGGACCTAAACATTCACACCATGATAAATAAATTAACCGAGACCATCCAAAGTTTCATGTTGATGATGGAAAGACAAATGAGCATGATGATGCAAAATATGAATACGCTTATGCAAATTATAGTCAAAAATCAAAAATGACAATTCTAAAAATAGCCATTTGGAATGCGAACGGGCTCTCGCAACATAAAGCTGAGGTACAAACATTTCTTATCGAACAAAATATAGACATTATGTTAATATCTGACACATACTTCACAAAACAAAATTTTTTTAATATTACCGGCTATTCCGTTTATGACACCAAACATCCGGATGGAAAAGCACTGCAGTCTTAATAAAAAGAAGATTAAAGCACTACGAGCTCCAGAAATATGCTAAGGATCACATCCAGGCTACAACTGTCAGTTTGGAAGAATGGTCTGGGAAATTTTTAATATCGGCTGTCTACTGTCCACCGAAACACGCAATTAAAAAACAGCAATTTATCGATTACTTTAACCAGTTGGGAATCAAATTTCTAGCAGGGGGTGATTACAACGCTAAACAAGTGCAATGGGGCTCGAGGTTGACGTCACCGAAAAGAAAGCAACTCTACGAAGCAATAAACGAGAAAAACCTTGATTATTTATCATCTGGACATCCCACATATTGGCCTACAGATAGAAAAAAAAATCCTGATTTAATAGATTTCTGTGTAATACGAGGAATAGCACGCACCAATGCTCAAGTCGTTGACTATTATGATTTATCATCAAATCACTCACCAATAATAGTAACACTAAGTACCCAAGCATTAAATACTGAACCACCACAACGTTTAACAAACAAACTAACGAAATGGGTTCTCTATAGAAACATAATAGATGTAAATTGTCATCTTGATGTTCCACTTCGCACACCAGAAGACATTGATGTCGCGATAGAAAACTTAAGTCAAATAATGGAAATGGCTGCAAAAAAAGCTACTCTGGAGAACAAAAATTCCGAAAAAATATAAGGCTTTCAAGTAACATTCAAAAGTTATTAGCAGAGAAGCGGACAATTCGGCGGCTATGGCAGCTTCACCAATCTCCTTTGCATAAACGGAAATTAAATAGAGCTATTAAAGCTTTGAGAGAAGCAATACGGGAAGAACAAAATTTAGGAATACAGAATTACCTAAGTGAGCTCACAGCAACAGAAACAACAGATTACTCACTGTGGAAGGCATCAAGAAATTTAAAAAGACCAGAGTGACTTAGAAAAGGCTATCGCTTTCTCTAACCATCTACAAAAAGTGTTCACCCCAAACGAACAAAATAATGATTGCGTACTACCACAGCTTACGAGGGACGAGTCGAACCCCAACCCAGTAAAATTTAAATGGAAATGCGTCAAAAAAGTTATCAAAAACAGTATAAATCCCAAGAAAGCGCCAGGTCATGATCTAATAACTGGAAAAATGATCAAAGAATTACCAGATAGATGCATAAAATATATAACATATATTTTTAACGCGATTATGAGATGTGGATACTTTCCCCAAAAATGGAAAATATCTCAAATTATCATGATTCCTAAGCTAGGTAAAGACGAAACCCAAGTCTCGTCGTACAGACCAATAAGTCTACTTCCGATAATTTCAAAGCTTTTTGAAAAGATGCTACTACAAGAACTAATACCTATATTATCTGAAGGTCGCATTATACCAGATCACCAATTTGGATTTAGAGAGCAACACGGCACAATAGAACAAGTGCACAGAATTGTAAATACAATTAAGGTTTCCTTAGAAGAAAAGAAATATTGCTGGGCAGTTTTCTTGGATATTGCGCAAGCTTTCGACAAAGTATGGCACGAAGGATTAAATTACAAAATTAAAACTCTTTTGTCTAAACGATTTCATGCAGTTCTTGAAAACTACTTAGCCCAAAGGATGTTCCAGGTGAAACAAAATACGGCCACTACTGATCTAACCGAGATAAAGGCAGGAGTACCGCAAGGTAGTGTATTGGGACCTGTGCTATACTTGTTATTCACAGCTGACCTACCAATAACTGAAAAAATCGTCACTCCAACTTTTGCTGATGACACAGCTATATTATTTTCACACAAAAATCCTCAAACAGCATCGAGAGAATTACAAGAACATCTACACAAAATAGGAAATTGGTTAAAAACTTGGCGGATAAGGACGAATGAATGTAAATCAACCCATGTAACATTCACACTAAATAAACGTACATGTCCAGCAGTAAAATTAAACAATATCACAATTCCTCAACAAACAAACGTCAAATATCTCGGTCTTCATCTCGATAGAAGATTGACATGGAAAAAGCATATAGAAACAAAACGCAATCAATTAAAAATAAAATTTTCTAAAATGTACTGGATGATTGGAAGAAAATCGAAACTCTCTCTAGACTGCAAGGTTCTACTATACAAAGCGATCCTAATCCCCATATGGACATATGGTATCCAACTATGGGGCTCAACTAGTGCATCAAATATAGATATCGTACAAAGAACGCAAGAAAAGATACTTCGAAGCATTACAAACGCCCCATGGTATATTCGAAACAGCAACATCCATAGAGACCTAGGAATCAAAACTGTTAAAGAGACAATTAAATCATGCAGTCTAAAATACCAACTGAAACTGGAATCACACCCTAACGAATTAGCTAGAGAACTACTAAGGCAACCGAAATATGGACGGCTTCGCAGAACAGATCCTCTAGATTTAGTTAACTGAGAAATATAATCTAATAATTTCGTGCATGTTGAAATGAAATTAAATAATTAATAATAATTTAATAATAATAATGCATAATGATATTAGGTATTAACATAGGTTAAGGCTTAAGTTAAATTTTTTTTTATAGTTTTTAAGAATTTCACACTTCTTGTTAGTTTCGTATAAAGAAAGATTCAAGAATAAAGCCTTTGGCAATAGTTACAAAAAAAAAAAAAAAAATTATAAAGCTTTTTTCAAAAATAATTCCGATTTAACTAAGGTCCGTTAAAATCTGGAAGACTTTACAACCTGTCATTTTGAATACACACATTTGTGTGGGCTGGGCTCAAATTAAAGAAAAAAATATATTTTTTGTGGTAGGAAAAGGGATAAACATACAAGAGAAAATAGAACAAATTTGTATATTATCCTGTTTCCATGAACTAGGTTGAGTTAGGTTGAGTTGAAATTAGGTTTTCGTTAATTTCAAAATGGCGTATCGCGTTTACATGAATAGAGTTAGGTTGAGTTGAGATTTTGATAGCTGCTTAGTAGAGGAGAATTTTATCTTGTGATCGCGTTCCTGTGTGTTTTTCTTAGAAAATCATGTTTATTATATTTAAAATTAAATAGTTTAGTGAAATATAGTTTAGAATAGTGCTAACGAATAAATAGTTTAGTGCCACATAACTAATATAGTTTAAAATATAGTATAAATAAAAGCGTAAATAAGATCATAGTTTAAAATAGAGTATAATAAAATAATAAATATATATATATAATAATAAAAAAAGTAAATATGAGAATGAGCAAGAAGTTAAAAATTCTGTGTATTGCACATCAAAAAAAAATGAGGAAATCTCATCTTTGATGTGCGAGTTCTACGCACAAAAATTGAAAAATGCGCGGCAAAAAGTTTTAAATAAACACCGTCGACGAATGACGCTGATGTTGGAAATGCACTCAAGAAATGTAGCTGCATATTTGGGGCATATGTACATGTGTAGAGCTTCCAGAAGATCCCCAAAAGTTTGGATGAAGAAATGGTGTGATAACTGGTGGAAAGCGGTAGTGAATAGCGATAGCTACGATGAATGGATCGAAAATTTTAGAGTCGACAAGACTCTAAAAGTATCAGTATTTATGCGACAAATTAAGACCGGCATTGCAATTTAACCAGAATTGGGTTAGAAAACCGATTGATGTCGAGAAAAAAGTCGGAATTGCATTGTATAAGTTGGCGTCCTGCTCGGAATACAGAGTGGTAGCAAACCAATTTTGAGTGCATAAAGCTTCTGTATACAGATGCTTAAAACAATTTTGTGCAGCAGTCATCAAAATTCTATTGCCCGAGGAAATTAAAATGCCAAATCTGGAAGAAAATAAATTAATGTGTGAGGAATTTAAAAAAAGAAGTGACCTTCCGATGGTATTCGGTGCAATTGATGGATGCCATATTCCGGTAACTGCCTCATTAGTCGGATATAGAGATTATATCAACAGGAAAACATGGGCCTCTATTGTACTTCAGGGTATAGTAGATGCAAATTACAGGTAATTAAATTGTCACATTTTCTTCGCTATCAATTTCGCTAAATGCCTTCGGTAGACTTAAAGGAAGATGGAAAATAATCCAAAAAAAAATTGATGCTAAAATCAATTTTGTCCCATCAATCATTGCTACTTGCCGCGTTCTGCATAATATTGCAGAAAAAAGGAAATTGCCATTTCAAGAAAGTTGGTTAAGAGCTGTAGAAGAAAATAACAAATTGTACCCACAATCTAGCGGTGTAGTAAATCGTGAACAACTGCATCTGAAATAAGAAACCACCTTAAACAATATATGGCGAATAATTATCCACTGTTAACAAGCAGAAGGAATTAACAAAATATTAAATATAATTCAAAAATAATTCATAATTTATTTCAGTGTATTTCATAGAATTGTAAATAAAAAATTTTAAAACATATTTTAAGTGTTTTTCTTAAATTGAATAAATTCGATTAGTTCATCCTCGAGTTCATCGTCATCTGACATTACGATATTTTTTTCTGCCGTACTGCAGGTTGCCACCGTTATATTCTTAAAATTATTGGTACTGATCGTTGATCTGCTGTGATCTGCCAGGTTGGAATTAGTACCCAGTCCCGTGCTGGGCCCTGGTGCAGATGTTTCTTCTGTCTTTAATATGGTTTTAATTTCATTTAAAAACATTTCATTATTTTGTTTTAAAATCTGCCGCATGGTTCCCAAAAACTCTCTATTTCGGGCTGCCTCTTGCTCGGCGACCACTTTCATTTCGTGCTCCATTGCGTCTTTGTATTTTTTAAAAAAAATTTCATTTAATTTTTCAATTTTTGATTCAATGTCGCATTGTCGCTTTCTATTATAATTCTTTCGTCTTGGGGCCGGCTCAGAATCCGAATCACAACTTTCTGATACATTTTCTGTTGTTGATCTACAGTCGGGGTTGACATTTTCTAAAATTAAATTAAATAGAAAATTGTTTAATTAAAAAAAATATTTAATTAAATTGAACGCATTTTATTTTACCTGATTGTATTTCAGCCGCATCAATTCCACTTGTTAGTATTGCAACGCTGGGCCGTGATCCTAAAAGGCGATCTAATATGTCATAAAAATCGCAAGTAGCGGTCGATGCACCACTACAATTATTTTTTTTTTCGTGGCGATATACGCCTTTTTTAAATTTTTCCATTTATTTTCTAATTGTGCTTCGTTTTTGTCCTTGATGCCCCTGCTTATGAATTCATCTAGCACAATTTTAAAAATTTCTTTTCGGCGATATTTTCTGCCATCAATTAATTTTATAATATTTTTTTCCTCGATTAAATTTAATAATAACTCACATTCTTCTTCAGACCAAAATATCCTTGCCGCCATTTTGAATTTTTACCACTTTGAATATTCGTGTCACAATCGAACCGAAATATTTTCGCTGCCACAATATTGAATCTCAACTCTACTCAATCGCACTAGTTTCGTCGAGTTCAAAATAATTTAACGAAAACTCAACTCTACCCTGTTTCCATGAACGCTAACTCCAACTCAAGCCACTTTCAACTCTGCATGGAAACAAGATATATATACATTTAAAACCATACGGTCGAACTTATTTTTCTCATCCTTCTTTTACTTCTAAAATTTTCGTAATGTAAAAGTAAATCATCTTCCACACACACTCACACACACACGCAAACGGTACAACACCATACTATGGCGAGGCGACATATTAATAATGCGTATTTCTTATTACATGTTGTATAAGTACAACAGCTACTAACATATGTATTTATGTAAATAAACTTATAATTTAAATTGAAAATATAATCAAATATGAATAAAAATAAAAATAATAAAAATAAAAATAAAAACATTTATCTTATGAATCCTTTGGAACATACTCGAACGTAGAAATAAGTGTGATGCATTTGCTCGCACTACACACAGTTTCTACCCATTGCTGCGCACTACCAATGCCTTCTAAACTACTGGCCGCTTACACCAAATGATGACGACACGCTAAGTCGACGTTGTTGTTGCTTTCTCTAGTTGCTTTGTTAGTGTAAATATCCTAAAATTATTATTGCGCAGTCTCGGTATAGACTTAAATTGACGTCATGTGCGAAAAATGAGAGTAGTAAAAGGCCAGTAGTATAGAAGGCATTGGCACTACACACTACTTTTAATATTATTTGTAATTATAATTATATTAATTTCACTTTTAATTAAATTATTAAAACGTTATTATTATATTATTTTATTTATTATAACACACTTTTTAATACATTTTTATAACACGTTACATTAAACTGAATTTAATTTAAAAAAAAAACTACAAAGAAAGACAAAAACACGTCTTTCCTCTGCGACGATCAATCGTCGTCCCCACATAATTCACTACAATTTGCCATAAAACAAAATTATATTTATGCAATTTACCAAAATCAGATATTAGATTATTCAATAACACCCTTCTTCTTTCAAATGACGTTATCAAAACCTAACTAATTTATTTAATTATTTTCTAGTCAAACAAAAATAATAATTAGGTATATTAAATTAAATTTAAGATTATTTTGTTTAAAGACGATAAATTATATAGAAATAATTTTTTAAAAGTTTAAATTTAACATTACATAGACCATAATTAAAATATTAATCACAAAACAATTTCATTCATAAGCAACTTTTGTGACGTAACGTAATTTTACTTAATATTTAAAACTACCACTAAATTTCTGCATATGATACAAAATATATTTTCAATAGAATCCAAATCAAATATAACATTGAAAACCTTAACCTTTAACAATTATGAAGTGTAACATTTTAGTAGCAATGTCAATGTACATAAACAAAAACAACAATATTTGAAAAAAAAAATTATATGTACATTATAAGTAATCTAGGTTAAAATTGAACTATAATCACAAACAAAATACCAATCAGACCTGCAAACCAATAGTAACTTTATGTGTAAATCAAATTCTCGATGTCGTTACAAATGGAAAAATATTTCGAGCGGCTGTTAGTAGAAATGCTTAGCTAAAACTCAAACCCTATGTGCTCAATATTCAATATACATCTCGCTCAATATATTTATTCAACGCGCGCGACAAAATAATTTTTTTTTATTTGTGTGTACAGTATAAAAGAAACAAACGGAAAAATACAAATTCAACGTGTTTTTTATTTTCGTTTGAAAATATCCTTTCTCTTATTGTATGTTTTAAATTTAATAAAACAGAATGTTTTGAAAACTAAAACGCACGTATTATGTATATACTATACATATACTAGATGTATATACATATGTACTATTTAAAATAAAATGTGTGCACGATCGATAATTTCTTGTCGTTTAGGTATATAAAATTTAAAAAACATGTGATCATGAAAAGAAAGAGGATCTATTTTCGATGTATGTATGTATGTATATATGTACGTATATACGTTGTATGTACGAATATATATACGTATATACATACATAGATTATGGTTTGGTGTGCTGCATGAAATATAGTTTATAAAAAAGAAACAAATATTTGGAGGAAAGGATACGAAACATCAGAAATTTATGAACGAAAGGGAAAATATTATAATTAAATTGTTTTTTACTGATCGCAGTAAACATTTAGATATACATATTACATATTTGTGTTTAGTTACATTATGTATATTTTATATGCCTATCTATACTGATTGGTCGAAATTAAATACATATACATTCATTACTTAATTTTTCCTAAGTGTACTATAAGGATGATTGATATACGAGTATGTTCTAAATTCAATAATATTAAAATTCCTAACAATTTTATAAATGATTTTAATTTTGAGAAAAATAATAAAATCAGCTTAGAGCGGAAAGATGCCTTAGGGCGGATGTACTATGTATTTGGATTTGCATCTAAAAAATTGGTCAAGCATATATAGTACATTTTTGTTAACACTTTCCCCTTATTCCATATTATCTGAAGCATAGTATAGTATTTGAATTGTTTCAAATAAAAGCTAGTTATTGATTTTAACCAAATTTGCAAAAACATTAATATTTCGAACTCGGTTGTGATATATAGAATTATGAGTATACACAATATCCTTGGAATTCCATTTTTAAACTTCTAACCCCAAGTAAAAACCATCCTAAGGTTTAAAAATGAAAATAAATAAATTTCGTTTTTTGTTGTTTTCAACCGAGTTACAAGCTTACATTATAAGTACACTGCAATTTTTCAGATACCAACCACCACTTATCAAGAAAACTACGCCAAATTTCTCTAGAATAAATGGCCACTTTTTTGACAATTTCAAAAATAGACATTTCAATATCGGATATTGGGTATCGCTTTATAATCCTCATCAGAAGTGCAATTCGATTTTTAAGTTGTAACTTGGAACTTTAAATCATGGAAACAAATTTATTTAGCCACCCACTTTATTTATTATGTGTATAACTTAATTTCTACAGATTTTTTTCACGGTATTCTGTGGTTTTTGTAGGATCGGACGCAAGGTTTCAGAACAACGAACGACAAGTTTACGTGAGTTATATAACCTCTCAGAATAGCAGAGTTTACGATTACAACTGATAAACAGCACATTCGGCACTGCATTCTATACGAATTCCAACAAGGAAAAAATGCTTCTAAGGCACGGGAATCAATTTGTAGTGTTCTTGGTGCCGACCTTGTGTCTTATGAAACGTGTAATTATTGGTATAAACGTTTTAGAATTAGTGATTTCGATCTTAGTGACAGCCTCGAAAGTTTGACGATGTGCGAGCTAACCTGGAATCAGCAACAGGCATAACTCAGAAAAAACGAATATCTAAATAACATACTGCCTAATAATTGGTTTCATCTAAGATTTCAATTCCTAAAAATCATAAATAACTATCAAATGTTTAAATTCTCCTAAACTTCTGAAAATTTAAATAAATTTTAAGAAATATGTACTACGGACTTGGAGCAAAATATTTTCTGAACAGTTATTTTTCAGTAATTATCTTCTCCTGTACTAAATATTAATTTATTACATTAATATGCCCAGCACCAAGTGAATTTTCTGAAACTGGTGGTTATGTAAATGTATTTAATTAATGTGTAGTAATCTATCACCATACCATACATGACATACTTTAGTCATATATAGTCTACTGAGATGGTCACAGATTTTAGTGAGGCCTCATTAAACCTTTTATGAAACATGTCTTTGTTTTTGGTAAGACTTCAGTAGGCTGAACTTGCTCGACATGTTTAAAGAGTTCGTAGTATAAATATTTTTTGTATAAGGCCTCCTGCCTGATGACATAAATCAAAGATAAGATCACGAACACCGCACGGAAGTCCAGAAAATACTCGAACTCAATTCAAATAAAATTAATTAATTTAAAACGAGTTCATAATTTTGAATTACAATAGAACAAAGAAAAATATTTTGAATATCAGTGATATATATATATATATATATATATATATATATATATATATATATATATATATATATATATATATATATATATATATATATATATATATATATATATATATATATATATATATATATATATATATATATATATATATATATATATATATATATATATATATATATATATATATATATATATATATATATATATATATATATATATATATATATATATATATATATATATATATATATATATATATATATATATATATATATATATATATATATATATATATATATATATATATATATATATATATATATATATATATATATATATATAATATATATATATATATATATATATATATAAATATATATATATATATATATATATATATATATATATATATATATATATATATATATATATATATATATATATATATATATATATATATATATATATATATATATATATATATATATATATATATATATATATATATATATATATATATATATATATATATATATATATATATATATATATTTATATATATATATATATATATATATATATATATATATATATATTTATATATATATATATATATATATATTATATATATATATATATATATATATATATATATATATATATATATATATATATATATATATATATATATATATTTATATATATATATATATAATATATATATATATATATATATATATATATATATATATATATATATATATATATATATATATATATATATATATATATATATATATATATATATATATATATATATATATATATATATATATATAAATATATATATATATATATATATATATATATATATTATATATATATATATATATATATATATATATATATATATATATATATATATATATATATATATATATATATATATATATATATATATATATATATATATATATATATATATATATATATATATATATATATATATATATATATATATATATATATATATATATATATATATATATATATATATATATATATATATATATATATATATATATATATATGGTAATCACACCACATGGCTTATTGCTTTTTTACAAATTAAAAACCTCAGGCAGTCCAAACTTAAGAGCTTAAGTTGTGCTCCGTTTGGACCACTTAGGGGAGCGGTACGACCACCAAAAATTTTACAGGTCCGGGGCGGTATGTTGTACCATCACTTCGAATCGAAATTCGAAAAAAGTCGAGTGGCGGTATGTTGTATTATTTTCGAAAAGCAAAAATGATACAACTTTCACTTTTTTGACGCGAATTTTTTCGAATTCGATTCGAAGTGATGATGATACAACATACCGCCCCTGTTGTTTATTTGTGACAAGAAGCCTATACAATTTTGGTGATTAACCGAAGCGGTGCAACCGGCGTGTAACTTAAGCTCCTAACCTAAGTCGTGCGTGACTGGTTGAGGCATTTTAAGGCAACTTTAAATATTTAGTGTTCACATACGAATTAATCACCCATTGAGATAGCGAATTTTTATAAATACCTTAAAAATTATTAAACGAATCAAAATTTAATCATGCATTCTGAATACACTAATCATGGGAGATGAATATGATTACATGTATCATAATAATAATAAGCTCCGTTTTCACTGATTGACATAATTAAACAAATAGTATTTCTTATTATTGTATGATAGGGAATATCACAATAATTTTATAATGATTTCTATTATTATAATATGGTAAAGGCAATCATGTGTTTATCATATTTTTTCTGAGTGTAGACGCTGACTCATTTTCTATATCAGTATATAGGTTTAAATGGAGCTTGTATCGTGAAGAATTACTTTTGTACATTTTGCTTAGAAGGAAAATTATGCAAATCATTGATCGAAATATTAAAAGTGTTTGTCTCATGAATTCCTTATTCAATCAGTAAAGGGTGTGTTTTATAGCTTCACATCGTTAAGTTTGCAACATTGTTTTGTTTGACAACCGAGTTTACAGCTAACATTTGCTTTGTCATTAGTTTGATTTGCCATTTCATAATGAATAAACTTACGCCATAGCACTGCTTGCCAAATCGGCCAATCGGCTGAAGCACTAATTCTATTGATGTTGATTTTCCAAACAAAATTTTGTTCAACGATGAAGCTCAATTTTTGTTGAATGGGTACGTTAATAAACAGAATTGGATTTGGAGTGAAGATAATCTAGAAGCCTTTGCCTTTGAAACACCATTATATCCATAGAAAATCACTGTTTGGTGCGCTTTAGGCGGACTCTCTGGTCTATATGTCTTCAAAAACGATGATGGGTGGAATCTTACAGTGAACGGTATAGAGACATGATTTCTAACTTTTTGTACCCCAATTGGCTGCCATTAATCTTGCTGATATGTGGTTCCAACAGGACGGTTCCATAAGGCACACAACGCGGAATACAATTAATTTACTCAAAGAAACATTTGATGAAAGACTAATTCAACATAATAGTCCTGTTAATTGGCCACCGAGATCGTGTGATCTAACTCCATTAGATTATTTTCTTTGGGGATATGTTAAGTCACTTGTCTACGCTTGCTGCGAAAAGTGTGTGAAAATTGGACATGCAGATTGCGCCATCTACGCACCAGCCACAATCATATTCAAGCATTAATGGCATAAAATTATCAATCCAATAAAGCTAGTTTCACTGATATTCAAAGTATTTTTCTTTGTTCTATTGTAATTCAAAATTATGAACTCGTTTTAAATTAATTAATTTTATTTGAATTGAGTTCGAGTATTTTCTGGACTTCCGTGCGGTGTTCGTGATCTTATCTTTGATTTATGTCATCAGGCAGGAGGCCTTATACAAAAAATATTTATACTACGAACTCTTTAAACATGTCGAGCAAGTTCAGCCTACTGAAGTCTTACCAAAAACAAAGACATGTTTCATAAAAGGTTTAATGAGGCCTCACTAAAATCTGTGACCATCTCAGTAGACTATATATGACTAAAGTATGTCATGTATGGTATGGTGATAGATTACTACACATTAATTAAATACATTTACATAACCACCAGTTTCAGAAAATTCACTTGGTGCTGTGCATATTAATGTAATAAATTAATATTTAGTACAGGAGAAGATAATTACTGAAAAATAACTGTTCAGAAAATATTTTGCTCCAAGTCCGTAGTACATATTTCTTAAAATTTATTTAAATTTTCAGAAGTTTAGGAGAATTTAAACATTTGATAGTTATTTATGATTTTTAGGAATTGAAATCTTAGATGAAACCAATTATTAGGCAGTATGTTATTTAGATATTCGTTTTTTCTGAGTTATGCCTGTTGCTGATTCCAGGTTAGCTCGCACATCTTCAAACTTTCGAGGCTGTCACTAAGATCGAAATCACTAATTCTAAAACGTTTATACCAATAATTACACGTTTCATAAGACACAAGGTCGGCACCAAGAACACTACAAATTGATTCCCGTGCCTTAGAAGCATTTTTTCCTTGTTGGAATTCGTATAGAATGCAGTGCCGAATGTGCTGTTTATCAGTTGTAATCGTAAACTCTGCTATTCTGAGAGGTTATATAACTCACGTAAACTTGTCGTTCGTTGTTCTGAAACCTTGCGTCCGATCCTACAAAAACCACAGAATACCGTGAAAAAAATCTGTAGAAATTAAGTTATACACATAATAAATAAAGTGGGTGGCTAAATAAATTTGTTTCCATGATTTAAAGTTCCAAGTTACAACTTAAAAATCGAATTGCACTTCTGATGAGGATTATAAAGCGATACCCAATATCCGATATTGAAATGTCTATTTTTGAAATTGTCAAAAAAGTGGCCATTTATTCTAGAGAAATTTGGCGTAGTTTTCTTGATAAGTGGTGGTTGGTATCTGAAAAATTGCAGTGTACTTATAATGTAAGCTTGTAACTCGGTTGAAAACAACAAAAAACGAAATTTATTTATTTTCATTTTTAAACCTTAGGATGGTCTTTACTTGGGGTTAGAAGTTTAAAAATGGAATTCCAAGGATATTGTGTATACTCATAATTCTATATATCACAACCGAGTTCGAAATATTAATGTTTTTGCAAATTTGGTTAAAATCAATAACTAGCTTTTATTTGAAACAATTCAAATACTATACTATGCTTCAGATAATATGGAATAAGGGGAAAGTGTTAACAAAAATGTACTATATATGCTTGACCAATTTTTTAGATGCAAATCCAAATACATAGTACATCCTCCCTAAGGCATCTTTCCGCTCTAAGCTGATTTTATTATTTTTCTCAAAATTAAAATCATTTATAAAATTGTTAGGAATTTTAATATTATTGAATTTAGAACATATATCAATCATCCTTATAGTACACTTAGGAAAAATTAAGTAATGAATGTATATGTATTTAATTTCGACCAATCAGTATAGATAGGCATATAAAATATACATAATGTAACTAAACACAAATATGTAATATGTATATCTAAATGTTTACTGCGATCAGTAAAAAACAATTTAATTATAATATTTTCCCTTTCGTTCATAAATTTCTGATGTTTCGTATCCTTTCCTCCAAATATTTGTTTCTTTTTTATAAACTATATTTCATGCAGCACACCAAACCATAATCTATGTATGTATATACGTATATATATTCGTACATACAACGTATATACGTACATATATACATACATACATACATCGAAAATAGATCCTCTTTCTTTTCATGATCACATGTTTTTTAAATTTTATATACCTAAACGACAAGAAATTATCGATCGTGCACACATTTTATTTTAAATAGTACATATGTATATACATCTAGTATATGTATAGTATATACATAATACGTGCGTTTTAGTTTTCAAAACATTCTGTTTTATTAAATTTAAAACATACAATAAGAGAAAGGATATTTTCAAACGAAAATAAAAAACACGTTGAATTTGTATTTTTCCGTTTGTTTCTTTTATACTGTACACACAAATAAAAAAAAATTATTTTGTCGCGCGCGTTGAATAAATATATTGAGCGAGATGTATATTGAATATTGAGCACATAGGGTTTGAGTTTTAGCTAAGCATTTCTACTAACAGCCGCTCGAAATATTTTTCCATTTGTAACGACATCGAGAATTTGATTTACACATAAAGTTACTATTGGTTTGCAGGTCTGATTGGTATTTTGTTTGTGCTATAATATTAAAAGACACCCAAACAATCCATAAAAACATTTAAATGAACCGTATTCTGATATACTATTAACCATATTCCATAAAGAAAAACCTTCTTCCAGAAGATTTTTCTTCTCTCAAACGGGGAGGAATGTTGTGTTTGTGTTTTATACCGGAAAAGTCGATTCATTTATTTGTTTTCCGCATTGTTAATAAAATAATAAGGTCCTTCAATTTTAACAAAATAAACACATTTGCGTACAAGAAATGAAAATGCAATCTTGCAACTTCGGAAAATGTACATTTGTTTTCCGTAGAACTTGTGCATTTCCATTTCCTCAACATTTTAGTATATAAGACATTTTAGTTTTAAGATATAGACATAGTTATAAAGAATTAGTCAGAGCACTAATCAACAAAAATTATTTTAAGTGTAACGATAATGTGAAGTTAATTTTAATAAATAAAATGTAGTCGTAACAGTGAAGAAGATGATGTTTTTTAAAACACCCTATCCACAACCCGCTCCGCACAACAGAGTGAAGCATATTTTATAATAATTAAATTATATTTTTGATTTTAAATTACAACTAAAATAAGTCACGTTTTTGCTATTCTATGAAATTTCGGTGAATTACAATAAATCTTGTAACGTGGAACAACAGTTTTTAGTCTTCTTTAGTTTTTCGGTTAAATTTTAATAACCTATACAATGTAAGCTCAATAGTAATCCGCATTTTAATTTAATAAATAGTCTCCACATGTGTAGTTAATGGATCAATTGACTGTTCTATTAATTAGATTTCTTGATGTGTTGACTCTCGTGATCTTAACAGTTAATTTTCAATACAAATAGGTTTTGTTCGGCATTATTAGACTAGGTAAAATCAGCATCATCTTTGCAGCTGGTTTACTTTTCTTAATATACCGTACCATAGTGATTTAAGATCCTATTGTGAAAATTAATCCCAAAATACGTAAGCAAAAATTGCATCAATCAGTTGTAATGTTCTCAATTTGAGCAAATCAAATGAAAATGACAATGAATCAGCGTCGTATTCTGATGTTAATACTCAATATACACGAATTAAGAATAATTTTACAATATAAAGTGCTTAAATCAAGAATAACTGTTCAAGATTTATAAATTTCAATGTTCTCATTCAAGTTCCAATTGAGAATAATATACATGAACTGAGTATTAGTACATGGATTAAACCGTTTTTTTATTAAATTTTTTTGCAGCTGCTCGAACCCATTCGGTTATACTACAAGTTTACACTTTTCTATAATATTAATTTAATTTAATTTATGGCGCTAACAAAAGTACATTCATACAAAACAACAACTAACTGTTTTAATATAAAAAGAAGAATTCCTCGGATACACGCAATCAAATCTTATATCTAAACATATACAGCCACAGAAGAATCTTTTATCTAAATGTCTGCTTAAAAAATCCGTTCAGTTAATACAAGCGGCAGTCGTATTCGATGATTTTGTAAATCCAAATTGATGATAAGAAATAATGTTGTTTGCACTCCAGGAAATGTCCTAGTCTGCTTAAGATAATTTTCTCTAAAATTTTAGAGAATGACGATAAAATTTTAAACGAAAACTATCACCCTTTCAAATTTTTTTACACATATATATAAACTGCAAATCATTTTTCACAGATCGTAATCTGTTGATGAAAATTCCCTTTTGCATCCCTCCCTATAATGGATTCGAACATGGTACATCCCGATCCAAACGCCAAACCTTTAACCACTGTGCTGTTTGGTCGGTTCATATAAAGATACTGTCGCATAATTATTTTTTTTTTTTTTTTTTTTTTTATTTAAATTATTACAACTGAATACAATTCATCTAGTAATTTTTCTTTCTTAATTTAATCACTTGTGAATGAGAAGACGCCCATTGGCCGGCTCCATTTATAGGTTATTTACTGAAGTAGTCTTTGCTTTGGTGTCCTTAATCCATTAAATCAATTGGTTTCGTTCTCTGCAATCGTCTTACTGCATGGGAGGTGTCCAACATACCACGAAGCTCTTCATTTACGTGTTGATAAATACGTTGTCCATGTATTACTGCAAGTTTTTTTATTTCTTCTTGGACCGTCGGGATATTTAGATCCCGATGAAGGTCATCATTCCTAATGGACCACGGAGCGTTAACTATACCACGTAGCACTTTGTTTTGAAAAGTTTGTATTATTTTAGTGTTGGTTTTCTTTGTACAGCCCCAGAGCTGTATTCCGTAAGTCCATACAGGCTTTAGCACCTGTTGATATAGTAGCAATTTATTTTCGGTTGACAATTCCGAGTTTTTCCCGAGCAGCCAATACATTTTTCGATATTTGATATTAAGTTCTTCTTTTTTCTTTTTAACGTGCTCTTTCCATCTGAGCCTGGTATCTAAGGTCATCCCTAGATATTTAGCCTTATTTGCATACGGAATCTGCTGACCGTTAATGATTACAGGTTTGTAACTGACTTTTAGATTAGTAAAATTCACATGCGTGGATTTTGATTCATTGAGCCCGATTCGCCACTTTTTTGTCCATTTTATGATTTTGTCACATGCTTCTTGAAGTTTCGTTGTCGATTCCTCGATAGTGTCTCCTACTGAGAGAACTGCAGTGTCATCAGCAAATGTTGCAACGGTAACATCGTTTAAATGAGGTAAATCTCTGGTGTAGAGTAAGTAAAGAATTGGTCCCAAAACACTACCCTGTGGGACTCCTGCCGAGATCTTTTTTAGCTCGGAGTATTCATCTTCATATTTCACCCGAAAGTGGCGATTCTCTATGTATGATTTTAAAATCATGTAATATTGTTTTGGTAAATCTCTATGTAGTTTAAAGAGTAAACCTCTGTGCCATACCTTATCGAAGGCCTGTGCCACATCTAAGAAGATACCAGAGCAAACCTTTTTCCTTTCTAATGTATTCTCAATGACATCTGTAAGCCTGTGAACCTGCTCAATAGTGGAGTGTTTCTCCCTGAAACCAAACTGATATTCTGGGATAAGGTTTCGTTGTTCTATGGTTATTTTCAATCTTTTGAGCAGCAGCCTCTCAAACAATTTCGCTAGTGTTGGTAGAAGTGAAATTGGCCGATAAGATTTTCTATCATTCGGTGGCTTGCCCGGTTTCGGAATCATTATTACTTCTGCTACTTTCCACTGCATTGGCACATGTTTTTTCCTGATGATCGCATTGATTATGTGCAGTAATTTACGGGTCCCTTTTTCAGGCAGCTCCTTTATTATTTGTTATCAGATCGTAACCAGGAGCTTTCTTTGTTTTTATGTTCTTAATTTCTGCTTTTAGTTCTTTCGATGTTACAGGCCTGATATCTTCGAAATCAGATATTCTGGGCGTATCAGCAGTGTTTTCGTAACTGGTCTGCCGACCTAGGGGTTGAAATGTTTCTTCAAGATGTTCAGCAAACAGGTCAGCTTTATCTTTCGCACTTCTAGCCCAGTTCCCATCGTTTGTTTTGATTGGGGGGATCTGCGTTTTTGGTCGTTTTAACCCTTTTGTTGCTTTCCAGAGGGAATAGTCGGTATCTTTAGTTGGGGCTAGAGAACAGAGATATTTTCCAATTGTTTCATTTTTCACTGCTTTTATGAGTACCTTAAGTTTGATGCACAAGTTGTTTAAGGTGGTTTTATCTTGCGGCGCACGTGTATTCTGCCATTTCTTTCGGGCTTTTCGTTTTTCCTGCACTAATTCTCTTACTTCTATTGGGTAAATAACGGCGTTTTCTTTCCTGGATGATAATTTGGGGGTGCATTTCCAAGCCGACCATTGTATGACATCAAGGAGCCGGTCTAGTTCCTCTTCTATTTCATATTCACTTTTGATTGGCACTTGAAGTTCTATTTTTTCCTCCACTAACTGCTTAAACAATTCCCAATTTGTTTTGTTGTTTGTTAGTTGTGGTGAATTTGTTTTTGATGTGTAAACATCTTTACTCGCGCCTACCAAAATTTTTTGTATAGGAGTAAACTTGTAAATGAAACGAACGGAAATGACGTACCTACTTCGTTTGAAAAAAAGCAACAAACTCAATAAAAACAATTTTGTACTATACATGGCATGCTTGTATGTATATGTATGATAGTAGGGAAAACAAAAAAACTAATTTAAAAAATGAAATAGAAACAACGACATTTCCATCGATAAGAAAAATCAAAAAAAATTACTATATGAAGTACGAATTACTATTACGAAATTACATACTCTTACGATTAAAAACACAGTCAAGAACTTGTGTATGTTGCTTTATCACGAGTAACGAGTCTCAAGGAGCTATCACGTCGGCTATCAATGATCATGTCTCCTACTAAATGGGGTTATAATGACGTCTCGTCTTTAACATTGAACTGCCAGAGTCTCAGGTCACAGTCATGCAGGTATGCTCAAGCCATTTGCTTTTGGAGACCTGGCTGCGCAATGTTGAGCATGTTAATATTCCTACTTTTGAATGCCGCGTTCAGTACAAGAGAGATGGTCAGTGGGCTGCCGGAGTAGCAATTCCGTCAAAAGATTCATAATGAGCATAGTGGACACAAATAATTTGCCGTATGAACTTCCACTTGTCATAGGAAGGTTTTATTTTCTAAAAACCAATATTGACGTAACAGATGGACTGGCGAACGGAACTATGGGCTGTCTGAGGTATATCGAATGCAGCCATCCTGACCAGGCAACGAGAACAATGAAAACGTCATCATTAATCTAAATGTCAAACGACTCTGAATTGATTTTGGTACAAATTCACAAGTTGGCAAGAAGGTCAGGCGGCTTAAAGCTGGATGGGCGAAGAAAACGAATATCGAACGATGTTTAGTGCCCATTTCTAGAAAAAGCGCAACTGTTAATCGAAACAATAATTGGACAATTAATGTTAAGCGTATAATCATTTTCCAGCCGTACCTGATGTGCCACCACAATTCATGCATCATAGGGTGGTATCGATAACGAGATAGTCAGTATATACTCTTACGATTAAGAAAACAGTGAATAACTTGTGTATATTGCTTTATCACGAGTAACGGGTCTCGAAGGACTGTTCATCACGTCGGCTATCGATGCTCATGTCTTCTACCATGGACGTAAATATGGGACCTCAATGGGTCTTTCCGAGATCTGGCTACGCAACGACGAGCATGTTAATATTTTTAATTTTGAATGCTGCGTTCAGTTCAAGAGAGATGGTCAATGGACTGCCGGAGTGGCAATATATCAAAATACAAGTAGAACTTATACAGTCGCCTCGCATAAGAAAATCATCATTGGACAAACAACTGGTATGAGCGTAACAACACAACCCATTGACGATATATACATGGCTGAACTTCAGCTTCTCAATGGGAATAAGATGCTTTCTGTAGTTGTATTCACCGCGCCGAATAAATCTGTCGAAGACATAATGAAGTTAATACATTTCGTGTATGAACTTCATTATGTCTTCGACAGATTCTTGCTCCACATTCTAAAATAATTTCAAAAACTCTCCAAGGAATATCATCTTTTGCCGATGATTATGAGCGGTGATTCCAATATTAATTTATAATTCCTCAAGCTGGACCAACTTATAAACTTCCTTCGAGACAAATTCGATTTGCACATGAACTCAGATCGAAATAGAGATTTCGAGATATGGGACGACCATAGTGCAGTTGTTCAATGAAAATTAGAAAAGTTAGAGACGACAGTATATATATATATATATCTTATTTTAGCTGCCATAATCCAATTGCATCGATTATACCGAAAGAGTAATAGACCAATTTAACGATAATAAACAAATAAAAAACTCTGGTTAGTAAAATTGAATTCTTCTTCCTTCATAGTAAACTGTACACACGCCATGTTTACACATGGCGCCCATGAAGCGTTACAGGTTTTAACTTAGTAATTTTGGGTAGACACGTGTATTCATTGCCTCCCTCATATCACTATTTATATATAAATATTTATTATAATAATAATTTTTTTCCGAATATATCATTTATATTCATATATACAAATAAAAATCAATTATATTGAAATTGTTGAAATACTTTAGGATTATTCAGATTTTTCTCCTTACGCAAGTCTAGTTTTCGTTGTATACATTTTTTTAATTTTTGCTCTTAAATCTATTCTACAAATTATCGAACATTACTTATTTTCACTATGAGTCCCTCACCATGTTGTTTGGACCGCTTTAAAGGTCTATCTGAAGAGGAAGTAGAAGTCGAATGCATGGTAAGGGGTATTAGTATGACTGACCCAGGTTGGGAAGAAAATTTACTATCTGTGCTTCAATCAGAAGGGGTCGATCCCTCCACAAAGCCTTCTCGTACTCATGGCACTGATCATAAAAAGGAGTTTAGAGTTTGTTCAGATCAAATTCCCATAATAACCAAAATTTTAGAAGACGAACGTGTTACTAACTCTCTTAGTACTTTAACGGAAATGAGAACTCGAATTAAGCACTGGAGGGATAGAACATATAGATTAAAAGGGTGTTTTCACCAAGACAACGATGTCGACCGATTATTAAATCATTGGCGACGTTTGGAAAGATTATATGAAGCTTGTGTGGAAAAATTTAATGAGTCCCAGGACCTTGTAAGGGATTCACTTCGTAGCCCGCCAATATCAGCAGTAATAGAAACATTAGATGGATTAAATATCGCAAGTAAGTCCTCTGAAATGGCTATACCACGACTTGTTATACTACAAACATCCTTGCATTAAATACAATTTCTCAAGACTCAACAAATGTGACCTGGAATAAGAAAAACCTGTTGTCACAGCATAAGGAGACAGCGACCCAAAATCTACGACTTCCTTACAGTGATTACAAAATCCGCCAAGATAACGAAAATTCTTTCCAGGCTGGGAGTTTAACCGCCCCACCTAAGTATCCAATATATTCCATAGCACCCAATCATTCTATGCCTCTTAATCAGCCTCCGATTAGTCACTATATTCCTTTCAGTTATGTTGTCAACGACAATCAGACAACTCCAGTTTCTGGCCCTGTACCAAATTATACTCCTCAAAGATTTAGATCGGAGCCAAAATGGAACATTAGTTTTTCTGGGCAACCTAGCGGTTTGGATGTCCACGATTTCATTTTTAGATTAGAGTCCTTTGCATGGCGTGAACAAGTTTCTATCAATCATTTGTACGCTATAATACCGAAATTTCTGAATGATATAGCGGAAAAATGGTATTGGATTTTCACACAAAAAAATCCCTCAGCTTCTTACGCTCAATTACGCGGAGGTTTAATTCAAAGATTCAGCAGTGTCAATTCCGACCGCGCTACACGGCGGGTCATAGAAACACGTAAGCAAAAGGTGAACGAATCCTTGGGTGACTTCATTCTCGAAATTGAAAGTCTAAATAATCGTCTAAACCGCCCGTTTGACGAACTAGACTTATTAGATATTATTAGAGAAAATATGGACTTTGAATTACAGCAAATGACTTTACATTTACCCGTTTCCTATATAGACGAATTACGAGTAATATGTACTAGATATGAACGAATGTGGGCTAGAAAAAGAATAGATAGAGTGCTTCCATTAAATCGACGAGTCAAGTTTGTAGATGAACTAACCTTACCAACGCCAAACCGTTTTTCCGACGTAAGCCCTGAGACATCCAGTTATTATAAGGAAGCTGATCATGAACCCGCAGACCCAGACGAAGATCTATACTATTTAGACGCAATAAAGAAGGTCCCAAATAACACATTCAAGGAACTACAACATTCATCAAATGAAAATTACCGCTCGAGGAAAAACCTTATATGCTGGAACTGTCATATGCCGGAACATCGATACCAGGATTGCAACTTACCTCCGCAAGGAGTATTTTGTTATGGATGTGGAGCCAAAGATACAATAAAACCCCAATGCATTAATTGCCAACGGACGTCGGAAAACTTATCGCCGGGAGTGAGCAGACCGGGAATGGCACTGCCGGTGAAAATTTTACCCCGCCCTCAGCCGACCACTGCTACTGCCGCTTCCAATACCGAGCCTCCACGCTACCGTTAAAATCACCCGAAACTAGAATAGTCTCGCCAAATCAATTACTTGACATTGAGAAAATTTGCGAATCTCACACTAAGCCATTCACCTTGATAAAAGAAATGAGTAGAAACATTAAATACTGGAAGGGCCGACGAAACTTTACTCGTGCATGCGCTGAAACTTATTTAGGAAGTGAACACGATATTAGGCCCTATGCTGTAGTTGAGATTAACGTTACTCAGATTCGTGGCTTAATGGATAGTGGGGCTTCCATCAGTATTTTAGGCCATGGGGCGTTAGAATTTCTTGAAGTAATAAAAACTAGTTATAAACCCATATCAGCTGAAGTTTCGACTGCAGACGGTTCTAAGAATAAAATTGTCGGTTTCGTCGATTTGTTAATCATATTCAATAACCAAACCAAACCCTTACGTTTTTATATTGTACCATCTTTGCAAGGGCAACTCTATTTAGGAATAGACTTTTGGAACTTATTTAAAATTAGGCCTCTTGTTGCCAATTCCTTGGAATTACCACCACCCGGTAATATAAATGATGCTAATAAACACTCCCTAACTCCAGCTCAATCGGAGGAATTTAGTAAAATATTGGACTCGTTTCCTTCATTTGAACAGACTGGGCTAGGTAGAACAACGATGATTGAGCACCACATTGACCTTGGAGAGAATAAGCCAATCAAGCAGAGACATTATGCAGTATCGCCGGCGATCCAGGAACTGATGTACAGCGAGCTGGATTTGTTATCTCTAGGGGTAATAGAAGAGAGCTCGAGCTCTTGGTCATCGCCAGTTGTGCTGATCCGGAAACCGAACAAAATCAGGATATGTCTAGATTCACGAAAGGCCAATGCTGTGACGAAAAAAGACGCATACCCTTTGCCTTTAATTAAAGGTTTATTAGGCAGATTAAACAGCACAAAGTACATCTCCAGCATTGACCTTAAAGACGCCTTCTGGCAGATACCACTCGCTCCTGCCTCTAGAGATAAAACCGCGTTCACAGTTCTTGGTCGCCCGCTGTATCAGTTTCGTGTGATGCCATTTGGGCTATGCAACTCTCCACAGACGATGTGTCGTCTGATGGATAAAGTGATTTTGCATTGCTTTCACCAGCAAATTTTTGTGTACCTCGACGATCTTTTGATCACATCTGCATCTCTGGAAGAACATTTTAAATTACTACAGCTAGTAGCTAATCGCCTTTCGGATGCGGGACTAACCATAAACGTGTCAAAAAGTCATTTCTTAATGAAACAAATACGATATTTAGGCTACTTAGTGGGAGAAGGGGGACTGAAGACCGATCCGGAAAAAGTGGAAGCCATAAGGAAATTTCCTCCTCCATCAACCGTAAAGCAAGTTCGTAGGCTGCTTGGCATGACAGGGTGGTATCAACGTTTCATACCTAACTATGCTGAAGTAACCACGCCGATTACAAATTTATTAAAGAAGAAACAAAAATTTTTTTGGAACGTCGACGCTCAAAAGGCTCTAGATAAACTAAAATTTTTATTAACTAATGCTCCTTTATTGAAAAATCCCGACTACACAAAGCCATTTTGGAAGGAGCGTCTTATTTCAAAAAGACCTGGAAGGAAATGAGAGACCAATTTCGTTCATGTCTAAAAAACTCAACCAAGCCCAAACTAATTATAGTGCAACCGAACTAGAGTGCCTAGCAGCTGTGTTAAGCATTAAAAAGTTTAGACCTTACATTGAAGGATATACCACTTCACCATAATAACGGACCATAGTAGTTTAAAATGGCTAATGTCACAAAAAGACTTGAATGGTAGACTAGCTCGCTGGAGTCTTAAATTGCAGGCTTTCGATTTTGACATACAACATCAACGAGGCACAGAAAATATAGTGCCCGATTCACTATCTCGGATGTATTGTGACACGCTTGATTTAACACCTACCATCGATCTCTCTTCCGTTGGTTTCGAAGATTTTGATTATACGCAATTGAAAGAACATATTCGAAATTGCCCAGAAAAGTATCCGTCATTTAAGATTTCATCTGACAAGATCTATATTAAAATAGGTACAAAATGCGATCCAGTATTATCTGATCTCTCTAACTGGAAGCTGTGGATACCGCAAACTATGACGGCACACCTGATAAAGCAATACCACGATACATCCCTAGCTGCCCATGGTGGAATTGCTAAAAAGTTAGCACGCCTACGCGAACATTTTTTACTGGCCAGGAATTCGAAGACAGGTATATGACTATGTAACAAACTGCGAAATCTGCAAAACGACAAAAAGCTCTAACGTCATCACCAAACCTCTCTTAGGTGAAAGTTTATTTGCATCTCGTCTGTTTGAGCATCTTTATATTGATCTAATGGGACCATACCCTCGCTCGAAATTAGGCCATACTTATATATTAGTAGTGTTGGATCAATTTACCAAATTTGTTTTGTTAAAAGCATTAAGTTCGAGTACTACAAATAAAATTATAAATTATATAAAAAACGACTTTTTTCTAGTTTTTGGTGTACCCAAACAAGTGCATACGGATAAAGACCCTCAATTTAATAGCAAGGCTTTCCAGGAACTATTAAGTAACTTTAACGTAGCGGATAGCAAAACCGCTGTGTATTCGCCTCAAGCGAACGCATCGGAGCGCGTCAACCGGTCTGTAGTGGCTGCAATTCGAGCGTATGTCCAAAATGATCACAAAACTTGGGATAAATATCTACCTGAAATTGCTTGCGCTTTACGTACAGCCATTCACCAATCTACCAAGCTACTCTACGATAGTGAATCTGTGGTGTATCATTCATGTTAAGATATCTTTAAAATAAATATATTAAGTTTTATTATTGGTTATTACTTTGTCTTCCTCTTCTTCTTCTTCTGTATATAATTTTTTTGCGGTCAGATATCACTATCTATATGACCTATTTGAACTGCTTCTTCCAATTAGTGCTAACAGGGCCTTATCATGGTAAGGGCTGAAGCTTGGAATGCATGTGATGTAAAGTGATGTGACTGATTCAACTTTATATCGCTATAGAAAGTTAAACAGTCAGTGTGTGAGTGTAAAGATGAAGTATACTGTATAATTAAATAGATATTCAATGCAATAATTTTATAATAAATTCAAAAATTCAATTTAATTTTAACAATGTTAATTCAAGTTTTAAGTTATTAAATTCAATAAACAAAATTAAATATTAATAAAAATTCAAAAATAGACAGTGCAAAACTTTAAAATTAATATTTAAATAGATAGCAATGACAATTCATAATATAATGAGATGGTTGATTCATAATGAATTAATTATATAGTTGTAAATGATTTAAAAATAAAAATAAAAATGAAAAATGTACATGTTTTTAGATTGATAACCTTTATTTTTTGTTATCCGTAAAAATGATTTGCCAATCCTGGTAGTTTTGTGAAATATCAAGCTATAAGCAAGTAGTTCCGCAGTTACAGCTTTCGATCAATTTCTTTAATAAACTTTAATAGTATGTCGTATTCTGTGAAATCATTACTTTGGAGTATTTCCTGGAGTTTTTTCCGTCTTAGCAGTGGGTATTTGTCACGAACCGAATCAAAAGTAGAACAAGCATCAATTATATGATCATTGTCCTCATATGTATCGCATTCTAAGCAATTAGGTGAAGATTCAAGTCCTATCATGTGTCTAAATTTTTTATTGTATGAATGACCAGTCCTAAGCCTAACAAGTTGTTTAATTTGCTGACTATTAAAATTTGAGTTGGCGAACCATAGAGAATTTAGCGGAGATTGACAGATTTCTTTATAATATTTACCTGCTTTGTTTGTCATTTCACTATATTTAGATTTCCATTCCGAATTAATTGCATTGTTAATTTCGTTTATAATATCAGAAATAGCAGGTTCGTTGTCTAGCAAGTGTGTAGGGGTAAATGTGGCTGTTTTAGCAAGATCGTCTGCTACTGTATTACCATTAATACCACAATGACCCGTAATCCAATGTATTATGAATTTTTTGTTGACGTTGTATCCTGCAAAATCTATTATGTGATTTTCAAAATGTTTATCCGTATTATTAATAAGTGCCGATTGTAAGGATTTGCATGAACTCTGAGAGTCGGATAAAATAATAACATGATCATTATCCAGAATAAGTGCTATAAAAATAGCTATTTTAATAGCAATCAATTCAATGTTCATTATGTTAGTTAAATTCTTTAATTTTATTGCTACTTGTAAATTTATAGTAGGTATAAAAATGCCAATTCCTGCTTTGTTTGCGATAACTGAACCATCTGTATAAATTCGTGAATAATTCTCGTATTTATCCAGAGTTTCTAGCGTGAGATTATGTAATTCAGTTGAATTTGATGTTGGTTTCTTAGTAATACCCTGTACTTAATAAACACATTTTTATTAATCACTTGTTTTTGTTTCGCAAAATATTTTTCAAAAAGTTTAAAAAATCACTCGATCGATTTCGACTTGTTAGGTCATCATCAGGAGTATCTACTGAATTGTATTAGTAAAAATTATTTGTTATATAGTAGAAAAAAGCAAAATATAAATAAAAATAAAAGAAGGAGGGAAAAAATAAGCAATAAAAATTAATCTACGGATCGCGCAGGTAGGCGATGAGTCATAGGTTGAGTAACAAAATTCAAGGTATGTTATTGCGTACGTGAGAATAGAAAAGGGCGGGGTCTGTAATTGGTGAGAACCGGATTTCTCTCTGTTCGTTAAGGATATTTTGGTTAAGAAATATTGATTTTCGAATTTCGTAAGATTCTAAGGTATCTAAACGTCTGCCTTTGGGTTGTATATGTAATATGTCTAAATTGTTCAAGCTAGCTGTATGATTTTCTGAAGTTAAATGGTTATGGAAAGTTGATTGATTGCAACCAGATAAATGTTCTTTAGCTCTAACTCCAAAATTGCGCTCAGTCTGACCAATATAGGAGAAACTACAATCATTGCAATTAATCCTATAAACGCCAGATTTGGAAAGGCGATCAACTCTAGGTTTATTGTTAAAAATCATTTTCTTTATTGTGTTATTATTATAAAAAGCAAAACTAATATTGGTATAATTGGACACGATGTTGCTAATCCGTTTGCTCGTTTTTCCTATATACTCTAAGCGACGCCAATTTTTCCGCGTTGGACTGTCCGGTGGATAAATACCCGTTAGAGTTTTACGCTTTAGCTTTTTATTTAATAACTTTAATATAGTCCTAGTTGCATATCCGTTATTTGTTGCTATTTGAAGAATTATGTTAAGCTCAGTGTTATAATTTGAATTTGACAGAGGGATGTTTATTAGTCTATCTATGAGTGAGTGGAAAGCTGACATTTTAATATTATGGGGATGGTTTGAAGAACTAGGTATAACAGCGTCTGTATACGTGGGTTTCCGATAAATTTTGAAGTCTAAAGTAGAAACTCGGTAGAATTGATTAACAAAATTCAAGACGTCGACATTCCGTTACATTCAAAACTAGTTTCATTTGACGTTGCCAGTTTTTTCACTTCTATTCCAATTAATACTTTGTCCCAAATAGTTTGTAATTACTTAGATAGGGATGTTGTAGATGAGAGCTTACGTCGTGAACTGAAGTTAGTTTTTGAGACTTGTATTAAACAAAATTATTTCTGTTTTGATAATACATATTTCAAATTCGCTGATGGTCTACCCATGGGCTCCCCTTTGTCACCCTTGTTGGCTGAAATTTTCATGAACTTCTTCGAACAAATGATCATATCAAATAACAATCCTTATTTTCGTCATATAATCTTTTGGTATCGATATGTTGATGACATATTATGTCTATGGAATGGAACTGATAGACTGTTAGACTCTTTCCTTACTTGGTTAAATTCTCAATATCCCACCATTGATTTTACGTTAGAAAAAGAAGAAAATAAATGTATTAATTTTCTAGATATAACAATAACCAGGATTAATTCTACTTTAGACTTCAAAATTTATCGGAAACCCACGTATACAGACGCTGTTATCCCTAGTTCTTCAAACCATCCCCATAATATTAAAATGTCAGCTTTCCACTCACTCATAGATAGACTAATAAACATCCCTCTGTCAAATTCAAATTATAACACTGAGATTAACATAATTCTTCAAATAGCAACGAACAACGGATATGCAACTAGGACTATATTAAAGTTATTAAATAAAAAGCTAAAGCGTAAAACTCTAACGGGTATTTATCCACCGGACAGTCCAACGCGGGAAAATTGGCGTCGCTTAGAGTATATAGGAAAAACGAGCCAACGGATTAGCAACATCGTGTCCAATTATACCAATATTAGTTTTGCTTTTTATAATAATAACACAATAAAGAAAATGATTTTTAACAATAAACCTAGAGTTGATCGCCTTTCCAAATCTGGCGTTTATAGGATTAATTGCAATGATTGTAGTTTCTAATATATTGGTCAGACTGGGCGCAATTTTGGAGTTAGAGCTAAAGAACATTTATCTGGTTGCAATCAATCAACTCTCCATAACCATTTAACTTCAGAAAATCATACAGCTAGCTTGAACAATTTAGACATATTACATATACAACCCAAAGGCAGACGTTTAGATACCTTAGAATCTTACGAAATTCGAAAATCAATATTTCTTAACCAAAATATCCATAACGAACAGAGAGAAATCCGGTTCTCACCAATTACAGACCCCGCCCTTTTCTATTCTCACGTACGCAATAACATACCTTGAATTTTGTTACTCAACCTATGCTATGACTCATCGCCTACCTGCGCGATCCGTAGATTAATTTTTATTGCTTATTTTTTCCCTCCTTCTTTTATTTTTATTTATATTTTGCTTTTTTCTACTATATAACAAAAAATTTTTACTAATACAATTCAGTAGATACTCCTGATGATGACCTAACAAGTCGAAATCGATCGAGTGATTTTTTAAACTTTTTGAAAAATATTCTGCGAAACAAAAACAAGTGATTAATAAAAATGTGTTTATTAAGTATAAGTGTGTTTCGCCAAGTGCCTACGGCAAATAGCGTAAAAAGTAATACCCTGTACCTGTGAAACTACTTTTATGTTTTTGGGATTTGTCTGTTTATAATATGTAGGTAGAATCTTCGATAAAAATGGATAGTTTGAGTAAAGACCGTTCAACTTATTGAAAGATTTAAGAGCTTTAATGTCATTTCCAATGTTAGTATTTTTAAATAAATGCTTGGCTATAAATTTTAACGTTTTTATTTTATTATCCAATTCTGTTGGCATCTCTAAAGACTCAGAAAGCACTGTAGGTATTGGAGTCGTCCTATAGTCATTCCCAAACAAACTCTAATACTGGCATTTTTAACTGATTGACAGATTCTATGTGCCGTTAAATTATCTTCATTTGTAATAATATAAGCATATTCCAGCTTAGATTTGATGATTGCTTTGTGAGTGGTTAACATCGTCTGAGGATGAGTTCCTCCTTGCATGTACGATAATGTTTTCATTAAATTTAAAGATTTAAAAATGCTCGTTTTAACATTACAATAATGTTTGTTGAGGGCCAATCTGTTAGAAAGAGTAATACCAAGAAGCTTAGTGTCCTGTCTCTGCATAATCAATTTTCTCTCTCTCTGGCTTTCACATCCCATGAAGGCCCGCACAATGGCCCTCCATCCATCCCGATCCATTGCTCTCGTCCTCCAGTTTCGACATCCTAATGCTTGCAGATCTTGTTCAATGTCATCACGCCAGCGTAGTCGGGGTCTTCCTCTACGACGTACTCCGGCTGGTTGTTGGTGAAACACTTTATTTATCATCCGTTGTTGTGGGGACCTTGTAACGTGGCCGAGCCATCTCACTCGATTGGATTTAATGAATCCGATGATATTGCTGCCTCCGAGGAGTTGCTTTATTTCGTGATTCATACGAATCCGATATTCGTTGTTCGCAACTTTAATTGGACCAAAAATTGAACGGATGACCTTCCTTTCGAATGTAGATAACAATCTACAATCGTTAGAGGTCATGGTCCAGCTCTCACTTCCGAAAGTCAGCACAGGTCTTATTAGTGCTTTATAAAGTGCGAGCTTGCACGACTGCGATAGATGTTTCGAACGCAATAATCTTGATTGGGCGTAGAAAACTCGTTGTCCGGCAGCGATTCGGGCTTTTGTTTCTGCCTGGATTTCATTCAGTGATGTTATAACTGACCCGAGGTATTTAAAGTTTTCGACACCATCAAAATTGTGGTCATAATCTGTGCGCTGCATAATCAATGCATTACCTAATTTAATTTTTATGGATCTGGAATTATTAATATTGGTAAACATTCTTAGAAAATGTGATTTAGTAGGATTAATTTTTAGATGTAACGAGTCTAACTTTACTTTGAATTCAGATAGTGTATTATTAGCGTTTCTTTGAAGCTCTCTTTGAAGCTCTTGATTCCATCCTGTGACAATTACACAAATGTCATCGGCAAACTGAAAAATATTTCTATAATTGTTGTTGAGTTCGTGTAAGTTAGTGGTGTATAAATTAAAAAGAGTAGGGCTCAAACAACTCCCTTGCGGGATACCCGCATTCGTGTTTTGCGACAATGAATTGTGTGAATTATTAATTATTACTGTTCTGTTAGTTAAGAAGAGATAAGTCCAGTTAATAATATCGGATGAAAATTTTTGCTTTTTCATAATCTCAATTAATGTAGATTTGTTGACATTATCGAACGCTTTGGTTATATCTGTGTTTATTAATAATATTTTCTTACCCTGTTTTTTCGCCGTAAAAGTAAATTTTGAAAGTTCAATGAGATAATCCTGAATGCTTTTGTTTTTGCGGAAACCAAAATTATTATCATGCAATAATTTCTTATTTTCAATATGTTCATTAATTCTATTTAATAACAGTTTACTGAAGATGTTTGACAAAGTAGGGAGTAAGCAGATCGGGCGATAATTAGCAATATCTCTATCATTATTTCCTTTTTTTTATTTATAATTTGTAGGAAATACTCGATTGTACCATATTCTATTGAAATGTTCTGTTAAAATATTGATGAAATTATCATTATTTTTCATTAACAATTTCAGAAGTTTGTAGCTGATTTTATCAACACCTGGCGCAGTGTTTTTTGCTCTTTTCAGTATTTCAGTAACCTCTACATTATTAAACTCAGGGTTGTATGGGAATGTTTTTAAATTATCAAAAGGAAGATTAACAATTTCTGTAGAATTCGGAAAATTAGTGTCTAAAAATTGTTTGGCTACTGACTCATCATCTAAAATTTTAAAAGTGGATTGCTTCTTGTTTTTCAGTTTATTGATGTTTTTCCATAGTTCCAGGTTATTAGTTTTATGGTTAATATTTTCAAGAAAGAGATTCCAGCTGTTTTTCTTCTCTTTCAATTCCAATGCCGTGTACAAAGTCTTATATCTGTTGTAGATTTGTTGCTTACTTTTTTAATATTCCACAGATTCTGGAGACGGTCATTCACCATGGTTTAGGCCTAAAATTATTTTTGCATGTGATTATTTTAGTGTTATTCTTGATGATACTTTCCATGCATTTTTCCAAATCTAAATGAGGTCGAGATAATTCTAGGTTTATGTCCTTAATAGTCTTAGACCAATTAGTTAATTGCCTAGTTGTGAAATCATTTAATTTGAATGAGAAAATGATAGGAAAATGGTCACTGCCGATATTATCCACCGATACCTTCCACTTAAGATTATTCGATAGATTAGGAGTGCATAAAGTAATATCCAAAGCTGAAGTTCTGTGTCTAAAACTATCCTATCTGGTAGGAGATCCATCATTTAATAATATTATATGATTTTGTGTGATTATGTCCGCAATTTTATTCCCAAGACAATCATTGAAATTGTTTTTGTTTCACAGTCCATGATGCGCATTGATATCCCCTGCTATAATTGTATGATGATTATTATTCTCCTCTATAAGATTATTAAACTCCATTTCGACTTCGTTTGGTTTGTTCCTGCTGTTGTTATAAAAGACTACCAGATTCAGATTTATATATTTATATAAGACATCAATTTTAAGAGTTTGAAGTCTTTATATATTAGATTGATTAATAATTCTAACGGAAAACATTTTGTGTACTAAAATGGCCACTCCTCCGTAGCCATCCGACCTATCCTCTCTAAATATTTCATAATTATTGAAAGTTAAGTAAGAAATTATTGAAAGTTAGTAAATCCAAGTCTCCATGAGAAATGCAATGTGTATTTTATTCACAACCATAAAATGTTCCAATAAAGATTTATTACTATTTAAACTACGAATGTTAACTTGAAGAAAATTTACACTGTCCATATTATAAAAAAAAAATTAATTAGACATGTAAGACATGTCAGATTTTTCTGTTAATGTCTTAGCGATATCAATTAATATTAAATCGACATCCGCAGGATTATCACTTTTTCCTTTTTTTTCACCCAAAGATACCTCAATATTCTTTAATAATGAGTCTCTATTTTTCAATTGTTCTTTAAGTGTGTCTACTAATTTGGTTAAAATTTGGAGTTTACGATTAGTAAACTCCGAACCCCAACCCTGTCCAACCTTGCTATTATTCTCCATCGTATTAATAAAATCAGTAAATTTCGGAGAGGACTGCCTTTTTCCAAACAATTTCTCTTTCGTTTCCTTGAACAAAACCTTATGAATAATCATGTATTCAGTTATCTGTTTTTGACGGCCCCGTTCCAAACAGTCCTTATTGTTAGTCCTATGGCTTGAACTTTTCCGACTCAACACAAATGTTGGCCTCTATATAATTTTTAAAAGTAATTCTGGCCATGTGCTTACTCAATTGTTCAACACAATCGACACTCTTAAAATTATTCATCTTTAACGCTTTCCCTAGATTAATCAAATTAAGATTATCCTTTGCCACTATTACTTTAAAAGGACCTACATCATGTCTATTATATTTATTAACAATTGTGATATTTTGTGAAGAATCAATAATCGAATTCCTGTCGCACAATTCAATATTACCCACGCTATTGTCCGCCATTTTCTCTAAATTTTCAATTGATTTAATTGTGTTTTGTTTTCTTTTATGCTCAGGCCTTTTAGAAGATCTATTGTTTCTCGTCATATCTTTATTTAATTTTGATTTTTTATTACAAAATTCATTCTCATCCGAGTCTGTATCTGTGTCAGGTAATGGAGGTACATTCAATATACGGTGAGAGTGGGAAATCCCACCCTTCCCCGTTGTAATGATTTCACAGTCCGTTATTTCAGAACTTATTTACACTATTTAAACAGCTGTAACTACTAAACCACTTACCTCAACAAAGAATAAACGATAAAGAATCGTAAATTTAAATGATATACTAAGAAAAAATTAGATATAATAAATTCACTACACAGTTTACCAAAATTGCTAAATCAGCACACTTGTTGCGTTTACAAAAGATGGATGCGCAAATGATTACTTTGTCTTTTATAAATAAATATTTTACCTCAATTTTGTTGTTGTTGATTTGTTATGTCACGTTTAGTATTTAAGAAATGCCAATTTATGACATTTACGAAAGGTATAATGAGTACGTTTTATTAAAAATATAATTAGTATAATTGTTATAACTGGTATACAGTTTGGTCTAGTTGAAACACTGAATCATAGAGACCTTAGCCAGGTTGTAATACCAGTTAAATTGTATATAAGGTTTTGTTTTGAATTATTCACGATAGAGTAATTTAAGAATTGTTCAAGAAATTATTATAGAGCTTTGTAAAAATCCGTTATAAAAAGCTAAGACACAATTTTATGAATAGGAAATTGTATTTATTATCAGTGAATTATATAATAAATTATATTTATAAATGTTAATTAAAATATATATAATTAAATTATATTATTAAATGTATGTGAAATTAATTTATACCCTGCTGCCATACTATATTCAGTTACAGGAGGACTGAATATAGATTCAACATATTATATATATATATATATATATATATATATATATATATATATATATATATATATATATATATATATATATATATATATATATATATATATATATATACAACGTATTATGTACAACTCCTAAAGTGGTGACCCCGTTAAAAGTTATATAACGGACAGCAGACAAATAATATAATTTATGTAACACAATATTATACAACACGATATTGCAACTTGCCTCAAGAGGGAGCAGTTTAACAACCAGGTGTTATTTGAATCATCCCGATCCCCGTATCCAAATCATTTCGACAATTAAGTTTAACCAACTTCAATAGGGAACGTTCTGGAAGCAGCCGGGAGTTTTACAATTGGAATTTACGGAAGCAGCCAACTATTTAAAATAATTAAAACTGTAAGTACTAATTATATTTTTAGTAAAGCGTACTCACTCTCCGCCGATTGTTTCATCAAATTTAAAAAAAAGGCAAAATAATAAAAAATAAAATTATTTTAAAATATTAAAAACATTATGTTCATTTTTTCGTGCGTTCTTTTTGTGTGTTCAAGTTACTTTTTAATTTTAAGTTTCATTTTTCGTTTTGTGGTGCGTGGTATTAATACGGATGATGAGGAATCGAATACATCCAATTTATACTCCTCTGATCAGCGAAATATTTTAATTAGTAATGAAGCGATCACTGTAACAATTGCGTTCATTAGTTCAGGATCAAATCCGTATCATTTTGGCAGCACAGTCAAATGGTTCTTGCTTTAATGAGTCGTCTTCAAAGGCTAAATCTGATAATGAGATTGATAGTGAGTTTAGATCTATGTCTAATCGTATGGATCTCAAACAAATAGCGCATGTTGCATTTAAACCACCCCATCCTTTGTATTCGCAAAATCCTAAAGTATGGTTTGCTATTTTGGAGCAACAATTCCAGGTAGCAAACATTGTTACAGAGTCCACTAGATATTCACATGCGGTAGGTGCATTAGATGCGAGGTTACATAACCAATTTGCCAGTTTGATAATAAAAAATAAAGGCAAACATCCTTATACCATTTTTAAGCAAGAGGTGATTAGAGTGCTAGGTGAGTCGGAAAGATCAAAATTGAATAAACTGTTACACGGTTTAAGGCTGGACGATCAAAAACCTTCGCAGTTGCTTGAGCAGATGAATATGAATGCTGGCGAACATTTTGAGGAAGGTACTATAAGACGATTATGGTTACAAAGATTACCACAACAAGTACAATTAGTTTTAGTTCCTTTTGAAAACGATGTGACTTTAGGAAATTAACTGAACGGGCGGATGACTTAATGGAAACTATGTCGCAACAGCAAATTCACGAAGTCAGTGATACATCCAAATTAATCAAGCAAAAGGAAACCTCAGTGTCATCAGTTAACGATTTTCGAGAAATGTTAGCTGAATTTCGAAAGGATATATTAATGGAAGTTTCTGCATTACATAGCCAGGTGAGAAGATCACATAGTCTGCATAATTCTTCTAGAAGCCAGTCCAGATCTAAAGAACGAATGTCTGATAAAAGCGAGTGTTTTTATCACCTCCGTTTTAAGGATAAAGCAACAAAATTTGTTTATGGTTGTCGTTATCACAACAATTTTATCGTTAGTCAATCCCAAGATGCGTCTTCAAAAAACTAAATTCAAGTCAGCATCCCGTGACGTATGTTGACGAAATCCATACAAATCGTCTGCTAATATTAGATTAAAATTCAAAATGTAAATTTCTTGTAGACACAGGTGCAGACGTGTCGGTTTTACCCGTAAATTTCTGTAACAAAAAAATCATTGAGCCGAATTTTTATTTATATGCGGCAAATGGTTATAAAATTAAGGCCTATGGAACGCATACCATTTCTTTAAATATTGGGTTACGTAGAGTTTTTAAATGGGCATTTATTGTTGCCGACGTATCAATGCAATGGATTAATCGTAGATATTAAAAAAGGCAGAGTGTTAGATCCGTTAACAAATTTATTTACAGTGGGATCCATCACGTATGATAAAAGTCCTTCTTTAGCATTGGTTGATAAAAACAAAATTCATCCAGATATTGGTAAATTGTTAAGCAAATTCGAAGTGATTACGCGGGAATCTGTAAATATGAATACTCCCAAGCATAATGTGACACACTGCTTAGAGACTCGAGGACAACCTGTAATGTGTAAAACGAGGCGCTTAGCTCCTGACAAATTGAAAATAGCCAGGGAACATTTTGAGAGTATGATTGCTCAAGGCATCTGTAGTCCTAGTAAAAGTGAATGGGCCAGTCCGCTGCATTTGGTACCCAAGAAAAATGGTGAGTGGAGGCCTTGCGGAGATTATAGGGCATTAAACAACGTAACCACACCTGACAACTACCTTGTACCACATCTACAGGATTTTTCGTTCCAATTAGCAGGATGTACAGTATTTACAACATTAGATTTAGTAAGAGCGTATCATCAAATTCCTATAGAGCCAAGAGATATCCCCAAAACAGCCATTGCAACACCATTTGGACTGTTCGAGTTTAACAGAATGACATTTGGTCTTAGAAATGCGGCTCAGTCGTTTCAGCGACTGATGCATTCTGTTTTGAGAGGATTGTCGTTCTGTTTCGTTTATCTTGATGATATTCTGATTGCATCCACTTCGTTAGATGCACATGTATTACATATCGAACAAGTTTTTAATCGCTTAGCCGAAAATGGGTTAATTATTAAGCTTCATAAATGTGTATTCGCACAACAAGAAATCTCGTTTCTGGGGCATTTGGTAAATGAAAAAGGAATTTTGCCATCCCCAGCAAGAGTAGAAATTATACGAAATAACCCTCAACCTGTTAATGTTAAACAATTAAAACGATTTTTAGGGATGACCAATTTTTATAGGAGATTCCATCTGCGGCACATGACCAAGCTATACTAAACGATTTTTTAAAGGGATATAAGAAAAATAGTAAAACACCAATCGTTTGAGCAGAAGAGTCAGTGCTTGCGTTTGAAAAGTGTAAGTCAAAATTGAGTGAAGCTACACTTTAACTGGATGAGCTACAGTTACGTCAGCAAAATTATCGGTAATGGTTGATGCATCTGACACAGCGGTAGGTGCGATTATGCAGCAGTGGGTAAATGAGGTTTGGCAACCGTTAGGTTTTTACTCCGTTAGGTTAACTGGGACGCAGAAGAAGTACAGTACCTACGATCGTGAGTTGTTGGCGGCTTATTTAGGTATTAAGTACTTTCGCTTTTATCTCGAGGGACGAAATTTCATCCTCATTACGGACCATAAACCACTCATTTACGGTTTTCGACAAAATTTGGACAAAGCATCGCCGAGACAGAGACGTCAGCTAGACTTTATTGGACAATTTACAACGGACTTACAACACGTAAACGGACTGGATAATGTAGTTGCTGATGCTTTATCCAGAGTAGAACCGATTAACATACATGAGACTATTGACTATAACGAACTAGCCACAGATCAGTTACAGGACTTAGAAATGAAAAATATACTACAAGACAAGAACTCTGGACTGAATTTAGTACAACGACCGTTAGCTTTTAATACAGAAAAATTCATTTACTGTGACATTTCAACTGGACAAACAAGACCTTTCGTCCCAAGAGAATGGAGGAAGAAAGTATTTGAGTCGCTACACAACTTGTCACATCCCGGAGTAAAATCTTCAATTAAATTGTTGTAAAATCATGTAGTGTGGCCTTCAATTAGGAAAGATGTTAGAAAATTGGCACAGGAATGTTTGGCGTGTCAAAAATCTAAAGTTACAAGACACACTCAAGCACCAATTGGTAATTTTGAGTTCACAAGGGAACGTTTTATGGAAATACATATTGATTTAGTCGGACCGTTACCTGTATCAAACAATCAAAAATATTGTCTAACAATGATTGATAGGTATACTCGTTGGGCGGAGGCAATTCCTATTCCAGACATTAACGCAAATACAGTTGCAAGCGCATTTTATACAAATTGGATAGCTAGATTCGGTGTGCCGCATTTCATAGTAACAGATCACAATTTGAGTCAAATCTTTTCACGGAATTATCACATCTGGATGGATTCGAAAGAAGACGTACTACTGCGTATAATCCTAAATGTAATGGAATGATAGAACGTTATAGCATCGGACGTTAAAGGCAGCAATTATGTGCCATAATAGACCGGATTGGACGGAAATATTACCGCTGGTATTATTAGGTTTACGTACCTCTTTTAGTGAGGAGTTAAAAACTACTCCTGCAGAGTTAGTATACGGAAATCTCGTCATACGAAAGAGAGAACCTTCATTAGTAAAAATTTAGAAAATTGTTCTCACGTATTTATTCGAACGGATGCAATTAAAAAGTCACTTCAACCCCCGTATTCAGGCCCTTTTAAAATTTTGAAGAGGGATAAACAATTTTTTGAACTGGAAATTAAAGAAAAAAAAGTTAATGTTCCTATTGATAGAATCAAGCCGTGTTATACTGAGAATTGTGATGAGTTTTCAAGCAATCAACCTTTAGCAACGAATGCATCATGGATTTTAGATAATAAAACTAAAGGAGCGATTCATGAAACTCCAAATTAAAAAAAAAAGTAGTTTTTGATCAATACGTGCAGTTAGGTAACGAACCAAATGAAGTATTGGCAAGACGCGGGCGTATAATTAAACTTCCTGTTCGATTTCAAAATTCGGTCAATTCCTTAAATTACACTGGAAGGGGAGTGTATGTGGTGTATCATTCATGTTAAGATATCTTTAAAATAAATATATTAAGTTTTATTATTGGTTATTACTTTGTCTTTTATAAATAAATATTTTACCTCAATTTTGTTGTTGTTGATTTGTTATGTCACGTTTAGTATTTAAGAAATGTCAATTTATGACATTTACGAAAGGTATAATGAGTACGTTGTATTAAAAGTATAATTAGTATAATTGTTATAACTGGTATACAGTTTGGTCTAGTTGAAACACTGAATCATAGAGACCTTAGCCAGGTTGTATACCAGTTAAATTGTATATAAGGTTTTGTTTTGAATTATTCACGATAGAGTAATTTAAGAATTGTTCAAGAAATTATTATAGAGCTTTGTAAAAATCTGTTATAAAAAGCTAAGACACAATTTTATGAATAGGAAATTGTATTTATTATCAGTGAATTATATAATAAATTATATTTATAAATGTTAATTAAAATATATATAATTAAATTATATTATTAAATGTATGTGAAATTAATTTATACCCTGCTGCCATACTATATTCAGTTACAGGAGGACTGAATATAGATTCAACATATTATATATATATATATATATATATATATATATATATATATATATATATATATATATATATATATATATATATATATATATATATATATATATATATATATATATATAAAGGGTTATCCAGTTCGAGGTTGATAAAGTAAACTAAAAAAAACACACAAAATATTCGGAATGTATTGTAATTTTTATTTCATTTTACAGATTGATCCTTGCCATTTTTAGTTAAACAAGATATCATTCAAATGTCCTCCACGGGACTTCTTACAGGCCTTGATCTTTTGAGGTAATTTTCAATGACTTTTCGGCACATTTCGGGCGGTATCTCGGCCATTACCTTACGAATATTAGTTTTCAATTCGTCAAGAGTTTGAGGATTGTTTGCGTAAACACGATCTTTCGCGTAGCCCCACAAAAAGAAATCCAAAGGCGTTAAATCACAGGATCTTGGAGGCCAATTGACATCAGCCAATCGCGAAATCAAACGTCCAGGAAATTTCTCTTGCAAAAGATCTCGATTTGCTCGTGTTACGTGACTGGTTGCTCCATCCTGCTGGAACCACATATCGTCAAGATCATAATCTTCGATTTTCGTAAAAAAATAATCGGTTAACATGCGGCCATAGCGCTCAGAATTGACGGTAACGGTTCGTCCATGGTTGTTCTCAAAAAAATACGGCCCAATCACACCACCAGACCACAATGCGCACCAAACAGTGACTTTTTCCGGGTGTAATGGCTTCTCTACAATCAATTGTGGATTTTCTGAGCCCCAAATTCTACAGTTTTGCTTATTAACGTATCCACCAAGCGAAAAATGAGCTTCATCACTGAAGAAAATTTTGTTCGAAAAATCAGCATCGAGGGCTTTAATAATTTTAACGCGTTGGTCGATTGTTAAATGCTCCATGTTCTTAAATGGCAGAATGTCAGCTAAATAAATGACAGCGTACTTGACGTTTATCTTTGACAGATGTCGGTATACAGATTTCTACTTTATCAACCTCGAATTGGATAACAAATTGGATAATCACAATGAATTATTATATTTTAATAAAATTTCATTTTTCAATTCATTATTTTGTGTTTTAATTATGGGTTTTTTGGATGTGTTTGTTCGTTGTGGATCCTTATGATTAACAAAGAATGCAAATTGAATTACACTAATGTCAAATTTTATCATCCAGAACACGAAGCAAACCGGTGACCATATCATTTTTAAGATCCATATTTGATGGAAGGCCGCTAATTACTAGATCGTTTTGGATTGTGCGTTGAAATTCAATATCCAAACTTGCTTCAAATTTGTGGAATTTATAATCATAAGAAGACTGTTTTGATTCCAATTGTTTGATCTTCTCCTTTAGCACCTTTTTTCATCAGAAATTCAATTGATTTGTTGCAAAAAATTATCAAATGAGTTCGATACATATTGTGGGGAGGTTTCCACATTAATTATTCTAGCACGCAGATCATTTAATATTTTCAAAATCTTTGGAAGATCTCTGGAAATTATTCAACACTGAGTCACTCGTACTTTCCGACCCATCTATAATGGATCTACGCTTTGACGCTTTACAAAAGTTGCAAATCCAGGCTGCTGTTTTATTACGAATATGATCAAGAAGATCAGCCGGAATATCCGCACAAGCGATGTGGAAACATCCATTGCAGGTTCCTTCACAGGAAATCTCGGGATTATTTCGATTTCCTGTAACTGCAACTTGACGCTTTGTCCATTTTTTAGGAGCCATCACAACCACAAGTACTAATTATACAACTTTCGCGCCCAAAGAAAATTAATTTTATGACAGAGCGTATAGAATATGCTATTTATATTTTATTTAATTAGCTTCTTTTATTTAATTGTTATTTTATGTAATTAAATTTTTTTTTATTATTATTAATATTATATTTTATTCTTTTTATTTTAGATTTATTTATTTTATATTTATAATAAATATTTCGCTGGAATTTTATTTTTGACATCCGTTCACTTTAAGAAACACAATGAGAATCAACACCACATTTTGGTGGTTTGTGGGAAGCGGAAGTGAAATCGGCAAAATATCACATAAAAAGAGTTATAGGCGATACACATTTAACATTTGAGGAATTATCAACGCTATGTAGTCAAATACAGGTGTGGTGTAGCAATGTATTAATTTTAAGCTTTAAATATTTATATACTAATAATTTATATAAAACTCATAATTATATATAAAACCCAAAATTTTACCGTAATTTTATTATATAAACCGCCTCATTGTATAAACAAGGGCAGTCAGTCAACCAGTATTGTAAGGGCAAATACCTTGCTCAGTAATTATTTTATAAACAAAAAATGTATTGTGTAATATAACAATAAAATGTGAATTATAAAATAAATAAAAGTGTATATTATGTAACATTCTTATTTCAATAAAAATAACATATATATTAAATCTAAATAAATAATAAGTGTTACAAATTAAAATCAGGTACACAGTGAATGAAAATCGTTATCCTAACTCTATATTAATGCAACATGATCAACATTAATACAACAATGGTGGCAGCGGCAAAGAAAAATTAGTGTCTTAAAACAAATTAAATCGCTAAGACCAATCGCAAAATATTAAAGTGACTTTTTATCTGTGCAAGTGATTTAATGTAAATATGTAAATATTATGATTTAAAAATATTAAACCTGGACTAGACGAAACAACAAACGTAAAATGATTATCATGGATTTTAAATTTTAAACATCAACCATAATTATACAACAACGATAACATATAGTAATATAATAATGGTACAAAATAATAATATATAGTATGTGCAAAAATAATATATAATAAAAGAACAACAACAATAGCTGTGTTCCAATGGAGAAAGCAAACTACTCACAAGTACTTGTATCTACTCGCAGCTACTCATACTCAAACGATGGTGTAGATGTTGAAAGCTGTTACGCATAAATTTGACGGTAGGTATATTAGTTTCAAAAAACCTAAGAGATCGCTTTGTGATGGTTAGGTTATGTTGAAATGTTAGATTTTTTACAATTTTTTGTTTGTTTATATTCGATTGATTGACAATAAGGGATTTTTGTGGAAAATGATTACCAAATTACAATAAAATTTGTATAAATATACGTAAATTAATTTTATTAACATTGTCACTATTAAAACCTCAATTAAAACCTCTTTCCTGCCGGTGTATGCACAGATTAAGGCTTCGCCTTCATGGTATGTTCAATTTTTGACACCAAATTGTATACAAATATTCAAACAAATTAAATTTTGTATAACCAAATATGTTGCTGTCATAGTTTTGCCCGTTCCTTTGGTTATCTACTCACAAGTACTTGTGAGTAGCAAATTGTCTCCATTGGAACACAGCTAATAATACCACCAAAATAAAATCGTAAATCGTAATCGATAATAAATAAATATACAGAACGCAACAAAAACGTTCACGAACGTGGTTGACACACAATAAAATTTTAAACCGAAAACTGAGGAATACATGGAATGTAGCAGCAGCACAGCACGGATTTACGGAATTGTACTACGAAACTCATGCAACGATATTTTCAACGTCATCATAACGGATAATATCGAATATTTTGGGGAACCGCAAGTTTTTATATTATTCTAACAAAAAAAAAAGTTTCTAACAATACTTTATTTAAATATTACTAACATTTTTGATATTATTTTACTACAAATATATGTAAAAATTGTAGTTAAAATTTTATAATATTTTCATATTCCGTCTAAATTTACTAAATTATTTACTACATATAAATTTAGATATTAACTAATTTTATATAAAAAAAAAAATAAAAAAAAATATATAATTATTCATTCATTAAATCGAAAAAAAAAATCAATAACAATATTCATTCATTAGAAGTATTAATTTTTATCGTGATCGTATAAAAATAACAGTGGCATCGAATAGCGTATATAGATAAAAAAAAATTTAGAAACACGTATTGAAAATTATTTTTGAATCTTTAAATACATATTTATGCTAGATATCGGAAAAATATTACGAAGTGGTAGAGTAATGAGCACTGCCTCTGATAGTGATTCAGATTCGAGAAAAAGGGAACCGAAATCAAGTGGGTCTGGGGTTTAAAAAAAAACGAACGCGAAACCTAAAATGGCTCATTCAATCGATAAAATGTGCAAAATAATTCCCAATTTTAGTGGAAAAATAATCAAATATCATAAATTCAGTTTAGCTGGTGATTTAGTGTGGAAATCTCTTATAACGAAGGACGAAAAATTACAATTTATGCAACTGATAAAGCTTAAATTAGATGGTCAAGCATTTGAAGTAGTTCGATACAAAGATTTTGACGATTTTGAACATTTGAAGCAAGCACTTGAAGCACAATTTTGAAAAAAAAAGATCTGCTGGAACGGTATCAAGTGAATTAGTCCGTATATAAGCCAAGGTCGTTTTGAAAGTGCGCAGTCATTTGCTAATAAAATCGAAAAATTAATGTTTGAACTTAACGAAATTTGTACAAACAAACAAGGTCGTGAATCTGCTACAGTTATTCAATCCATGAATGAAGAAATGGCCTTAAATTCATTTCAAAATGGACTTATAGAACCATTAAGAACAAATGTTAAGGCTCATCATTTTGAAGTATTGTCCGATGCAATAGCACAAGCTATCGAAGAAGAACTGTCGCATAAACCTTCATCTAATTCTCAAACAAGAAAGTTTTGTACGAATTGCAATAAACCAAACCATTCATATCATGAATGTTTTAAGCATAAAATGAATGAAAACGACGCTAAATCGTCGCAATTCCATTCAAATGATCAGACACTGCCTAATAACTCAAATTTTAGATATAATTCAAATAAAAAATCTACCCAAGATCGTAGTCGTGAAAATGAAAATCGAAATCCGATATTTTGTAGATATCGCAAAAGAAACGGTCATTTACTTGAAAACTGTTACAAACGCCAGCAAAACAATACTTTACGACTCAATTCTCAAGTGTATGCGAGTCGTATTAGAAATGAAAATCCGGAAAACTTAAAGAAATCCGAGCCAGACACGAACACATCAGCCCGGATTCAAGATCTCGAATCAAGTGTTCAACAGTTCCAGTCATGAGTTCTCCATCTAAATCATGTATTCACAATTTAACAAAACTATCTAACTTTTGTGAGTTGAAAAATTTGAATCTCTTTAAACTCGTTCAACTAAACATTTACTACGTATATATTAAGAATTCAATCCGGATTGAACCCGGATCGAAATTTCAATATATACGGGATCGAGTCATCTTCGCGTTAACTCGATTCAATCCACCAAATTTGTAGAATCGAGTTAACTCAATCCTTATAAACGCCAATATATACGGAATCGAGTCAAAAAACAACAACAACAAATTATTATATAAATATTAATAATAAAACAACGCAATTTTTATTTCGTTTACGATTATTTGCGTATATGTATATATTTTTTTTAATATTTTTATTTTTGTATTAATTTAAATAAATATAGAAATATGTAATTAGAATTTTTTTTTTTGACGTTTATCTCAACTCGGTTTCGATTCGACCCCAACATAGTCCACCAATATATACGCTAGAAAAGATAATTCAGTTTCAATCCAAAGTTAACTCTAAGTTGATTCGCTCCGGATTGAATCCCTAATATATACGTAGTAATTGATATATTAACTAAAGAAAAACCTCATTACTTCCTAGTAGACACAGGAGCTGACGTTAGTCTAATTAAAAGAAATTCAATTAAATATGATACTGAGGTCTTTCCAAATTTAAAAATTCAAATTCAAGGTATAACAAATGGAAATTTAAGTACTTTAGTTTTAGTTAAATCAAATATTATATTTTATTCTAATACAAAAATTCCACATTCATTTCATATAATCCCGGATGATTTTCCAATAGATTGCTCTGGAATTTTAGGCAAGGACTTTTTTGAAGCTTACCAATGCATTATAAATTATGAACAGAAATGCTTATCTATTCAATTTCAAAATTCTACCCATAACGTACCATTAACTAGCTATATCAATCAGATGGACATAAATAACGTAGAGAAGAATTTTATAATCGCCCGTGAATTTAATTTGTTTAAGAATTTTTTCGGCTTTTCGGACAAAATATTATTTTAATGGACACCCATACGATGTTTACGACTATTTTAGTCGCAGAAACAAAGAGGCCATTTATTAACAATATTCCTACCACAAAAGTTTAACCCCAGGGCAAACCTTTAACCCCAGGGCAATAGTGTACACAAAGATACACAAACCCTTACAAAAATGAGAAATCCCTTAGGTAACTTCTTGGCAGCTTGGTTTCGTACTGATAAAAAAGTTGGTCTACTCATCAGGTTGCAACGACCAAACTGCAAAAATACAACTCTTGCTTTGTACCGATAATACAAAACAAGAACATATCGATTTAGCGAATTATATATCACTAAATCAGAAACCACAGGAAATTCTCACTATGTATGTGTGTGTAACAGCCAACACATGGCCCTGGGGTTAAAGGTTTGGGGGACTTTCACCAACTTGATCAATATAATCTGTTTAATTTTAAGTTGTTTTCTACAAATATTGCTAATCGAATGCAATTACTTCAATCCGAAGTAGAATAATACGTAGTAATGACGAAGAAAAATCGTCTATTTTAGAAATATGACGAGAGTATAATGACGTATTTTTTCTACCTGGAGATAAATTGAACGCATCAACTAGTGAAATTTATCACGATATTGATACATTTTCAAATAGTCATCCAATCAATAAAAAACCATATCGACTTCCAGAAGTAGCTAAAAACGAAATTAATTCTCAAGTTCAAAAAATTCTGGAAAATTCTATTATCGAACCAAGCATTTCACCGTGGAATTCACCATTATTAATTGTACCAAAAAAATCATCGAACGGTGACAAAAAATGGAGATTAGTGGTCGGTTTCCGCAGGCTTAACGAAATTACAGTAAATACTGTTTTTCTGTTAGACTTAGCTGATGGATATCATCAAATTCTAATGAATCCCAAGGATAAAGAAAAAACCGCGTGCTCAACTACTTATGGACATTACCATTTCCTACGAATGCCATTTGGCCTTAAAGGGGCGCCTAATACGTTTCAAAGGCTAATGAATCACGTATTAAGTGGATTAAATGGAGTAAAATGCTTCGTTTATCTCGACGATGTTGTTGTTTATGGTGTGATTCTCGAGGATCATAGTTCAAAGCTCAAAAGTATATTATCGTGTTTTAGAAAATTTAATATGAAACTACAACCGCGCAAATGTAATTTTCTTAGAACGGAGGTGAAATATTTAGGCCATATAATTACACGTGATGGAACGAACCCTGATCCAATATTACTCGATGCAATTTTAAAATTTCCAACCCCAACGAATGTAAAGCAAGCTTCATCATTTCTCGGACTCTCCGGTTATTACCGTCAATTTATTCCTGAATATGCAAAGATTGCAGAACCACTCAGTGCTCTAAAATGGAAAAATGCAAAGTTCGAATGGAATGCATCTACCGACGAAGCTTTTAATAAATTAAAGGAATGTCTCTGCAATCCGCCCATTTTACAATACCCAAATTTTAGTTCAACTTTTATATTGACCACTGACGCTATTTTATCCCAAATGCATAATTCCAAAGATCTACCTATAGCATACGCTAGTAGAGTCTTGAATGTAGCAGAAAGGAATAACCCTACAATAAAAAAGGAATTACTCGCTATTATTTGGGCAGTTCGTCGTTTCCGACCATATTTGTATGGACAGCAATTTATTATTCAATCTGACCATAAACACACTCTTACATATTTATATTCTGTTTCCAATCCTTCATCAATATTGTTAAGGTGGCGATTAGAACTCGAAGAGTACAACTTTTCCATATAATACAAACCAGGCAAAACTAATTATGGAGCTGACGCATTATCGCGAATCGAAATTCAGTCGAATGAAGATCATGAATCTTATTAAATAAATGTAGTCACTCGATCAAATTCAAAAAAACAAAATCTTCCTACAACTTCACATCAATCTATACCAAATCGAATTCCACCTATAATAAATCCAACTCTAATCAATATCGATCAAAGTAACTTACAAAATAATTCTTCTTCGGATATATCAGATGCACACAACCGCCAGACTTCTAATAAACGTCAGATAGTTAAACTTGAGAATACAGTAGTAGCAATAAAAGCAATAATAAAAAATTGTAGTTTTTGCCAAAAGAATAAATATGGCCGAGCAACAAAAATTCCAATGAAAATAACTGACACGGCAAAAGGCACCCTTTGAAAGAATATTTATGGACATAGTTGGTCCCATAAAGCCGCCTTCACATACACAAAACCGATACATCCTTACAGTTCAAGATGACCTAACCAAATTTTCCCAAGCTACTCCAATTGCTGATCACGAAGCTGCAACGGTAGCAAAGGTTTTCTCAGAACAGTTTGTTTGTCAATATGGCTTACCCGACATTATCGTAACGGACCAAGGGTCGAACTTTATGAGTCACATTTTTAAAAATATGACGAAATTGTTTAAAGTAAAGCATATTCAATGTTCTGCTTATCATCCACAATCAAATGGATCACTTGAAAGATCGCATCGTACTTTAGGGGTATACCTTAGAACATTTACAACAAAAGATAAAGCCAATTGGGACAATTGGTTAGTATACGCAATGTTTGCGTATAATAGTACATCAGCAGGTTTTATGCCATTTGAATTGCTATATGGTAAAATCTCAAACATTCCATCCTCCATTACAAAAAAACCCGAAATCCTTTACAATTATAATGACTATATAAGTGAATTAAAATACCGATTACAAAATTCATGGGAAGTGGCTAGAAATCAATTAATCGATATGAAAAATAAAAGTAAACAATTATATGATAAAAATATTAATTTTACTAGTTTTCACGTTGATGATTTAGTATTATTACGAGATGAAACTGGCGATTCCAAAACAAACTTTTTGTGGTTAGGACCATACAAAATTACTAGTATAATTTCCGATGAAAATTCTGAAATTGAAATTAACAAACGCCTGAAATTGGTGCATAATAATAGATTAAAACACTATCATAGTGATTAACATAGTTGAATTTATTTATATATTCTGATAATTTATAAAAAAAAAAAAAAAAAAAAAAAAAAAAAAAAAACCTTATCATATTGAAATTTGCTATTTTGCTCGTTCGAAAACTGAAATTTATTTGTATTATAAACCTGATAAACATAACGAACTAATTAAAATATTAAAGTATGTATTTCTATTATTCATGAGATTCAATATTAAACTTATTTACTATTTTCTTCGCAATTATTCGAAAATTATGGAATTATATATTAATTATTTCTTGTAATGAATGACAATTGATTTGTCACTATTTTCTCAAAACTAAACCAAAAAAATAAAAATTATTGTAAATATATATTCTTATTACTTTTACTATTATATTTAAATATTATTATATTAACCAGTACTTTTGTTAAAACCAACATGAATTACTACTAATGTCAAATAAATTAGAAACAATTAAATTATATTAGCGACCCAAAAAGAAAGAACGAAGTAAATAAAATCAGAAAATCATATTTTCTTCTTCTTTGGGATGGAGGTGTGGTGTAATTAATTAATAATTTATATAAAACTCATAATTATATATAAAACCCAAAATTTTACCGTAATTTTATTATATAAACCGCCTCATTGTATAAACAAGGGCAGTCAGTCAATCAGTATTGTAAGGGCAAATACCTTGCTCAGTAATTATTTTATAAACAAAAAATGTATTGTGTAATATAACAATAAAATGTGAATTATAAAATAAATAAAAGTGTATATTATGTAACATTCGTATTTCAATAAAAATAACATATATATTAAATCTAAATAAATAATAAGTGTTACAAATTAAAATCAGGTACACAGTGAATGAAAATCGTTATCCTAACTCTATATTAATGCAACATGATCAACATTAATATAACAGAGGCATGCTTGAACTCGCGGCCTCCTTCTATAATTTCGAGTGAAAGCACACCTTTAATTTTGACACCGGCACACTTTCTAATTGGGGGATCATCGCAAACGGTGCCAGAAGACAATTATAGCGAAATAAAGCAAAATCGATTATCTAGATGGGAATTTCTACAACAACTGAAGCAGCATTTCTGGAAGCACTGGCACACGGACTATTTGAACTCACTTCAACAACGATACAAATGGAAACAAGTGCAACCAAATATTGCCAAGGATCAAATTGTACTAATAAAGAACAAAGAAGGTTATCCCAGTACATGGCCAATGGGAAAGGTGGTGGAGGTTCATCCAGGTGATGATGGTATTGTCAGAGTGATATCAGTAAAACATAAGAATGATATTACAAAACACTCGATAAGAAATTTGTGCCCTTTGCCAATCGATGACATCGTATATTCTGCACCACAAGCACAACCAAACGAGAATCAATTTGATATGGAGGAAAATATAACAACGGCCAGAAGAGTGACAGGAAGCATGAAACCAACCGCTGTGGATTGAGTTCTGTTATGAACAACATGACAAACAATAGAACGCAATCAGTAAGGAAAGCGAAACCAATAAGGTTTGTGGCATTAATTAAGGCCATTATGTTTGTAATGCTCATTTCACGAGGACACCTCACCAATGCAACTGACAAGGTACACATTCAACAATTCAACCAGCCAATTGGGGTTTATCTGGAAAACATCGGCCACGTAGAAGCAATTGCAATAGAATGGAATTTAATAATCCGTTACCAATTGACTAACTATTGGGAAGAAATAAAACAAATAAATGTGATTCATACGGAACTAGCGGAAGAAGCCTGTAAAAGAACACCAGGCATTAATTGTACCTTGATACTATACCAATTGGATTGGCAACTAGAGGTTTTACGAAAGAGCAATGAATTCTTAATGTCTAGTAATAAGAAGAGACACCGCAAAAGAGGGGAATTGGAGATACTACGGGGATCCTGCTTGGAGATATTTTCGGAATACTAACTCAACGGGAAGCAAATCAATAAACCATTTTGAGATGATTGATGAAAACGAGCGTCATCTATTAGATCTTCTTAGCAATCAAGTTATTCAAACATAACACGAACCTGACATTGTTGTCGTTAAACAATTTCAGGGAAAATCTGAACCGACTGCAAATAGAAATAGATCTTCTGAAGGAATATGCTTCTATTGAGGAAAAAGTACGAGTAATATTTACGACAACTCTCGAAATAATGCTAATATTAAATAACATCAACGAAACACAGGAAAGTTTGTTGGACTTAGTGCATAATGCTCAGCAAAACGTCTTACATCCCACTCTGCTGACGCCATCGCAACTAAAACAAGAACTATCTAAGATAAGAAAATATCTACCCTCGTCAATAATTTGGAGCACATTTACAAAACCATGAAATTACAAACACGAATAACTCAGCATTACCTAATAATACGAGCAACTATTCCATTAATATATTCATGGAGCTACCCAGCAAACAAACGCTGATAGCAGAATGAAATAAATGGAAACATTTGCACTCGCCGAAGCGAGAAAACAAATAAATTTACTTCGGTTTCTTCTATGCACTGCAATTTTTACCCCCACCTAATCTCTTGTTTATCAATTTCATTTCAAAAATTATTATTTCATTTCTATCAGTCTCCAGATTTCAGCTGAAGGTAATAGATGTGCGTTGATTTGGAACATATTCAATGCATACGTATGACGATGTTTGTAAATATTTTTCAGATGGAAATACATTGATAACATATAAAGTAAGTATACAAAATTAAAAAATGTGTAGTTGTGAATGACAATACACAGTACATACAACCAAAACCAAACACAATCAATAATATATGATTGTGTTTGGTTTTGATACAACAAAATACATTAAAAAAATATTATTTTCTGGTAAACCAACGGTTAACGCAGTTACATATTATACTCAAATCGAAATGAAAGAGAGATAAATAAATTATAAGGGGAAACAAAGCCGAGTTTTTGGTCGACAACAATACGAATAGCATGGAATTAGGTGCATCAATTTGAAGTAAAAATTGAGCGCTCTAATTATATGCTGTTTATGCGCTCTTTGTGCGCTGATTTGTACTACTGGGTACACACTCTTCTCGGTTATTCCATTTCTAAATATTTATTACAATGAATCCCAAGCATATATTGAAACAAGTGAAAATTATATTGCTGTGGATGAACATCGAGAACACTTCGCATCATTTACCAAAGAGAAATTAAATGATTGTCAAGAAATCAAATTTAAACATTTCCTGTGCAAGGTATCACAAGTTTACAATGCAGCATCTACGGAACATGCTTGTGAAATGGCGATCCTTCGTCATACCAGAAATCTACAAGGATTATGTAACATAAAAACAATGAATGCAACCAATCACTGGATAAAGTTACATGGCACAAATCAATGGTTATTTATTGTCGTTGAAGAAACAAACAAGGATGCAATTTGTGGATCATCTGTCATAACGACACGGTTTAGTGGGTCAGGTATCTTAACATTAGATGATGGATGCATGTTACGAGATTCAAGCCAGTATCTAATTGCTGCCGATAAAGTTAATAGTGAGATAAAAGGAGAAATCAATACGCCCGTTTTCATAATTCACAACAACTCGAGCAAACTAAGTTCAACCCCGAATTGGCGAACGATAAAAAGCAACTATAGTCATCGGGCGGAGGAAGATTATATTATCTAAACTGTGGATACCGGCAAGCTAGAGCACGACATTAAACTACTGAAGGAAAATCAATATATTAACGAAATGAATAACACACATCATGTTCACCACTACGTATTAACTAATGTTTTATTTTGGAGCGGCATAATCATTGCAAGTGCAATTACCATTAAATATTTCAAGAACAGACAGAAAAAGAGGCACCCCGCCCCATTCCAGCCCCAAGAACTTCTAGGGCGCCTCTGGATGTTTAAACACATAAAATAAAAGCGCGTACACAAATTTTTACATTAATATCGATAAATGTGCATTAGCACATTTTTGTGCTACACATAGCATTTATATATATAACACAAAATACATAAAATACAATTACGTGTAATAAAAAATGCGCACATTGCATTTTTTGGTATAAAAATTTGTATATAAGTCGATGTTTAATTAATAAAAACGTTAGTAGTCCAAAACCTTACTCACATTCTTTTACTCAGTTTATTCCGGTATTAGCCCCCACCAGTGGTCCGCTCGGAATAAAAAGCAAGAATATTCTAGTTCAAGCAGAGGCTGAACTAACATAAATTGAAGTCAATCGAGTTTTTCATTAGTTTTCTTTTAAACGTACCGATTGTTAAACATTTAGAATATGGAGCGCTGAGTATACCTCCTTTTTGACATATTCGAAATATTTTGTTTTCGGATTGCTGCATTTCTTTTTATTTTAAACGCACTAATAATCTTTAAATAACTTTCGTTAATACTCATATTTATGATTTTGATCAACAATTTAATTTAATTATTTCAGGAAAAATAGATAAAATCAAAACAATTATTTTGACCGGTTGAAATTGATACGTAGAACGAGAAATTGTCTCTTTTTAACATTTATAGCAACATACGGTATGAACGCAAGCTAAATAATATTGACATCTGTAGCATTGCTAAAATACTTCAGTTATAAACGCAGCAATAGACTCTTATCACATATTTGTTTTGTAAACATTGAATTCGAACTTTGCACAATATTGGAAATTCAAAATTTGAACAAGAAAAGTTTTGCGATGGCAAATTAAAACAGAAAAATTATGGGGAAAACAATAAAAATGTAATAATCTATATTATCTACAAATATTCTAGATACTCTACGAAATGTCGACATTGTCTACGCCAAAATTAATTGTCTACCCTATTTTCGACACCAACATGCCGAAAATTCCAAATTATGCCTAGAAGCACAACACTGGCTTGTAATAAAAAAAATTAGTTTTAATGAAACATGCAATTATCCGGAATTGTATATTATCCGGAATGCTCTCATCCCCAGGCATTCCGGATAACAGGGCTTTTACTGTATTTCACTATTTGAGTGTACAAATTTGATTTTGTATTTTGACGCGCTTATTTATTTAATTGTAATTTTGAATAAGGTTTTTTGTCTTATGTACAAAGAATTCTATTTAAACAGGGGCTTCTCCGCAATCAAAGATTTCATTCTATTTTTTTGTTATGCCGGTAATCGCAATCTATTAAAAAAAATAATAATATTTATTCGTAAATAAAATTCTTTGTGTGTATAAATATGAAATAAACAAACTATGATCGAAGATCTAGCGAACTTAACAACAATCATACGTTAATTTTCTTATGTCTGTTGCTTTAGTAATGGAATTAGTTGGTTTTCTGATTTATTGAGGCATCTATATTTTTTTGTTGCATAACCGCAGCCGCATAATATAAAACCACAACCTTTTTTATTATAATACGCGAATTTCGTTTTGGAATACACAAGAAAAAAAAACGTCTGACAAAGATTTTAAGATCTCAAATCACATACTATTTATTGTATGTATGTATATATAAAGGAAATAGTAATTTCATTCAGAATTTTTTGAACTCAATTGAAAGCTAAATTTTAGGTGTGCTTGCGCCATATTTTTCAAGTTGGTTTATTTTATTATTTATGTAATAGTTTTACGTATATCTGTGTATAATTTTTGAACGATCATTTACATGTAAACGGCAACGCTGAATTACCGTTATACATATACAGTTTCCAATCAAAATGCAGCCAATTTAAGACGATTAAATATTCCGCGGCGAAACATGAGATGTAATTAAAATAGTTTTTTAATTTTTTTTTTTTCATTTGGATGAACGTAAATTGGTTATGCTCTGGTGATGAATAGTTTTTACTATCTAATTGTTATGAAATTAAAAATTGGATATGTTTACAATGAAAATTTCTTAAGCGCTTAAGCTTAAAGCGACCAACATAACTAAATAAAGATCACTATGCATATACATACATACATTTAGAATTTGTATTACAATTGATTATGGCCAAAACTCATTTTACATAAATGAATAGCATAATATTTTGACACTCAGGATAACTAACATATATTTAAATTTTAATCTAAAATAAAATTTTTACCAAAGTTAATTTTTTTACATAATGCGTTTATCTGAGTTAATGAATATCAAGTGTAAATAGTAAATTTACAAATTTACCAAAATCCGACCTATATATATATATATATATATATATATATATATATATATATATATATATATATATATATATATATATATATATATATATATATATATATATATATATATATATATATATATATATATATATATATATATATATATATATATATATATATATATATATATATATATATATATATATATATATATATATATATATATATATATATATATATATATATATATATATATATATATATATATATATATATATATATATATATATATATATATATATATATATATATATATATATATATATATATATATATATATATATATATATATATATATATATATATATATATATATATATATATATATATATATATATATATATATATATATATATATATATATATATATAATATATATATATATATATATATATATATATATATATATATATATATATATATATATATATATATATATATATATATATATATATATATATATATATATATATATATATATATATATATATATATATATATATATATATATATATATATATATATATATATATATATATATATATATATATATATATATATATATATATATATATATATATATATATATATATATATATATATATATATATATATATATATATATATATATATATATATATATATATATATATATATATATATATATATATATATATATATATATATATATATATATATATATATATATATATATATATATATATATATAATATATATATATATATATATATATATATATATATATATATATATATATATATATATATATATATATATATATATATATATATATATATATATATATATATATATATAATATATATATATATATATATATATATATATATATATATATATATATATATATATATATATATATTATATATATATATATATATATATATATATATATATATATATATATATATATATATATATATATATATATATATATATATATATATATATAATATATATATATATATATATATATATATATATATATATATATATATATATATATATATATATATATATATATATATATATATATATATATATATATATATATATATATATATATACTATATATATATATATATATATATATATATATATATATATATATATATATATTATATATATATATATATATATATATATATATATATATATATATATATATATATTATATATATATATATATATATATATATATATATATATATATATATATATATATATATATATATATATATATATATATATATATATATATACTATATATATATATATATATATATATATATATATTATATATATATATATATATATATATATATTATATATATATATATATATATATATATATTATATATATATATATATATATATATATATATATATATATATATATATATATATATATATATATATATATATATATATATATATTATATATATATATATATATATTATATATATATATATATATATATATATATATATATATATATATATATATATATATATATATATATATATATATATATATATATATATATATATATATATATATATATATATATATATATATATATATATATATATTATATATATATATATATATATATTATATATATATATATATATATATATATATATATATATATATATATATATATATATATATATATATATAATATATATATATATATATATATATATATATATATATATATATATATATATTTATATAA